>JARFIW010001325.1:17237500-17680000 GCA_036346225.1 Platerodrilus igneus | reverse complement strand
ACTTACATGAATAATATAGGGTTCTTCTTTCAGTTACATTATTATCTACAAAACATTAAATTTTTTCATATTTTTTTATGTTCAAATGTTCATATGTTCAAATGGTCAAATGCTCAAATGGTCAAATGCTCAAACGTTCAAATGTTTAAGTGTTTAAATGTTTAAATTTGGCAAAATTGCGTATTTGTGCGTCCAACAATATCTCGTGAAGAACAATTTGTCTTTTGAGATTGTTGAAAAAACTAAATATCAATTTTCCATTTTAAAATCTTACTCAGTTAAAAATATGACAAACTTCTTTGAGTCAATTTTTCTGCTCTACAATATCGTTAAAAAGTTTAAAAGCGACGTTTTGTCTCTTGTGTAATCATCAACTTACATCCAAAAATATCTCGTGAAGAAACCTTCAAAAACATTTGAGTTTTTGAGATTTTGGAAAAAAACTAAATATGCGAATTCTATTTTTATTTCTTACTCAGTTTATTCAATCAGTTATTAAAAATATGACAAACTTCTCTAAGTCAACGTTTTCTGCTCTACAAGATCGTTGTTAAAAAGTTTAAAAGCGACGTTTTGTCTCTTGTCTAATCATCAACTTTGTTATTTCTTATGTTGGCCATTTAAATAAATTATGGTAGTAGATTACCTTTAGAAAGTTGAAAATCCATAATTCAATCAATAAGACATTTCATATGTCAGTTATGTAGTTAGATTTTTATTGTTTCTATTAGTTTAGGTAAATGACAATTGATGAATAACCACCAGAGAGATTTCTCTCAATTTGAATTTTTCCCAAACAACTGTTTGGTGAACATTAACTTTCTTAAATCACAAATCCTACAAAAATACATTTCAGCCAAACTTCACTCTCTGGCGATAATGACTGATGGCTACATTTTTGTTACGGGTTGCTTGACCTAACTAATAAAGACCTGAACTTTGCAAGAACAATCTTGAACTGATGGATGTAATTTTACTAACTTATGTGTCTTTAATCGCAAACATGAGTATATTTGGTCAATAGATAATCCAAGGCAGAACGTTCAAGTTAGAAATCAGAATCGTTTTGTTTGTAATATTGCAATTAATTTGATTAACAACAGATTACTAGGCCCTCTTATTTATGGTCTGAAAAAATTCTTAAAACCTGTATTGGAATATTGGGACAATGGTCCACTAATTGAATTGCAGGATCTTTTGTAGTGCTACATTTGATTTTCCACTGCACCACCTGAAGGCACTACATTGGCTAGGAAGTGAGTTTTTATGTGGTAATTTTGAATTTTGTCCAACCCTTGCTGTTCCAGGCAATGTCAGGATCTTTAACGTGCGAGACAAAACACACACACACACACACACACACACACACACACACACACACACACACACAGGATCTACATTTTACCTCTTATCCGAACAAGGACGTATTTATATGAAAAATGCTTGCTTAACATTTTTAAGCGGTCCGTGTTGGGAATCGAACCCCAGATCTTGGACTTGGATCTTTGGTGGCGCTAAATTTGATTTTTCAATGCTCCATCCAAAGGTACTACATTGGCCAGGAAGCGAGTTTTTTACCCGAAAAATTTTGAATTTTGCCGAACCCTTGCTGTTCGAAGCTAGTTAGGGATTTTTATGTGCATTACAACACACACACACACACACACACTCTCATCCGAACGAGGGCGGACCATGTCGGGATTTGAACCCAGGACCTAGGGCATAGTAGTCACATATATAACAACTGGAGGCACGTGACCTTTGGTGACATAATGTAATTAAGGGCCGCTATGCTTGCGGCCACGTCCCCAATGCTCCACCCGAAGGTACTACATTGGGTTTAAACGCGAAAAGTAAACGTGCTCCAAATTAATCTAACTTCAGGTTAATCAATACTAAATAAAAATCCAACAAACTGAAACTAAAAATAGGGTTTAAAGAATGGTATCCTTATTGTTGATTCTGTAGTTAGCTCGATCCACAAGACATCCGCAAAAATGAATGGGGAGGGATCTGTAATACCGGATAGCAGCTGCCAGCTCATCTTACCGGTTCGACCTGAAGGGTCGTCTTAAAACTATCCAAATCTAGCTAGCGAATATTAAAAATGGATTTAAATTTTCTAAGCATTCGCATAAATGTTTAATAGTGAATCCAGCTATTTTGCCTGTTCTATATATTTACAAATTCGTCCTCCCTGGTCTAAGTATTTATTCAAATTTCATCCTAAATTTGTCCCTAGCATTCCTTATCATTTCCTAACTGACATATTATAAGTACAATCTTCTTTCCTATATATACTGCCACCAAAAATTGGCGGCAAAAGTCTAGCAAATAAAATCAAGCCACAGAACAAAAATACAGGCAAAAAAAAATATAAATATAAAATAAGTATAAATATGATGTAAGTATATAAATAAACATAAAATAAATATATAAATAAATTAATAAATATCTAAATAAGTTAAAGCATGCAACAGTGCATAAATTAGCAAAAGCATCGCCCAAATTATCAGTTGCACTCGCATAAGCATTGTGGTGGCTAGCGCCAGTACGCACAAAACATGCTTGTTAGATTATTTCAAAATCTTCTTATTAATACAAGTCAATGCTTATGCGAGTACAGCCGCTACAATTTTATTCCTACCTCGTATATAAATTTCCCAAGCATCCGAATCTGGTCATCTTCTTACGTCTATTGGTATTTTATTGCTAAGGGGAAATGATGCACTGTTAAAGTTCTGGTGGGTGTGCACGAAACGTTCTAGGGGTGATCACAATCAGTATCACTTTTAAGTAGGGGGGAGCGCGGTTTCACTCTATTTTATTTTCTTTATTTATTTGCTGATTTAAGTTAATTAGGGTTTACTGATTTATTTTGTTGTTATTTATTTGTTTTAGTTTATTCCCGATTCCGATTCTTCCGCACGTATAAGATGGGACTGCGATTGTTTTAGTGGTGTGGGGATTTGTCGTGCATATTAGATTTTGGTTGTTGATTTTTGCTTTTGTTTTTTCTTTTCATTTTTTTATTTTTTTATTTTTATTTTTTTTTAATTTTATACGGGTTTTGGTTATATCATGCTCATGTCCGTTTCTCATGCCAAGTCAAAATCAAAAATTTTTAATCCTTCCCTACCCCCTTCGATTTACGCGCGGATATCACCATTTAATCTCGCGACCCTTCCCGAAAATTCTTTGAAGATTGTCTGAAACACTTTCTGGTTAACCACTTCCCTGACTTCCTCTAGGCTCTTTGGCCATGCTAGTCCTGACCTTTGGTGACAGCAAGATGACATCCCACCACATAATGGTGTTCTGGTAAGAACTATTTGGATGAAACTGTTCCAAATAAGTAGATAGGATATCGGGTTGCTATTGAATGGTCCACATGATCTCTGAACTTAAGTCCATTGGTCCATTTTTATGGGGTACAATTAAGAGTATTGTGTACAAGCAGCGTTGGGCAATGTAGACCTATTGCGTTATAGCATGATAGCAACGTGTCAGAGTATTTATTCCTGTCGGAATATTCAGCAAGCTATTCAAAGTGCAGCAAAACCAGCTGTGTGTTCAACAAAATGGTTGCCTTGTTTTGAATATTAATGTAGGTAAATAACTATTAATATTTAGCAGGACAATTCCATATAATTATGTCCACCCTGTACATATCTTGAAAATGAAATTTGGTTATTTTATTGTCCAATTATTAAACTAATTTACTATCTCTTTTGTTACTACGACGAAAAAAGTTTATTTATTTTATTATTTGTTTTGTTTTGTATTCAAAGGTAGGCATGTTATATATACATTTTTGGAATGAGACAAAATACTCTGTCGAATGACGTATAAATTCAAAATGGCCACCATAAGAAATAACAAAGTTGATGATGGTTAAACAAGAGGCAAACTGTCGCATTTAATATTTGTAACAAGCTTATAGAGCAGAAAAAGTTGCCTCAAAGAAGTTTTTTCATAATTTTGGTAACTGCTTAAATAAATAAAGTAAAATATTAAACAAAAATTGCGTAATTAATTTTTTTTTAAAAATCGCAAGAAACTAAATTTTTTGAAGGTTCTCAACGGCATTTTGTTGTGCACACAAATATGCAACTTTGCCAAATTTAAACTACTCCCCCCCCTTCTCCTACCGTTTCTGAAATCTTCAGGGTCTCCTTCAAATTTGAATTATGTTGTATAAATAATTTTTGCATTAAAAAAGGCAATGTTTTGTCATCTTTTGATCTATCATTAAGACAGTAAAATTGCAATCGCATATAAATTAGGTTAAAAGGAAATGACAAATTTCTAAATATTGAATTATTTTTAGCAACCATAATTATTACATTAAACCCAACATAAGACAAAAAAATGATAATATATTATTTACTGTTTAATTTTAAAAACTAAGGATATGCATCTTTTAGTTAGTTTTCAATTCTTGTTCATAAACTCTTCATAAGCTTTTAAGAAAGGAACAAGTATTTATAATTTTGCGAACTTAACCTGCAGTATTACTTAAAAGCATTACAATAAATACTAAACCAAAATTTTAGAAGTCTTCGGTTAACTTCTTAATGTAAAATTATAAAGAGAAACATTTCAACATATAAAAGATTCAGTAATATATAAACCTTTGTGTCATATCTATTAACTTGCTTTTGTATGTAACCCGATCTTCAACAAACCATAATTGTATTTTTTAATAAAGGGTTTTAAGAGTTATATGTTTATCAGCATAAATCAGTATTTAACTTTGTGTCAGGACTTAATTTCTATGCAATATATTTATCATCATACTCAATTCTTTTTAAGAACGTATTTGTAGTATAATTTTAAAATGGTTATATTTCATACCATTGTTACAAAAATAAAATGTGATTGTTTATCTGGTAGTAATATAAACGAATATAAAAAAGGTTGTGTCAATTTGTGACAAACACATTATTTAATTATTTAAATTAAACTTCAGTTTGTTAATATAATTATGCTATTAATTCATGAACTGCCATTTTTAAAGTTTAAGTGTTATTAATTCTAAGTACAGGTATTGAACTTTAGTTAATCTAATAACCTATTTAAAATTCGATCTAGTAGGAGTATACTTTTTATATTGTAATTTTTTCTTAGCATTTGACCTTTAATTGAATAATTTGAAAACTGATATGTAGTATACTACATTGCCCTTGCTATAAAGGATAAATTTGTTTTCGTTAGAGTGATTCTTTTACTAAAGACCTTGCCTTTGGTGTAACTGGAATATATTAACATTTTATAAATGGAGAACGAGTTTTACTCCATTTTAAATTGCTTCCTTTAACAATCATTTATTTATTTATTGGACATGCTATTTTGTTACTAGATGGCTTGAAAACCATCAGCAAGGGATGTTGTAGATAGATAATTTAAATAAACCACTGTATTTTATATTGCTGAAATTTGAACTTTTTCTAAAAATAAGTATCAAAATTATTGGAGAATATATCTAGCTTTTTTAGTGTTTCTAGTTGTTCTCAGAATATATTTAATTGTAAAGTAATTAAAACCAGACTTGTATATTCACATTGTCTTGCCTAATATGGATTAAAAAGAAAGAATTCTTAAAATGTTGAATTTTGTACAGTTCCTGCATAAATCAATTCAAGGACATGTTGTTTAATGTAAAGCTTTAAATCTGTGAAAATATTCAAGAATATGGCCATGTAATTTAAATCTGAGGCTATTGAACTCAATCACTGTTATTACTATGTGGCGTTTATTATATATAAATATTTGTATTTGTAAGGGAATAATAGTTTTATATTAATATTACTGCACTTATAATATGGTGTAAGTATGTGTTAAACATTTGCTCCAGATACATAGAATTTTTTATGTAATACATATGCGCCCTGAAGAAGTTGTAGAATACTAGAAAGGGTACAATGGCTTGCGTGCTTCAGTGAGCTGAAGAAAAGAACAATAGGTTTAACCAATTACTGGGGTCTTTAGTGAGGAACCAGACTGAGACAGGTCCCAGAAAGAGGCCAGCAGCTCTTTCAGAACATAGAGTGGCAGAGACCATACGGGTCGATATGGCATTCTAAGACACACTACTACGATGTGGAAGGCAACGGAAACCGCCACATTACCTCTCAAGTACACAGTGTACCCAAAACATTTACAAAATGATGCCATTCTCTGAAGTGAAAGATTCTGCAGTTAAAATAGTCTCCGATTCGATCTATGGGAGGGGACTACTTCAGAGAAAAGAAAAACCGGGAACATTTTGAAAGTCAGGGCATGGTATGTGAGAAGCACGAGTCATGGATAAGCTAGCATTAAATATGGTAGGGATTAGTGAAATTTCGTAGCCGGAGTCGGGGGATTTTGGAAGCCGAGACTTAAGGGTATTTCATACAAAGGAAATGCAGGTGCGTGGATAGTTATGTGGAAAAAATTGGACCTATGTAGAAAACTACTTATACAAGAACGAAAGGAGTACTCATGGTTAGATTAGAATCTCAATTGGTAAATACAGTAATAATACAAGTATTTGTGCCACCTCTAGCTACACTGAGGAAGATGCAGAAGCGATCTACAGATATATTGAAGGCATACTGAAGGACATGAAAGTGTAATAATTACAGGAGATTTTAATGCAGTAGTAGATGAAAGTAGGGAACGAGCAGGTAGGTTTATTAGGTTTCTGCACGAGAAACGAGAAGGGAAATATGTCTGTAGAATTTTACAACAAAAATAATTTAACCATCACAAGCACAATATTTCAACATTATACTAGAAATCAATACACGTGGAAGATGCTTAAATTTCAAAATAAGGAACAGAAAAAGGCATTCTGACTTTGAGAAACTAAAAAATAAGAATACCCGCAAATGATGTGAGAAAAACTAAAATGAATTGCTGAAGGACATCAGGAAAGTTTCTGATACTAAGGAAATAGAAAACAAAAGAAAAAAAGGAGAAAGCATGTATATACGGTTTGTTGACCTGGAAAAAGCATTCAACAATGAAAATGGGAAAATGTTCCAAATACTCCAAAAAATTGGAATGAGTTATAAGGATAGTACGTAGCTTATACAAAGAGCAAATAGCAGTACCGGAATTAGCACAGTAACATTAGAAGTAAATATTAGGAAATGGGCAAGACTGAGATGTTGCTATTCCCATTAATTTTTAACTTGTATACCGAAGAGGCAATGAATACTGTCAAATGCTAGAAGACATTTAGAATTACTATGCATGGACAAAAGATTGATATGCTTAGATTTGCAGATGATATAGCAATGCTGATATCTAACAAGGAAGTACAAGCAGCTCTTAATTAAATGGAAACAGTAGTAAAGGAGAGATTGATATGCTTAGATTTGCAGATGATACAGTGGTAGTAACATCTAGCAAGGAAGAGTTAGAAGCAGCTTTTAATGAAATGGAAATAGTTCTAACATTATGAAAATCGACAAAAATAAAAATAAAATACTAATATGTAACGGATGGGAAAATAAGTCAAAAGCCATAATAAAAAATAGGAAACAAGAATTTACAAGAGGTAAGGATTTCTGCTACTTAGGAAGCCAAATAACTCAATATGGGATAAGTGGAAAGATGTAAAAGAAGATTAGCACAAGCCTGGCCGCATTTAATAAGAAAAAGCAGCTACATTCAAAGACGACAAACTTAGAAACTAGGAAACAAATTGTTGAAAGCATATGTGTGGAGCACATCACTGTAGGACTGTGAAATGTGAACAGTAGGAGAAATGGACAGGAAAAAGATAGAAACCTTTGAAATATGGTGTTACAGACGTATGATGAAGATATCATGGATAGACAAAGTTAAGAACAAAAAGGTTCTAGAAATGGTAAGGGAAGAGGGAAATATGTGGAAAACAGCAAGAAATAGGAGAGGTAGGATGACAGGACTCAAAGGCATGAGAGAGTAGCATGGCATATATTAGAAGCAGAGGAAGGAAAAGAAGAGGTGGTGGTAAGTCTAGATTAGACTATTGCACAAAAATAGTGAACTATGTAGGCTGTGGGAACTTTGGGGAAATGTGTAGATTAGATAAGAATAGAAAACAATGGGGGTACACGTCCAATCAATTCCAGGACCGAAGATCTAATGATGACAGCTGCTGTTCTACCTTCCTTGCAGGAGATATTATATTTTTCTAAGGGTCAGCAGTAAAAAAAATTTAATTAATATCTGCCATCATGAAGGTGACTTCAAAGTAGAGACCGATTGACACTTTTTTACCACCTTTTAACTGAAGTAAGGAAACTATTCCTAAAATATAGTTTATATACTCTACACTGAAGTAGAAAATTTATTGAAACACCACCGAACCAATAAAATGCACACAACTTTATCACCTGTTTATTCCGCAAAGTGAAACTGAAGTGAAGCTAAGATTTATTCTTTGAGTAATGAAAGTTTTGTTCATAAAGTAGTTGAAGGTGATACAACCTTAACATTGGAAGACATCAATAATTGTTACGTGTGAATATGATCGGCGTTGGTGGTTTGCAAATGTCTTGTCAAAGAACTGTGAAAATGAAGCGGTGGAGGTAACTTATTTGCATTCTTTGGCCCCAGCTCCATCCTTTGTGTTCCCAAGAAACCCGGATATTTTGAGAGTGCACAGGAGTCAAATACTAACTAAAGTTAACCTAACAACCAAACTGGACGAACCTATACCTTAGTACATAAATAAATGGTAGCTCTTACAAGGAGATTTTGCTGAACACTTTTGCTGAACACAACTGAAGAGTAGTAACTTAATTAATAGTATAGATTTTAGCAAAGTAACAAACCAACCTATCTTGGTTAATGCCTCTAATGAAAATTATTTTTTGTACTAGGATCCCACCGAGATCCCAAATTGAATTTTTGTAGGTTTGTAAATCAACACTTAAATACCTAGGAATTTTTTGAAAATTTTATTCATATTGGTTTTTAATCATCTTTAAAAATTTTGAGTTTGTAGCTGAAAATTTTAATGTTTCAAACACACCCTTGTAATACATCAAATTAAAGCTTGTAATATTCTGAAGATAATGATATTTGTCTCAGTCACCTAGTTTTATTCTAGGTTGAGATATCCCTATAAACGTAAAACTGTATTCATCTAATTTGACGTTTTTATACAACTTCAAAAATTTCTAAATCAAAAATGACAAACTAAAAACAAAATTTTTTTTTTTTTAACTAGTACAAAGAAAGGACAAAATCTTAACTTTATATAAAAGAATGAGGTAATTTCCTTTGTTTCACTTCATATGGATTGACCCAGATGGATAGTACATAGTTTATACAAAGCACAAACAACTGTAATAGAATTACAGCAAGAACGTAGAGAAGTAAATATTTTGAAAGAGGTGAAACGTGGATGTGCACTATCCCCATTCATTTTTAACTTGTATATTGAAGAGACAATGAATACTGTCAAATACAGGAAGACATTTGAAATTATTATGCAGGGTCAGACGATTGATACTCCTAGATTTGCAGATGATATAGTATTAGTAGCATATTGCAAGGAAGAGTTAGTAGAAGCAGCTGTTAATGAATTGGAAACAGTACTAATAGAGATTTATGGTATGTAAATTAACAAAAATAAAACTAAAGTACTAGTATATAATAGAGAGGAAAATAAGTCAAAAACAAGAATACAAATAGGAAACGAAAACTTACAAGAGGTAAAGGATTTTTGCTACCTAGGAAACCAAGTAACGGAAGAAGGGAAAAGTGCAAAAGATATAAACAAAAGATTAGCACAAGGCCGTGCTGCATTCAACAAAACATACAGCTGTTACTTTTGAAGACAACGAACAGAAACAAAGAAAAAATTGTTGAAAGCATATGTGTAGAGCACAGGACTCTACAGACATATGATGAAGATATCATGGACAGACAAAGTTAAGAACAAAGAGTTTTTAGAAATAGTAGGGGAGGAAGGAAATATGTGAAAAGCAATAAAAAATAGGAGAGATAGGATAATAGGACACGGTCTATGGCATGAGGGAGCAGTGCGTGATATACGAGAAGCAGAGAAAGAAAAAAGAGAGGTAGAGGTAGACCTAGATTAGATTATTGCACACAGATAGTGATAGATATAGGTTGCGGGAATTTCAAGATGTGTAGAATAATTCAGAATAGGAAACAACAGAGGTGTACATCCAACTAATTCCAGGACTGAACACCTAATGATGATGACAAATGATTGTTATGTGGTCGGATTAGCTAATTGCAAATAATTGCTTATTAATTTAATATTATATGTAATAAAATGGCATATAATATTGTTTTCGACTTTATTTCTGTTCATATCAACTTTACAGAACTGTGTGGCAAAAGTCCTGCCAAATAAATTCATAATAACTACATTGTTAATTATACTTTGGAAGTATACACTGATTTTTTGAAATAATTGATAGTTTCTACCGATGCATGGTATCCAGGGAAATATATTAAATTGTACTTTAAATAATAGTACAGAGTATTTACTCTAAGGAATTTGTTATTAGTATTGAAGAAGACTGATAAATGACTTCTCTTCAACTTATTTCTGAATTATATGCCATTGATTATTAAGAAAAATTGCTTATAGTGTGATTAAAAAAATAAACTTATTTTTAGGACTAGCCAGTGTTTATTCTAGAATGAGCTGAAATTTAACATTAATAAAACAAAGCTAAGCTCATGATTTTATCAACAAATTTAATCAAATTAACCAAAATACATTAAGTTGTCTAAAATTGTAATGAAATTGATTGAGGTTGTAAAGCAAATAAAATAATGGATTTTTTAGTAGATATTATTTGCTAACATTTTTGTCTAACTTTAAATATAGATAAAAACTAATATAAAAGCAATATTAACTTTATGAAATATTACTACCATCAATGCAAACTAAAATATTGCATAATTGTATCATAAATCCATGTTTCATATTTCTCGGTAACTATATATTAAATGAATGAATGCGTATGTGTATGAGGGGGAGATGTAGGTATTCATGTGCATGCATGCATGGGTGAGTGTGTGCATAGATGAATGCATATGTGAGGGTGTGATTGTGTGTGCATGAACATGCGAGGGTGTGCACACATGCATGGAAGAGTGTATGTTGCAGAGACCTAAATTGTATGAGATTCAACAGAAATCATGAACTGAGGATTGCTATCACCCATTAAATTTAAAATAAAGCTCCTAAATTTTTGATGGATAGGTACCGAAAGTGGATGCAGCATGCAGAGTGATGTATTGAATGCACAGACGATTATGTTAAAAAATAAATAAACCAATCATTGCTAAAGAATTTGGCTTTTATTCCTTTTTTTAATGTAATGAATGCTTCAAGCAATTCAGATTTATAAGCGATTGTGACTTACTTTTTGATCAAAGCCTATATATTATTCCATCATTGGCACTTTATAATACTTGCTTATTCTTATGAACGAATGTAATTTTGTTTAAAATTATTTGTTTTGGTTAAGCATTTACAGTACTGTATCTCAAAATGATCTCAACAAAATCTAAAATACTAGAAATATGTTTTTTACTGTATGAAGCACTTAATTAAACTCTTTGAAATTATTAGAGGTCTGAATTGTAGCACTTAGAAGATATCATTATTTGTATAACTATCATAAAAAATATATGTAAACCATATATGTATCGCAACTTAATAGAAAATGGTTATTGCACATGATGAAAATGACAAAGGAAATGATATTCATTTATTTCAATAAGTGTAACGGTACTCTGCATAAACTTTCTGTACCTAAATTATAAATTCCATATTTGCAACATAATGTGATTTATTAAAAGATTTCTAATACATTGTATTAAATATTAAATTGTGTGCCTTATAACACAAAATATTCTTTTAAATTTTTCTGAAAAACAAAATATGACCATTTGCAGTACTAAATATATACTTATCAAATTGAAATTTTAATCAGAATTGGTATATCCGGTTTTGAGAAAATCCCATATATGTATTCCCTAGCAAATACTTTGATTTGTTAACTAAAAAAGATAATATAAAAACCATTTCTAGAAATTCAATAAAAACATCAGAAATGAATTTGAGCAAAATTAGTCAGGTAGATATTGTGTTATGAAGCATACATGTACAGAAATTTATCTAAAAAACCACTTTTTGTTTCGGGCCTTGAATAAAGGTGTTTTAAAATTTCAAAGTCGATTATTTGAAAGATGATAAATATTTTCTTCAGTATAGGCCAAGTTAAAAAAGTCATTCTAGGACAATTATTACTAAAATAATTAGGAAATACTTGTATTTTTAGTGTTGATATGTTAAGCAGATAGGAATGCATAACTATTAAATTTGCCGGAGAATCGTTTTTCTTTATAATTTATTAATCTATATATTATGCATATTTCTACCGACTAAACATGCATGCCAGTAAATAGTATCACATTTATAAATATATAATTTTGTTGTACACTTATTAGTTGAAGCCAGATAGGGATTGTTATGGTATTTGATAACAGTTGTGCATGGAGCCTACTGCTTAATCTTATGCGCACAAGAGGGCTTTTCTTTAAAAAATAAGTGGTGTAAATTTTGAGGGTTTAGTATCTGGGAGTTGAATTCATGATCACAAATGTCAATTGTTACATGTTGAATATTTTTAATTTAGTTATAACACTTTAGCTACTATAAACTTTAAAGTTATGTATTTCTTATATTTAGTGAAATTTTAGAAGGTTGTGGTGATACAAGTTGTTACTGGGCTGGTATATTAAACCCTTTATAAAGTTTAATTTCGTGTGGTATCTTGTACCGGAAAAAATTTGCTGTTAATATGTGAACACACACATACATGCCTGGCAAATTCATCTTACCATCACCTTACTAATTTTTATAAAATTTTTATAGCTGAGAACTTCTGTAATAACTGGTTTATTCATAAGATTTTATCACTAGTTTATATTTCATGTTCCAGGTTTAAAACTGTTAAAGTTGCTGTGAGTTGAAAAAGGAGTGCCGGTATTAGTTGGAGTTTGTTAATGTCAATTTAATTATGTACTTGCTAATTTACATTCTTGTAAATTTAATAGGATGCAGTCACAGCATGTAGAATACACCTTTTGTATTAAGTTGGACAGCATGTAAATTTCTTTTTAGTAATGAAGTATTTTACATAACATATTTATTCGCATTGAAACTATTTATATTCGTAATTTTTTGTGGTAGTTGCTAAATATTAAGTTATTAAAATTTATTCTTCTGTTATTTTATATATGGTGCAGCATTTAGTAGCACTTCATAAAAATACTGTATAATTTTTATTGTCTTTTTTAAATTTTCTTACTGGTTTTAGGTTGGTTTGTTACAGATGCTATAATTTAATTGTAGTGAACTTGATATTGGTAAATGTCAAGATCATGATTAGTCAGTACAAGGTACCACACCTTACATGAACTTGTAAGATACGAAGGTTGCCTTAAAGTGTAATAATAGCTTGTCTCGCCACTAATTGGTTTATTCTTATAATTTATATTGTTTTGTTAAATATAAAGGAAGTTTGCAATACTTTCTGAGAAAAATAGGAAATGTTTTAAAAACACTATTTGTTTGTTTATGCTAGTCCAAAGTGTTGTTATTCTGATAAAAATCTTTCATTAATTTGTTGGAGGCTCCTAATGAAGATAAATGTATTTTGATATACACTTTATCCGGATTCATTTTCTTTTTATATAATAATGTAAATTTAATACAATAACAACCATTCATTATTAAACAGTTGTACATATACTTATTTATCAATTAAGCCATTAATTAACATATTGTTTCATACTAGGTCTTGTTATTTTTATCAGTTTAGTTTAAGAAGCCATTACTATGAAATATATACAGTGGTTAAAAAAATATGAGCCATTGCTTGCTGGATGATTTTTTATTCAAGAATAAGACCTTTTTATAATTAACTTAGATTTGAATTGCTTTATTTTGGAGATATATAGGGTTTAAAGTCTTTAAATTCTTCAGCTTTCTTCAAAAATTTTCAAAAACTACTAGTAATTTTCTTGATATTTATTTTGGAGAGGTATTTGGAATAGTGCATATTTTAGCAACAGGTGTCGACAGGACTACCAAGGACATACTTAGAAACAGGCATCCTAATTTTTAACAAAAATCATTACATCTAGATTTTTTGTGGATAAGCTAATAAAAAGTATTTTGTTCTGTTTCATTTAGGAGATATATGCAATTTTATTACAGTCTTTTAATTTCTAGCTTGAGTATTTAGAAAAGGATGATAATAGGTATTTTCTATTTACACCTTAGCAAAAAATGGCTTAAAATTAGGTTAGGTAAAATCTATCCTTATCTTACTTCATTTGATTTGCATATTAGAAGCTACAACTTAGCATTTTAGCTAACTAACCTGTAAAGGGTTTGAAAATAATATTAAAATCAACTGATTCTTGTTAAGAATCAACTTGGTATTAACTGTTATGTTATAGTTGCTTTTATAAATGTGCAATAAAAATTTATATCATACACAACACGAAAAATATAACCTCAATATAAACTTAGGGAGGGAAGTTAGTATCTAAGGTAGATCTATAAGCACCTTATCTGGGGTACGGGGAATGCAAAATATCTAAGTTCCTTAGTAGTAAAAAGAACGTGTCCACAACTAAGATTATTTTAACTTAGGTTAGATTATCTTAGTTTTTGGGCAAATAGAAAGCAACATATATTAAAGTACTACCAGTGAAAATTAACCACTAGCTCTTATACCAGTGCCCTTCACTTTGTTTACCTACTTAAATTTTCTGTTTTCTGCCTTGTTTTCTTTTCAACGAGGCTTCTCGTCCATATGTTGAAACACAGATGCTGTTGAATGATAGAAACATATACTTAATCTTAATTCCCCTACAATTTTGGTGTATTACCTATGTTCCTACTTGTCTTCTGGAATCTGCAAATATTCTATTTAGTGTTTTCTAATTTCTGGTATTACTTTTACATCAAACTATTTATTTCTTAATTTTATGGAAACTATATATCACAAGAAGTTGAGGCAGATTAGACACTTGCTTGCCTAGGACAGCAAATTGGGTGGATGGGTGTGTTCTAGTAACTGCTTTTAAGACTGAATTTTTGATGGTAATTGATAAACTGAATGACACAAATAAAAAACTGCATTGTCTTAGAGCAGTAATCTAATTAATTAACCCTATGGGATTTAATCTTGATAATTTTGTTTACTTTAAAGCTTGAAAAAGTGCAGGATGTGTCAGAATTGAAGTTACATGGTCAGAAAAATATAACTAAAGGAAAAGAAAACATGACAAACTATGTGGAAGCATACACCTATCATGAACCCAAGGCCAAACATTTTCATTGTTATTGTTCATTGATAATCTGAAAATGTAACTTCAAAAGATAAAAAATATGTCATGGAAAAAAGTTGGATACAGGTATTGGGGGAGTTGACTTGTGACGCAGTTAAGTGCTCCAATTGCTGTTACCAAGGGACACTCAGAATGGGGTTCTAATATCCTGCACTGGACCAAGGTAACTTGTGGGTTTAGAGGAAAATCTAGTAACCTTGTAGGCAAGTTTAACGGGTGCCAGCAAAAATGGGAGCGGCAAGCGACCAACAGAGCTTTTCCCACTCGGGGGATGAGTCCTACGAACATTTGTCACAACACACTATCAAAAGGATAAAGTTAACTAGAATAAGCCCAATAAAAAAACTGTAATTCTCCTAAAATAAACAAAGTGAAGGAAAAATTACAAATGAAGAAACATAACATACAACAATTTCTTAAAATATTTGAAAAGCTATACTGCAAAGTTTGCAACTACAACATATACTAATTAACATGCAGAAACACATTGATTAATACACAATTCAAATAGCATGACTTAATCTTACATATAGGCAACATACTGTACTGCTACAAAACCATGGTGTGGCTCGATGCGAAACTAAATAGGATATTAAAAATCTAATTTTATGTATACAAGGTTACTAGAAAAGAATCATCGGGTTTGACAAAGCTATATTTCAGTGAGTATTACAACTAAAATAGTAAATGATATGTCGGTAGACAGAGAAAACATTAAAGTTTTAGTGCATTACAAATGTGAAATATGTGTTGCTTTAGTCACACGATAGATGTCCAGTTCAGCCCATACTCGCTGCAATGTATCTCGGTCGATACTGTTAATAGCATTGTTAATGTGTCTTCCGAGATCAGCCAGTGTTGTAGGTAGTGGTGGAACGAAAACCGTGTCTTTTATGTACCTTCAAAAATAAAAATAGCACGGTGTAATATCAAGAGAACTGGGAGGCCACGCAAACAATGCCAAATCTTCTGCAGCATAACGGCCTATGCAACGATGAGAGTTCTTCGTTTAGAAATCGACACACTTCATGATGCCAGTGAGGTGGGAGCTCCATCTTGTTGATATATAAAATTGTTGGAATTAGCCGTCAGTTGTGGAAATAGCCACAGTTGCAACATTTTGAGGTACGACATACCAGTCACAGTTTTTTCATGAAATAAAAACGGTTCATACACTTTTTTTAATAATAATGATAATAATAATAATTAATACATGGGCAATATCTAGCCTTAATTATTCATTTGGTATTATAAAATGGAGTAATACAGATTTAGATGAGCTAGATAGACTGACACGTAGATTACTGAGAAAATTTAGATATCTTCATCCAAATTCAGCAATGGAAAGGTTGTACTTACCAAGAAGGCTAGGTGGACGGGGTTTGTGCAATATTTCAAATACATGCAAAGAACAAACAAATTCTATCAAAAACTATTTTTTAAATTCAGATAATGACAGACTCAAAATACTCAAAAAGTACGACAAAAACTTTTCTGCACTAAATCTTCAAAATTGCACCGAATCGATTGTGTCCAATTTTTCAGATCAACTAGAAGCGTGGAAGGAAAACACTTTACACGGAAAATACCCTAAATCATTAGAAGAACCTGAAATAAACAAGAAACTAACACTTAAATGGACTACACTTGGGTACCTTTATAGTGAAACTGAAGGATTCTTAATGGCTATTCAAGATGGAGTGATAAGAACGAAAAACTACGAAAAACATATTCTTTGCATGGATGTTACTGACAAATGCCGCAAATGTGATCAAGTGGGTGAAACAATTCAACACATTACTGCTGGATGCCCCAAACTAGCAGAAAGCGCTTACCTAGGAAGACACAACCAATTTGCCAAAGTAATTCATCGACAGTTAGCCATCAATTATAATTTAATTCAAAGCCCTCCGCCATTTTATAAATATTCACCATGTGCAGTTTTTGAAGATGAAAAGACATTGTTATACTGGGATCGACCAATACTTACAGACCATACAATTGCTTTTAATAGACCTGACATACTATGTATTGATAAATTAAAAAGAACAGGTCACATAATTGATATTGCAACCCCTTTACCACATAATGTTATAAAAACCGAAAAACATAAAATTGAAAAATACACAGACTTGGCCATAGAAGTGAAACGCTTATGGAATTTAAATTCAGTGAAAATAAGCCCGCTAGTAATTGCTGTCATTGGAGTAACCAGTAAAAACATGGAAAAATACTTACTTAACCTTTCACTACCTTCTGAGTTACATACTGTTTGCCAATAGGCTACGATACTTCAAACATGCAACATCGTACGCAAGTTCTTAAATTAGTGGGCCGGGTTAAATTATCCTTCCACTAATTAAGTTTACCATAGCTACATGTAGTTATGAGAATGATTAGATAATAATGATAATAAGCAAGTGTTGCCTTAAAGACACATGCTCTAGTAACTGATATAATAATTTAAAAGTTTTTTACAGTTACAAGCTATTAAAGTGAAATATATCTGGTGAATAAGGATATATGTGCTCTGTGTTACTTGTGATAATATTTGCAAAGCATAATAGAAACATTTACCAGATTCAAAATGGCAGAGTGTATAAATGATGACATTTCTATAGACAATTCGATTGACAGTAATAATGACATAAATGTTAATCAAAGTGATACCCACTATCAACACCTTCCACTGAAGTATCCTCAAGATAATCAACTGGCAAATTATTTACACGAGAATGACTGGCATATCGCATCCCAAGATATTAAAGAGGTAGGTGCTTGCGTTCATTTTAACTGTAAAGCTTCCGTTGCAGTTAATGCAACTATAATTCAAAGTCCAATTAACAATTTAAATTCACCTACAAATAATGTACATACAACAAATGTGGTTAATGTTAATAAATCTTACAAATCCACTAACTGTACAATTACTGATGGTTCGCTACCTATACCTAATATAGAAGCTGCCACCTGAATTAATCGGAAACGAATAAAATGGACTCGTGACATGAATATTGAAATTATGCTTTCTTTTTACTACATAAACAAGTGCGAAGACACCCCACTTCCAGGTTACAGATTGTTATTACACGCATATGTCAACAGAAAGTTCCCAAACCTATTTCTAACAGAACAAAACATTGTGAATCGCAAAAATGTAATAATTAAAAGAAAATACTTAAGCGATACCGAAATTAGCAAAATTCGTGAAGACATGGGTAAATTGCTATATAATAACGAACTCATGGAAGAAATTCAAGAAACCGAGGCTGAAAGCAATATCCCAGAACATACGGATTTTGAAAATGTGGTAAATGATAATGTTTTAGAAACCTTAATTAGTAATTTTAAATTCTATGAAAACTCACATCCCTTTGACCGCCCAAATATACCTATTTTTAAATTTAATAAGGAATCACACAAAATAATCCAACAAGTCAACACAGCACTAGGCCAGTTTATAGCAAATTCAACCGATTTGACACGTACTCAAACCGCCATATACTCTGCAATAGACATGCATTAATCTAAACAGAAAAAAAGTTACAAATCCAATTACATTGAACAGTAAGCCAAATTCAAGAGAACCAAGATGGAAAACAAGATTAATACAACAGATAGACAAACTTCGGGGAAAAATAGATCTTATAACGGAATTTTTAAAAGGCATTAGGACTCAAAAGGTTATAAATAAAGTAAACAAAATTTTAAATGATGATAATTTGGACATACGCACTAAAGCCAAAGATGAAGTATTAATCATACACCGAGATTCTTTAAGACAAAAACTTCTAGTAAAAGCTTCAAGACTGCGTAGATATAATAAAACTACTAAACGGAAGCAACAAAATCTTACATTTAAGCTATCTCAAAAGCGCTTCTACAGAATTTAGAAAACAAGGATAAAGATAATAACTTAATATCTTGGACAGAATCGAATAAAGCACATTTTTTGGAATTTTGGAATAATATATGGCAACAAACAAAGCCAATAAATAAGAACTCTCCTATTTTCAAACCAATTCAAGAGAATGCCAAAACTGTAGGCGATATGCCCGATATTAAAATATCAAGTGAAAATATTATCACCACAGTTCGACATTTTTCAAACTGGAAAGCCCCGGACCAGATAAAATAAGTAACTTTTGACTTAAATCATTCCCTTCAATCCACGAGAATTTAGCAAATTCTTTTAATCTTATAATTGAAACCCCTTCAGATTTACCAAGCTTCTTAATGACAGGAAAAACTATACTTATACATAAACTGTTACGTGCCGAAAATTTCGGCACTAGACATTTTTAAATAAGTGTTAAAATTAAATTAAAATAAGTGTTAAAATAAATAAGTGTGTGAATTTCGCGCCATAAATTTAAAAGACTTGTTGCGCGTATTTCCGTCACTTCAGAAGTGCGTTGCGCGGGACTTCGCGCCGACGCGTGTGGCGGCAAGGAGAGTGGGAGATTTCCGAAAGACGCTGGGACTTGCCTTTGAAACGTGAATAAGAGTGGTTGGTCTGGTATCTTATCGTGTCTTTTTGTTATGTAGATCCTTTTTTCTCTCTTATCTTTGATTATCGTTCCTTATAAACCCATTTCCGTCGTTCCCGCTACATAGGAAGAAGACCAGCGAATTTGGATACAACCTGGTTCAAGATCCACGACCCAAGAAATAACGAATCCACAGAGCCCCGCATCCGCCATTATGAAATAATCCTGAAGGAAGCCACGAGCCGCCATCAGGAAGTAATTCTGAAGGAAGCTTTACTTGTTCACGTAAGTACCCCTTAGGGGTTATGTAAAATGCGCATATATTAAAAACGTATTGTAATAATTTGCATATTGTGTGAGTCATTGACAATTGGCGCGTTAATTTCCACATTAGGTAATATCGTTACCAACTGTCATTTGTGTCGCATGTGCCACGTTTACGGGACTGTAATAAAACAAGGTGAAAGAAATGACCCCCGAAACTATAGACTTATAACATGTTTATCTATGTTGTATAAACTTCTGAAGTCAATAATAAAAGAGAAAATTAAACATCATTGCACAAACAACAGAATTATAGCTGACGAGCAAAAAGGTTGTATCAAGAAAAGTATGGGATGCAAAGAACAACTAACCATTGATGCTGTAATCATGAACAACGCAAGAATTAAAAAACGAAATCTACATGTTGGATACATAGACTACAACAAAGCATATAATCCAATCCCCCGTGAATGGTTATTAGAAATACTCACCATCTACCAAATTGATCCAAAAATAATCAATCTGTTAAAATATGCTATGCAGTTCTGGAAAACTACGCTATCAGCAGAAACCCAAACGATTGGAACAGTTAACATAAAAAGAGGAATTTTTCAAGGCGATAGTTTGAGTCCTCTTTGGTTTTGTTTAGCTTTAAATCCGCTTTCTTCACTATTAAATTCAAGTGGCGCGGGATACAGACTAAATTACAAACACAAAAGCTATACGCTGAAACACATACACAACTACATTCTCTGATTGCTACTACTAAATTATACAGTAAAGCAATTAATATGTCTTTTAGTTTAGAAAAATCAGCAACCATGGGCCTAGTCCAAGGAATTGTAAAAAATCAAAATCCACCCATAGAAAATCTAAAATCAATGTCTAATACCGACTATTATAGGTATTTAGGCTTTATGCAAAACAAAAACCTAAATCATATTAATTTAAAACTCATATATAAAGAGAATTACCAAACAAGACTAACCAAGTTATTAAATTCAAAACTAAATTCCAATAATCTTTTTGTTGCAATTAATACGTGGGCAGTTTCATATTTAAATTACACATTTGGAATATTGAAATGGAGTGAAAGTGATTTAAATGAACTAGATCGTCTAACCCGAAACACTTTAATTAAATTTAGATACTTACATCCTAATTCAGCAGTGCAAAGACTCTACCTACCTCGTAAAGACGGTGGAAGGGGTTTAAATAATATCCGCGATCTTTGCAGAAAACAAGAAAACAATTTAATATCTCATTTTCAAAACTCCAATAATAAATTAATAAAATTAATTAGTACTTATGACCAAAATTGCACTCCTTTGAATCTAAACTCTATCAACTATCATCAAATATCAAGTTCAAGTGAAAATATACAAAATTGGAAAGAAAAGTACCTCCATGGAAAATACCCAAATGCTCTAGAAAGCAATCAAATTGATAAAAGAATGTCTGTAAATTGGGCAAATTTAGGTTATTTATATCCTGAAGCAAAAGGCTTCTTAATAGCAATTCAAGATGGCATAATAAGAACAAAAAATTACGCAAAACATGTTTTAAAAGAAGCCAACGTAGTTGACAAATGCCGTAAGTGTTCATAAGTAGGGGAAACCATTGAACACATTATAGCAGGCTATTCCTAATTAGCCGAATCAGCATATTTAGGAAGACATAATCAGATTGCTAAAATTATTGATATACAATTAGGTGTAAAATTCAAACTACTAGTGAATCCGGAGCCTTACTACAAATACAAACCCAGTCCAGTTTTAGAATCAACAGATGCTCTCATTTATTGGGATATACCTATTTTAACTGATCATACAATAGCATATAACAAACCAGATATTCTTTTTATCGATAAAATAAATAAAACAGGATTTCTCATTGACATAGCAGTACCCCTTACACATAATTTGGAAAAGACAGAATCTCATAAAATTCAAAAATACACTGATTTACCAATTGAAGTTATACAATTGTGGAAACTAAAAAATGTATACATCATACCACTTGTTATTTCAGTTGATGGTATAACTTTGGTTCATTTTCAAAAGAATTTGGAAAAACTACAATTACCTGTAAAACTCAATATGTCAAAAAGCAACCATACTCCAATCATGCCATATTATGAGAAAGTTTTTAAATTAGCGGGTAGAGTTAAATAGCTCCTCTGCTAATTTTAGTTACCAAAACGAAATAAACGTTTTTGAGCAAAAGAAATAATAATAATAATAATTTGAGAATCATCCCTTTCATGTTGGACAATTTTATGAGGATTTTTCGTGCCCCATATCCGAATATTGTGACAGTTCACCTTACCACTTAAATGAAATGTTGCTTCGTCGCTGAACACCAGATGGTTAGCAAATCCCTCATCCTCCATTGCTTCCTGTATGTTATTACAAAACCGGGTTCGCTTGACACAGTCGTCTTGTCGTAACTTTTGCACCATCTTTATATGGTATGATTTGAATTGCAAACGCTTCCACAAAATTTTTCACGCAGTTTGTTGCGGAATATCAAGTACACGGCCTGCTTGACTGGTGGATTGTTGTGACGAATTCAGAAAACAGTGTCTAACTGCATCCGCTGTTGTGCCTGACACTCGTGATCTTCCGGTGCTTTTACGTTTATCAAGTACACCTGTGGTCTTAAATTGTCGATACTAGCATAGAATGCTCTGATGACCTGGAGGATCTATTTTGTATTTCCGTCAGACTGCACCTTGCACTGTACCAACCGATAAACATAGCGCATATTCTAACACACAAAATGCTTTCTGCTGCCTCCGTATGTGCGAGTTTTAAACGTAAAGGTTGTCGCTGCCTATAGACATGTCATTTATTGTTCTATCACTCATATTTTCCGAATTATAGCTTTGTCAAACCCGATGATTCTTTTGTAGTATCCTTGTATTAAATTAACTGTATTAATTTCCTATTTAGTTCTGTTCTGATAAGCCACTTTGGTTATGTACTAGTATAGTATGTTGCCTAAGATTTTCAATTAGTTGTTACTGAACCTTAATTGTACAATTTCTTGAAACTAACATTTATGAACGTTAAAGAAAGAAAGAATATTTGTTACCGAACCTTAATTGTACAACTTGCTATAACAACCATTATTACCCTTAAACAGAAAGAACTTAGATTTTCAAATAACTGTTACTGAAGCTTAGCAGTACAACTTGCTAAAACAACTACATCATGGTGAACGATTGGTTTAGGACTTAATTTCTTCAAACACACAAATCAGGGTAACCTAACTCAAAATATGATCATATCCCGACACCCACTTAAAAAAATTACTTTACAGACACACTATGGTTCAGTGTTATAGTATATTATTCAACATACGGTAATGTAGGCAATAACTCACGCAGATGAAGTTTGCGGCACGAGAAACAATTTCAATCTAATTTCTAAATCTGGTTGAAACTAAAGAGCATTACAGATAGAGACAGCAAGTATGCTTATAACTAACAAAATTTCAATGATTTGGGCTATGTAGCTGAAATATTTAGGTGGTTTCAGAAAGAATAACAGTCAGCAATTTTCATTTCTGGTCTTCTGATCCAGCAATGGGCGGCAGCATCAACTGTTGATGAACGCAATTGGGTGGTAAGATTTAGTCATATTTATCACGGATGGAGGTTGACACACAAAAACCCATAAGTTGTAAATTTCCTAAACAATGTCTTGCATGATATAAATCACCCAATCGGTTTGCCTATAAATCTCTAGTAGAGCGAATAGAATCTACAAATTAAGTCACTTACGGCAATTCTGGGACAAAACTCGAAACAGTGTTAAAATGAGGTAGATATTTAAATGCACAAAGTATATCCGTCAAAAACAACCACTATAGATAACTCACTAACATAAAACTGAACGTACTAACAAGCGGGGATTTGTCATGAACGCTGTATCAAAATTTTAGAAGTACAGATATGTGGAATTGTTGAACCAGCTATTCTTGTTGAATAAGATCAACGACTGAGTTTCTTCCACTTCCTAAGCAGCTAGTCCATTCAGAATTTTTTCCAAAATTCCAGGTAAATATAGTTAATAGGGATGGTCTTGCTTTGTTATGTCAACTACAAAGCAACACATTTTCCATAATGTAGCCAAGGTTATGTCATGAACCTGTCAGTTTAAACGTCAAAGTCAATGGTGAGTAAAATATGTCAATCCAACAACGGGTTCTTAACAGACAGCTAATTTCAAACTACAAGGAAAATTCAGACTCATGATTCGTCAACACAAAGAAACGAAGGAATTTATTCTCTTAGCAACACAGATACTTGAGGACAAATAGAGTATTAGAAATAATAGATCAGTGAATTCAAAATCGTAATACGGAATGGTAAAATAGAACAAAAGAATTTTTAACAAATGCTTATGCCGACGTAAATAAAAAATTCGAAATATTAATTCAAGTTAAAGGTTTGGGCAATGCAAAACTAAGAAAAGCAGATGAGAAGCTTGTTAGAGAATACTCAAATGAGTAGAGAAATCGTTCTTGGATGAAATTATTCATTTTAAATGTTTTCTGGAAGAACCTGGCAAATATGCAAAAAAAAACATGGCACTCTGATACCAGTTGAGCTACCACAAACGTAGAAGACAAATATAACACTCTCGAGTGTTTGGTGCTTTGTTTATGATAAGATCCCCAATTTATCTATCCTAACTTTGTTTCAGATCTGCTGTCTAGAATTGTTCAGTAGAAAGATCCTGAAATCCCATTCAGAGTCTTGCTAAAATTTTAGATCGGGTTTAATTGATAATTCTAACTTTTAATTTAATTGCAATTTTTAAGATCAACACTTGAGACTTTTCCTTCGTTTTTGGTGTAGAATATTATGATGATTACAAATTCTAAACAACTAAATTAAATGGTTTTAATTCTTAGTCAATTACTTTACCCCTACTCGAATTTGTACTTGTGCAGCGAATGTAGATGAACAATGTGAGCATTTGTATGCAACATCTTGTAATGTTTTATCAGAAGATATTTGCCTTCTTGTGATTTTTTTCTTTTTTAATATTGAAAGTTTGTTTTGTAATTCAGCAACTTAACTTTGTTTTGTTTTTTAAAATACTATTGGTTTATTATGAAGGAAAGCACTTTATGCATATGATTCTATTCTTAGCTTTATTGAAAACAGTTGTTAAAGGCAAATTTAAAATCTACAACTAGAAGATTTTACACAATGTTAAATCATAAACAGACAAAAACTAAATATTAGAATGGAAGAAACAATAAGACAGCATATAACGCAATTAAGTGATTAACTATTGACTTAGATTGATTGAAAGCAATATGCATGCTTTGACCTTTTACGATTTTGGACAATGGTTAGTGGAAGTAGATGAATCAAGTGAGTTATAAAATTATGCATCAATGCGCTGCTAAATTTTCATTGATTGACTTTTTGAACTTCTCTAGAAATATCCAAATTGAGCAATTTATAAAGTTGATAGGCTACCTTTTAATGAAGAATTACTGTAATTAAAAACTTTTTTTATACTGATGTAAGATATTGATGAAATATTTTTTTCAGAGGGAAGTGTTTCAAGTTCACGAACAGGTATTAAACCAAGTGCATTACCGTTTGAAACAAGTAATGGAATGGAAATTGCTCAATTACTGCTTTCATTACTACATGCATGGGGCATGGACAATGATTTGGATAGGGTGTGCCAAGCAAAACTTGGAATTTTGCGACCCATGGTAAGTACTCTGATAAGTTGGTTTGCAAGTTGAAGTAACTGAATTATATAATTAGGGTATTCTTAGTATTCATATTTTACGTGTATTTTTAATTGAGTCTTTTACTTCCAAAAAGGTGTTTATGATATTACGACCTGAAACTTAAATAAAAGAACGTTATCACATTTTCCAACATGAACAGAATGTGTTAACCTTACTTTTTTTCGCACACAAGGTTATCGGTTTACCATTTCTAGCCCTCTTATTATTGAAGCTACGAAGTCCGTTGGATGATCATTTTTCTGTTTATTAAGGTGGCATAAATAAAAAAAGTAATTTGGAATTCTTAAGATATTTTCAAAAAGTTTTAATGAAGGACATACTCTGAAGAAAATTTTCTTGTAGGCATAAAAGTATTAATATACAACTAAAACTCTAAAATAAACAAATATCCATGAAATCTTGCTATACAAATTAAAGCTTAATGGTTTCTACAATACACGCTATCTGTTAAAGTAGTTCCTCATTCAAAAGTTAATCTTTAGTTGTTAGGTGTTTCTGATTAGTTACCCTTTAACATGCAACATACCTCAGCCATATTGAATATGCAGAAAGAAATTGAAAAAGCACTGAAATACTTCTGGTTTACACTCCAATAGTCAAGTAAATAAGGCATTATAAAATTATAATTAAAATTGCAAACAGTGAAATTATATGCATTTCAGAAGAACTGTAGTTTTATAATTGAACAGCAAACGTAAACAAACGCTAGAGGATATTGCGAAGCATTGTTGTGCAAACGTTGATTAGAGATTGTTGGCAACACTCGAATTAACTAAATGTGACCGAAGAGCTAGTCACCCTTTATCCATAAATGAAAAATAGAAACTTAAAAACGATTTTGTTTTAAGCGTTGGTTGTTTATACATATGTCAAAAATATATGCGACTCTTTCGTTCGTAAAAAAACAAAGAACTGTGGTAAAGTAAAAGAACTTGTAGAATACTAAAGTATGTTCATAGAAACTGTACTACATATATTTAATTCTGTTTATTTAAATATAGTTTTTTAAAGCGACACGTTTGCATAACAATTGCGTGTTTCATTGCAGACAGCTTATAAAGTTCGGATCCAATATTCCTTTAAAAAATTTACAACGTGAAAAACGATTCATTATCCGGAAGCTGCAGAAGATGCACTAAACTTGATGAAGGTGAAATGGTACAATACGATAAATGTGGCGTATGGTTTTACTTTGAATGTGTCTGCGTATCGTCTGGAATTTCAGATGTGGATTGGGTATGTACGAATTGTGAAAATAAAAAATCTCTACCAAGTTTGAAAACTGCGATGATCGCCAAAATGGAAAAACCTAGCAGGGTAAATGCATCTGGACAGCGTATGCACTCCGTAGTGATGCATCATTCGTTGTTAACAGTTATGTCATGAATCTAAGCAGTCAAAATGAGCTCATTAGCATGCAGTCAGATTTTGAATTTGAGCTAAATCACTTGGAAGACGAAATGGGAGCCTATTTGCTGTACTTGAAAAATAGGAAATATAAACTTCTTCAAGAGCAGACTAATATATATGCATTGAAAACAAGCAAAGATACCTATAACACCCTAGTTATCAATGAAGAGGCTATAGACATTCCCGTTACACAAAATAGTGTGTTTCCTGTGCAAAAAAAAAACGTTTGCTGCCAGTACTATCGTCACGTGTATGCCAAACATGAACAGACAAGCTAGGTGTTTTGGCAATTACAGTTCATGTAGAGAACGACCTGAAGAAAGACTCCTCCTATTGACGGGACAGTACTAGCAATGTTCAACATGGTAAGGCGTATACGAATTATAAAAAGCCACTAACATTCTTTGCGTCATTAACATCTGAACAAATACATGCACGGCAAGCCATGCCGAAAGACTTACCTACATTTACTGGCAGGCCAGAGAGTTGCTACTTTTCATAACCAGCTACGAGTACTCAACTCAAATCTGCGGCTTTAACAATACTGAAAACTTGCTGCGTCTGCAGTGGGCCTTAAAAGGCAAAGCACCGGAGTACGTTAGCAGTCAACTACTCATCCCTGATTTGGTGCCTGATATTATCTTAACGCTGACAATGGTTTTTGGGAAACCTGAATTCATAATAAACGGTCTCTTAGATAAAATACGTGTTTCTCCTGGCATTAATGTAAATAAACTTGACACTTCAGTCAACTATGCGTTAGAGGTCAAGAACTTAATTTCCACAATACAAGCAGCTCGGCTTATTGCCCAGCTAAACAAGCTTATTCTTGTGCAAGAACTTATAAACGAGTTACCTGCTCAGATGCATTTAGACTGGGCCATGCATTCAAGAGATTTTACCAACGTTGATCTTTCACTGTTCAGTAAGTGGCTATTTGACTTGGCTACTGCTGCTAGCTCTGTGTTGTCAGTGCCAGCAGGACTAGGGCTACAAGACGAAAAGCATAAAGCACATAGCGTTGGGTTCCATAAAGAACGAATCGGCAGTGATAAAACATCCTGTAAGTCTCCAAAACAAGAAGTTTGTAGATGTGTAATATGCTTCAAAAACTACTCGGTTGACAATTGCAAAACCTTTAAAGAAAAATCATAAAACGAAAAATGGGATATAATTTGTCAAAAAAAGATATGTCGTTCCTGTCTAAAACAATCTTCGGTTTTGTAAAGAAATCGTGAATGCGGCATAGTTAGCTGTACAGCCAAGCACAAAATCACGGAACCTAAAGACAATGCTGTTCAACAAAATGTTGTTGCAGTGCAGTGTGTAAAAACTGCAAACATTTTGTATAAGGTATTACAAATGACACTAGACAATCTGGACGTGTACTGATAATTCCTATGCATAATACAAGGAAATTTGAAAGCAGCATACTATATATGGGACCCAAATTATACAACCGCTTCCCAAACAGATTTAAGAACCCGACACTATATGCCTTTAAGTTAGCTTTGAAAACAATATTACTAGAGAAAGCATACTATTCAGTACTTGAATTTATTACAGATAAAGATATTTGTCAGTTTCCTCTTTAAATATGTAAAGCTTGTTTTAAAACTGTTAAACTTTAAAGATTTGTTTAAAACTTTTACTACTGGTAGTATATAATTGTGTTATATGTTAAACTTAATGTTGTCATGTACTTAAACTAATTTAGAGATTATTATATTATCTGCTGTATTTTTAGTACAATATGACTTATGTTCAACACATGTAAATGTTTGGAATAAATGCTACTACTACTACTACTACACCAGTAACCATCTATAGCATAGACGTTTCATTTGACATCTACGTGTTTCTTGATGATGGCTCCAGGTCCACTATAATCGAAGCAGGTGTACTTAGGCAGCTGAACTTAACAGGACAAAAGCATAACTTTATTTGCGATGGACTGATGGTTCTATATACGTGTCGAATCGGATTCACAGCGAATAAATCTAAAGATATCTGGCAGGAATTTAAGTAACAAATGTTTCACACTATGCAGTGTCCACATATAGTGAACAAATTAAACTTACCACTGCAAGCTCTACTCGTGCATGAAGCTAGATATGACCACTTAACGGGATTGCCAGTAGTGTCATACCAAAACACGAATCAAACTGATAATTGGCTTAAATAATAAACACATTGCTTTGCCTATGAAATTTAGGAAGGGCGAAGTCCATGAACCTGCGGCCACAAAAACTAATCTTGGTTGGACAGTCTACAGAGTTTTGGAGAAAAGTGCCACTTTAACCCCAGACCTTCAGCTCCACATATGCGAATGCAACGACAATATTGTGCTGAATAAGCTTGTGAAAAAGGGATGAGACTTGAAAGTGAATGCATAGCAACACATTTTCAAGAACAAATCATTTCTGAAGAGCTCAAAATGCTCGAAAAGAGTATTACACGTACCGGTAACCATTTCACTGCAAAATTAGTAGTAACAAAATAAGATTTGTATTAAGATGCTATAAAATTTCAGTTTTTTAAATTAAATGTTGCATATGTAAATGGCTGCCAGATCTGAAATTCATAAAGATAACAAATATGTAAAGAAATCTTGTTCAAATATTCAAAACTAAAGTATCTGTGATATAATTTAATTGTTAATATGGTTGTTATTTGATTTGATTATTTTCTATGAAATAGATGTGTTATCACGTAAGTAATTCTTTTTGTAAAAAAAAAATCTGTTAAAAATGTTTCTATGTTGAGGATGTCTGATCGATTATGCCATAAGTTTATCCAGGAATTTACATAGAATAATTAGAATTAACAAATTCTAACAGGTTTTCTTTGTCTACCCTTTTTAATTGATTAATAATTGCTAGATACAGTAGCGTTCATTGTTAGATTAAATTGTTTTCTGTTTAACTAAGAAAATTTCAGCTACGACCCCTCAAACTCTCCATTGGAGTAATAGTCAAATTGGCTGTCGACAAACAGTTTTTAGCCTTCCCCACCTTCTAAGCTTAAAACTTTAACTTTTTTAAAAGTATAATACTATAGCAAGTCACGTGTCTCGTAAAGACCTATACAGTAATTATTAATCTGAGCAGGTTAACGATACAATTAAGCACACGTAAATATTAAAACCTGTTACATTGATGCCCACAACGAGGAGTATAGTTCCTTTAGCACACTTTATTTTATAAAACTGTTTCATTCTTCAAGGTTAATTAACCTATTGAGTTACATGTTAATTGTTTGTATGTTTAATATGAAGTACTTTATAAGACTTACTTTCCCACCATAAAATCATTCAAAATACGTTCAGCAGAATTCGAACAGATGAATTAATACTGCAAATTGAAATTACTTTGTGTCGGTGTTCTCTGTATATAGTCTATGTAAAATTAGCTTGCGGAAAGGTTAACTAGAACCAAAGAAAGGGACTTTCCATTTTTTGAATCAGCACAAATTTTCACGTAAACGTCATCGTACTCATATTGTAAGTTCTAATAGCACTAACAAAATTATTTGTAGGTTCCTATATCTTTTGGAGTTCTATCAAAGGCAAATTACATGTCTTTGTTTCTTCCAACTTGGAATAGTATTATACCAATCACCAATGAGCTTATCTGTGATGATCAATCATTAACCAATAGTCTACCTCCGGAACTAGTACAAAGAGAACAGTTGACTGGAATATTTACAAGCAGAACACATTGGGAACTTAGTACAACACTAACTAGTAATCATCTACTTGCTATAATTGCTGTTAGTCATACACTTATGTCCATGAGCAATGCAACATTTATACCTGAGCAGGAACGTAATCGAAAATTGCACAGGTAGGTTAACCTTAATATTAAGATTATTATATTAATTTTGACAAGTATCGGCAGTTAGAAAATTTTCACTTTTATTTTAATCCATCTAATAAAAACACTTTAATAGCAAAATATTATAATTATGCAAGCTTTCGGTGAATGTATTTGTCATTGTCCAGTTTGATCGATATACTTACGACAGAATCTTATACTTGAATTGTTCCTAACAATATTATGTGCAGTTTTTAAAACTTTTTGAAACAAAATTGTTTACTTGTTAGAAAAAATAAAAATTTTGTAAATTCTTCACAGCTACTAACTGTTTTTTTTTTAAGAATAGTTTTGATAATTGATAAAACATGTAAGTATGATACATATTTGAAATCAGCATAAAAACGTCCATCAAAATATTGAGAAATCAAAGATGACGGTTATAATAAAAACAATAGTTGTTGGCATCCGCCAATAAACGAATCATTCAATAAACAAACGATGCAAGTATTCTTATTCGCCATAAAAAGTTGCATGAAGAAAATTTGAAAAATCATAATACATAAAAAAGTTATGAATAAAAGTATAATTTGATGACTTTTACATGTTCTACCATAACTTAAAAATTAAAAGAGATATCTAGTTTACCATTTTTGAGTTCCCCATGACAGACAGGTTTCTCCGGAACACCCGGTGTGTGTGTGCGTGTGTGTGTGCATGTGTGTGTGTGTGTGGGTGCATGCGTGCGTTCGTGCGTGCGTGCATGTGTGGGTGTGTGTGTGTGTATATATATAAAATATAAAATTGTACTAACTAATCATGAAAATTAATATCTAGGACATACAAAATATATGATATAACTACAATAGTGTTAATTAGGTCATTTCCTTTCCAATATTAGCTAGACGTTCCGACTTGCTACTTATATATCTTTTTCAATGGTATTCAACAAACTTCCAACAAAAAATCAAACACCTTTTCACATTTAATTAAATTTAATTATTGGGTATCGAGTATTTATCGGGTAAGGGTATTTATCGGGTCTCAGGTATCAAGATCTCGATTAGGGTATTGAGTTATCGGTTATGTATCCAGGTACCCGTCCTCATTCCTAGTACTAATAGTATCTTTTCTATATCCATTGCAAAGCATGTATAGATTTGGTCAAGTTTAGTGCAGTTTTTATCTTCCTTCTGCTGCTTAGCTTTATCGTTTTGAAAATGGCGTAGTTTGTAGTCATCTTTATATAAACTTTTGTCTGCTTCTAATTTATTTTTGTACTGGATGCAGTAATCACATCTGGTCTTTTTTGGTCAGTGAAAGCCACAGTTGTAAAAACTGCTTTTTTAAGGATAACTTGACGTTCTTTACAATGCCCTACATTGTGTAGGTACAGTCGATTTTCACTCAATCTGGTTGGCATTTCCTTTAGTAGAATCTCTTCACTAATGTGATGCAATCGCATGCATTGAATCGATATGATTTCTAATTACATTTTTAGCTGTTTCTGACTTTTTGTTTGGTGGTTGCTTTCTGTCTTTTTTATTTGGTTTATTAATATTTGTCGAAGTTAATATATCTAACTATGTATATTCTTTTGTTGTAGATGCATCAATGGTATTTAAGAAAAAATTTGTCAAACTTGAGAAGGTTGATTTTCTAAAATGTCTTGTAAACAATAGTATGCTGTTTTTACTGGCAACATTACCCTTATAAAGTCTTTTAACATTGATTTTATCTACATACTTGGCCTTGAAAGCCAATCTAGCATGATCAGATTTCAATGATAAATACCACTTTAACACTTCTTGTCGTTGAATTATGGTAAATTTTGTTGAACATTGTAACTACAGTTACAATTTAACTCATTAACTGTTCTAGCATGCACTTTCTTTCCAGATCGGCTAGTATATTTCTCTTTTTGAAGCTCGTTTTCATTTTTCTGGATTTTGCATGTTTTCCAGTTCTGATAATGCAGATAATATTGGTTTATAAGTACAGTCTTCTAAAGATAAAAATTTCCAGATAAACTTTTGATATGATCAGATTGATCAGTAGGTATTTCTTTTCACATCTTCAACTTCTTTATAATTAATATCAGAAAGTATATTCGCAGTATTGCCTAGAATTAAAAATTATTATTAAAAAAATTTGTGGATTAGTGTGAATGAATGTATACATTCACTAAATGTCGGTAATGGTTGTTTATTTTGGAATCGTTGGCCACCATTATGAACTACAGTTTGAACATTATTATATAAAAATGAAAATATAATAACAAAACACGTTACCATAAGTTAATTATAAATATTAGTTAACCTGTTAAAAAATTAACCAAACATCTAAACTCTTCAAAACCCGAATTTATTTCTTCATATTGAAGTGTATAGTACTTGGTGGCATCAGTATTTGAAACAAAAAGGTTTTTGAATCGCCATATAAATAGTATCTGATGTGAATAATCTTTTTGTTAACCGAATAAAGTTTTAATATAATAAAAGCACTAAAGTTAAATAATATAAAAATGCTTACATAAATAAAATTTACTTCTTAAATGTGTCAAAGTAGGAATCATTTACAACAAGTGCAACCATTCTTTGTCCATGTGAAAATTTTATTATTTAGATTTATTTTCAACAGTAATCGCCTGCAGCAACTATATCAATTTAATTAAATGCACCACCTATTTAATTAAATTGCACTTCCTGCAGTCTTTTATAACAAAAATGTAACTACTTTATTTACTATTTCTATATTTAATAGTCAACTAGTCACAGAAAATATTACTGCACACAATAACAGGTGATAACAAAATGCTTTATAAATTTCCTAAGATATACATAAATAGTTATTTACTTGCCAAGCTCGGAAAGGTGGCCCTTTACTTGGCAAGCATGCGGTTTTCAGGGTGACGCCTTAGACAGAACCCTGAAAGCACGCGAGTCGTCTGAAATCACTTTCTGAGTATGGTGCGTACAACATTTTTTGTACAGCCACAAATAATTTGACAATAATAGAACTACAACAATCTTTAAATTGTTTAAATTTTTAAATAATTTGTAAACTTGTAACAATTAATTCACAAGAACTTACTGACATATAAACAGTACTGTCATGGCAACCAACGTCACAAGCCAACTTTGTTTTTAATGCAATTCTTCATATATGAGCCCTGCAATCGTTTTTTCGGAGCTCTTGTGTCACTTTTCAGGTCTCTTATGTCACTTTATTTAAATAGCTCGACAAGAACATACTTTCCGATCTGAAAAATGATTGTAAACCCATGTTTTCTATATCAGCCGTACAAAAATAATCTTCCCACCTTTCATGAGCAAAGCAGTCAAGAACCCTAAACACAGTTGGATCTTTGGACAACTGATACACACAAGACCATTTAAGCCTAATGTCAGCAGTAAACTGTACTATGCTACTAAACTGATTGACTTAATTTTTTTATATCATTTAGAGCTTATGGCAGTCCTCAACAACTACTTTATTTATAACATCTGTTGACTAGAATACTGTTTGATAAATTCATACTACAAATATGCACTTAATACTATGTTGCAAAATTTTTCAGTTATATTTATTGGCTTCCAAATAGATAATATATTCCTAAAAAGAGAATCAAGTTTACTCATTTATAGTGCGAATATATCATACATGTGTAAACCACTTTTGCGAAAAGAATCTTTAAGATATTATAATATCAATAGACTTTTATTTATTAATGCCAAGCTAATATTTATTTTACATATTTAATGACTGATATGATTACTGAGAAAGCCACCAAAACCTTTCGTAATTGGGATAATTTTATATTAAAAAGTGTTTTTTATTATATTAGTTGAGAACAGAGTCCAAGCAAAAACTATTAAGATTTTGATACTTCTTTTTATCAGAATTTGTTTTTAATATTAAAATATATATTGTTCTTACAGACAATCTAGCAGAATAAAATGGTCTAAAAATGATGAAGAACATGAAGAGTTATTTACACAACAGCAAGCACAAATAAAACAGGGTTGGTCACTTTTAGCTACATTGCATTGTGTATTGTTGCCGGATAAAGTAATTACTGCATAGCATTTTCTTTATTTTATATAATATTTATTTGTATCTAGGTAGTACAGGCAGGTTCCAAAAGCTTTAAACGTCCACAAGTTGAAACAATGGCAAAAAGGTGGCAACATCATTGTGTTGAAGTTCGTGAAGCTGCTCAAGCTCTTCTTTTAGCAGAATTGGGCAGGTAATTAAAATAATATAATTTAGGGAAATAAAGTCTAGTTCTTACTTATATGTATGCCAATTGCATAAAATTCCCAATTTAAATTTGTTAATTTCTCCAAATGGGTTGTGCTAGTTCTGGAAGCTTAGTTGGTAGAGTTCCGAGAATAAATCAGTACTCAGAATACATGATTAAATCCGGTTTCCATAGCCTTATATTTTTCCTCTGTCAATTACTAGCTTGATTCAATAGGATCATATAGGTTTTGCATAAAATTTATAATTTCATCTTACTATTAAATGCATGTGTGTGTCTTTCTATATACATATTTGTATAAAGTAAAGTATTGGCAAGTGACTCAAATTCAGCCACGAGGACATCTCTCGTGGCTAAATTTGAGTCACTTGCCAAAAAAATTTTTATTTTGTATTAATTTAAGACTCATAAACATATATCTCTGAAAAACTAAGCTCCTCGCTTGGGTGGCCATAAATACTCTGAAAGCTAAGCGCTAATGCTAATTCGAGCCCCACCTTTGGGCTTCTTTTTGCTCTGAAAACTAGAGCCCCAAGCTGTTAAAGACAGCTTAAACAAAAGAAACCTTAAATGGCTACTACTACGCCCCCATGGCTTGTATGCCATTTTGCTCTGAAAACTTCCTATACAAACATGCTACAAACCTTCGAACCTTCGATGCTGCTTATATACATACAAAAATCTACAATAACTCTGCTTTGCAACAAAGTATGCCATGGTTGCTCAGCTGCTTTTCTGAAAAACCAAACCAACTACAAAAAAATTCTGCTAGGGTACAACGCTTAAGTTTATTAACGTATTCAAAGACAAAGACACTTCCAGATCAACATAAGACTCTTCGTTCCCTCATTGATTATACATCATGTACATCTTCTTTGTTAAAATGACACATTGCACAATACATTTGAAATTCATAATTACACAAATAAATATTTGCAATTTTATTAGTTACAAAAACAAAGTAACAGGGCTTTCCCACAGTCTTTACTTTACCTCCGGTTTAGCACGAGCTCATAATTTAAACCTTTGTGCAAATATAGCACGTCAATCCCCAAAAGTACCTTTTTACCTTGTACATACTAAAAATTATTAATGTCATCAATTATTCCTTAAACCTAAATTTCCACTAAGAAATAAAGTGCAGTAATGTAACAGCAAAAGTTCAATTCATAACACTTCTCAAGTTTATCCTTCATAACAGTATACCCACAAAGTACAAAACACCTGTTTATACACATATGCAAACAAAACAAGAGCACTTGACATTATACCATCCACGACTGCTGCCTACAGGAACATCCAATCTGGATTGCCATCACACCGATTGCTTACTGCATCCATGTCAGCAGAGGGTTATTTTCTCATTTTCCACCTTCATACTGCATTCTAACTCCCAAATTTCTTCAATAATGTATTGGTAATCAACCATTATGACTAACACAATCTCTTACTTCATTCACAATTGTATACAAAGCATACTTCGTGCAAATATGAAAATGTAGCAATTTTACTTACAGAACTTTAATACATGGCGCCGTTATCTGGTTGTTACTACCAGTGTAAGACGTACACTTGCTGAATACTTTGAGAGCGCGAGAGTGTCAGAGAGAGCCTCACCATCATTCGTTAGCGCTTATATATTCTATATTTGCCTCTTTAACGCTTGTTAACACCGTCAATACAAACATACAATTCCCGAAACTCTCAACAGTTCGATTTTCCCACAAATTCTATCAATAACCACTCCAACGGCTAACGAACTTTTAGAAATTTACCTCATACCACAAGCTATAGTATACATTTCTGTGAATTTCACTTCCAACCAACATCAATCTTCTCCGAAAATTACAAGCCTACTGGCAAAAGTTAACGTTCCAAACACGCCTCTAATAATGCTCTATCTCGCTTCCATATATATATATATATATATATATATATATATATATATATATATATATACATGCTAATTCACCTGTTTACCTTGTCTATTATCCCTGTCGTTCCTGACCGTTATGGTTCTCTCTCTGCTTATCCCACACATTCAACTTATTATTTATTTATGTTGGAAGGTATTTGGAGTTAAAGTTTCAATCATGGGTGAAGATGGAGACAAACCTGTCACTATTTCTATTAGTAAAAAGTGCAATAGTTGTCTTAGAGGTGCCAAAGGTGATGTGAGATGCATCTCCTGTGCTTCCTCTTTTCATCCTGGCTGTGCAGTAAGACTAAAAGGTACACTTATAATTGGATATGATAGGTTGTTATGTGCTGAATGTGCTGCACCCTCCATTATCTCTGATGGGGAGTTTGGTGATGACTTAGGTCAAGATTCCAAAATTCTACGAGCAATCTTAAAATGTATGCGGCAAAATGCTGAATTTTTTCAAAATAAGTTTCTTTCAATGGAAATTGAAATTGCTGATTTAAAGAGCAAATTAGTAAGTTTTCAAAGTGGTAGTTCCATGGTGAACCATGCTTCAAGTTCTCACAATCATATATTGGGTACACGGTTAACACCTACTCAGGTTTCTAATTTACCAATAACTAATGACCAAGTTAGTAAGGCTATACATTCAGTAGAATATGCTGTCGCAGCAAAGAATAGTAGCAAAACTATGAATACGATTATTTCTTTGAATAGTGATTGCTCAGTTCCTGTGACTATGGCATCTAATGTGGAATCCGTTTCTAACACTGAGTTATGCAATGAATCCAATTCAGAAAATTGTATGAATTCTGAGACTTGGTTGGATGTTGCTAATAGGAGAAAAAGCAAATTAAAATCAAGAAACAAGGGTATCATTGGTACCCAAACTGTGTTACCCAATTCAGCTCTTTTTAGTGGTAGTGTAAAGAAAACTTGGCTGCATTTGAGTAGAGTTATGGCTAATGCACAAACTCCAATTGTGGAAGCCTCACATATTTTGAGATACATGCAGGAAGATGGCGCCAATGGTGTCTGCTTTAAGATTGGCACTAGAGGTAATTTAAATTCTTTTAAACTGGGAATTCCTGCTGATATTGTTGAAAAGGTCATGTCTCCTTCTTATTGGCCTTGCGGTGTTATGGTACGCTTTTTTGAATTTAAGGACAGTGATAAGGACAAAAGGGAATCTAAAATAATTGCTAAAAGTTTTTTTTGGCAAAATACGACTGTGACTAACAAATTGCCTGATACAGAATTACCAGCTTCATGACTAACAAACTCACAAGTTAATAACAGACATTCATCATTCATCAACGTTTTTTACCAGAATGTTCGTGGTCTTCGTACAAAAACTGTTGATTGCTACCGTGCCAGTTGTTCTTTCAATTTTGAAATTATTGTCTTGACTGAGACATGGCTGAACAATGATATTTCTAATTATGAGTTATTTCCTTCTACTTACACTGTCTTTAACACCAACAGGAACTATTCTGCACTCAATTGTGACCGTGGTGGTGGATCACTTGTTGCTATTACTTCTAATATTAATACTTCCCAGCTTCCTGGTTGTTCCAATATACATTTTGAGGACACCTGGGTAAAAATCGACCTATTTTCACAGTGTATAATAATATGTGGAGTATATTTTCCACCCAACTCAAATTGTGAATTATATCAAGAATTTATGGACAATGCTGCAAGACTTCAAATGGCTCATAAAAATCCCAAATTTTTAATAATCGGGGATTTTAATTTGCCTAAAATTAGTTGGGTACCTGACGTTGATTTTTTCAGCACATGTGGCACTTTGCCAATCGAGGCTGAAAATCTAATTGAGAATATGCAATTTCTTAATTTACTGCAGGTTAATGGTGTTTCTAATTCTTCTGGTAAGTTTTTGGATGAAGTAAAAAGAAAAATTCATGCCCTAGATTCATTTAAGTGTGCGGGATCTGACGGCATTCCTTCCTTATTCCTACACCAATGCTGTGATAGTCTATCGCAAGCTTTAGCGATTCTTTTTAATAAAAGCTTTAGTAGTGCAACATTTCCCCTAGCTTGGAAAAGGTCATTTTTAATCCCAGTATTTAAATCGGGTGACCGTTCTAAAATCGAGAATTATCGTGGCATATCAATTTTATCCTCTATTGCTAAGCTGTTTGAGTCCATCATATGCGATGAGTTATTCAGTGTATTTAAAAATTGTATTGCTATTGAACAGCATGGCTTCTTTAAAGGCCGCTCCACTGTCACTAACCTTGCCATGTATCACAATTTTCTTATAAATAGCTTGGAAAGTGGATTACAAGTTGATACAGTATACGCCGATGTTTCGAAAGCTTTCGACAGTGTTTGTTACACGTTACTCATTGATAAACTTTGTTTTCTTGGTATTACAGGTTCGTATTTGAAATGGATATATTCCTACTTAGTGAATCGCTCCCAATGTGTGAAAATTGCAGGCATAACATCCAGAAGCATCAGTGTTTCGTCAGGTGTGCCTCAAGGGTCACACCTGGCCCAATTCTTTATTCTCTTTATTAATGACGTTGTTTCTGCATTTAAAAATACGAAATGCTTACTATATGCCGACGACTTAAAGTTTTTGGGTGTATTAGTTCTATACATGACTGTCTTAAAGTACAAAAGATATTGACAATCTAGTAATCTACTTGGCTCTTAATAAACTCAAAGTAAATATTGGGAAGTGCAAAATTATGAGGTTCACTAAATGTAAAGACTTGATTTTGTTTGATTACTGCATTGGATGTTCTAAACTCGAAACTGTGGTAACTATCTCTGATTTAGGGGTTGTTTTTGATGTTGGTTTAAATTTTATTAATCATATTAATTCAGTTGTCTCTAAAGCATTTAGGATGTTGGGATTCATTAAAAGAAACTGTATACACATCAACGATGTCCAAGCTTTGAAATCATTATACAATTCTTTAGTTCGTAGTATTTTAGAATACAATTGCATCATTTGGTCACCTTATTATGCCACTCACATCCAGAAAATTGAGCGTGTACAAATCAAGTTCATTAATTTCATTCTCTGGAAGCTTAGATATCCGTATGCCGAAAGTTCACATGACATTCGGCGTCGATTGGTCGATTACCAATCACTGCTAGCTCGACGTACTGCAGCGTTTATAATATTTCTTTATAAATTGCTACATGACATAGTTGACTGTTCGAATTACTAAGCATGCTGCAGTTTCGGATACCAGTTAAAGTCACCAGGAGTAATGATTTATTCTACATCGGTAGTCATCGTACTAACTATGGGGCTAGTGCATTTAGTGATAAGTTAATGGGAGTTTACAATGCTTCTATACCATCCAATATCGATATTTTCAATGTCACGTGTAAATATTTGAAGACATCTTTATCCATTTTGTAAATTGTTAACTATGTTGCTCATTTCTTCATGTATATTATTACTATTTGGGTATTACCTGTAAGTAATTAATTTATATAAATAAATAAATAAATAAATAAATAAATAAATAAATAAATAAATAAATAAATAAATACCCATTTTATAATAGAATCACTGTTTGTTTACTGGTTTCCAAGTTCTACTGTAGTGGATAAATAGCTCTCTCTTCCCAAGTTTAAACTATGTCCATGTTAACACGTGATTTTCTATCACGGATAGATGTGAAAATTTTTGAACAATAAGTTTGACAGCACACGTGTCAAAAATATTAACTAGAATTGTACAAAGACAAATTGAAAAACGACCTGAAGAAATATTAGAAGATCAATTTGGGTTTAGACGAAACAGGGGAGCATGGGAGGCTATTTTAGCTGTGAAAGTGATAATGGAGAAAACAATAAGAAGACGAAAGCTTGTATATAGAGTTAGTAGATCTGGAAAAAGCATTCGACAATGTAAAATGGAAAAAAATATTCGAAATACTCAAAAAGATTGGAATGAGTTATAGGGATAGACGAATAGTACATAGCTTATACAAAGAGCAAACAGCAGTAATGGAATTAGAGCAGGAACATAAAGAAGTAAACATTAGGAAAGGGGTGAGACAGGTATGTGCCCTATCCCCAATAATTTTTAACTTGTACATTGAAGAGGCAATGATTACTGTCAAATGCAGGAAGACATTTGGAATTACTATGCAGGATAAAAAATTGATATGCTTAGATTTGCAGATTATATAGCGGTATTAGCATCTAAGCAAGGAAGAGTTAGAAGCTGCTCTTAATGAAATAGAAACGGTTCTAACAGAGAGATATGGTATGAAAATTAAGAAAAATAAAACTAAAGTACTAGTATGCAAAGGAGGGGAAAATAATCAATAGCAAGAATACAAATAGGTAACAACAACTTACAAGAGGTTAAGGATTTCTGCTACCTAGGAAGCCAAATAACGCAAGATGGGAAAAGTGCAAAAAATATAAAACAAAGATTAGCACAAGGTTGTGCTACATTTAACAAGAAAAAGCAACTACTGTGTTCAAAGACAACAAACATAAAAACAAGGAAAAGATTGCTTAAAACATATGTGTGGAGCACAGCACCGTACGGTTGTGAAGCCAGGACAGTAGGAGAAGCGGACAAGAAAAAGGTAGAAGCCTTTAAAATGTGGTACTACAGACGAATGATGAAGATATGGACAGATAAAGTTAAGAACAAAGAGGTACTAAAAATAGCAGGGGAAGAAATATGTGGAAAAGGGTAAAAAATAGGAGAGATAGGATGATAAGCCACATACTACGGCATGAGGGAATAGTGCAAAATATATTAGAAGCAGAGATAGGAAAAAAGAGAAGTAGAGGTAGACCTAGGTTAGACTATTGCACACAGATAATGAAAGATGTAGGCTGTAGGAATTTCAGGAAATGTGTAGGCAAGCTCAGAATAGAAATCAATGGAGGTACGCATCCAACCAGTCCCAAGATGGATAAACTAGTGACGAAAGAAATAACTGTACTTAAGCATGATGATTATTATAAGAAACTACAGGTATTGGTTGTGCAATATTCTCGAATAATGTTGATTGTGTGTAAGGATTTACTGGGAATTTCAGGGAACTGTGTAGGTTAGCTCAGAATATAAATAAGTGGAGGTACATGTCCAACCAGTTTTGAGACTGAAAACCTAATGACGAAAAAATAAGCACAGATAAATCTGATAATTATTATAACAACTACAAGGGTTGGTTGTGAAATATCTGCAACTAATGTTGATTCTGCGAAAAGGTATATTGAAAAAAATTTTAAATCGGCAAATTTCCACGTGCTGGGGGAACTTGGCAGTCATAGGTTGCTTACCCCCCTTCACAACCACCAAGTGTTGGAGAAATAGGGTACATAATGGTAAAACAATAGAAGGGGACCGAACTGCATCTAACAAGGGAGAACAGCACCCATGATCAAAGACAACAAATATAGAAATAAGAAGAAATTTGTTGAAAGCATATGTGTGGAGCACAGCACAGTACGCCTATGAAATACGGACAGTCTGAAACGCAAACAGAAAAGCGGTAGCAGCCTTTTGAAATGCTGTGCTTCAGATGTATGAGGACGATAGCATGGGCAGTAGGAAAAGCAGACAGAAAACCGGTAAGTCTTTTGGAATGTTGTGCTTCAGATGTATAAGGGTGATAGCATGGGCATACAAGGGTAATAACAAATAGGTTATAAAAATAGTAGGGGAATAAAGATGTTTGTGAAAAAAAAATAGGAAAAATAGAAGGGCAGAATACGTTCTAAGGCATTTTTGGGGAATAGTATGGGATATATTACAAGCAGAGATAGGAAAAAGGAGGTAGATGCAGACCTAGATCAGATAGTGATAAATGCAGACTACAAATTTCAGGGAAATGTGTAGGTTATTTCAGAATAGGAAATAATGAGGGTGTGCGTCTAACCAGTTCCAGGACTGAAGACCTCATGATGATGACCATAAAACGCATTCAATGTGAACGCAAATCTATCATTTTAAGATAAATACAAAGCCATTTATTTTCACTTATTAATTATCAATACATTTTTATAAAAATGCTTTTCATTTCCTGTAAATAGTATAAAATAGTACTAGCTTTACACATTTGGATAAAAATAAGGAATTTGTGTATTTGAAACCACAATTCTAACCTTAATAGGTTTTGATATTAAAAGCAAATATTTTCTATTAAATGCAACTCCTTTTGCATTAAAAGCAACTAAAGTTTAAATTAATTACCCGGTGGATTACAGAAATTTATTTTAAATAAAGAATTCTCTGTAATATTAGTCATACTTAATTAGAACTACGTAAATATGTAATGAATAAATGAAACATTTATTCCCAGAAGCGGCCGGATAATTGAACAACCCGTAAAAACTGATAAAAATTATTTATTACCTTTCGCATTCACTGTTGGAGAGAAGCGATGCTACACGTTGACCTTGAGTGTTAAACGAAGATGAAGCAGCACACGTCACGAATAAGTGGAACGAGATTACGAGGTAAGAAATACCGCGATGTTAGACACTAATGAGTTTTTCTGGGAAACTTTTCATCGTAATGTTCCATACTATTCTACTACCTTCTGGAAATAGATAATTTGGATATATATAAGGAAGCATTTATTAAAAACTGGGAGTCATTCGTTCGCAAAATGTTATTTTGATTTAAGTCGCGAGATGTTGTTTGCGAAGATAATATTTGAAGTATGCAGTAAGTATACTGTATTTTAATAATTACATTGTTAGAAGGATTATAGAAGTGAGGTTTTAAACGCAAATTATATTTAAAAAATGGAAATTATTTATAACAATGTAGAGGGAAAATTCTTTAATATAACGCTATTTTAAAAATTTTATTAAAAAGTCGAAAGGAAGATTTAATCAAAAAATTGTACTTTGGTAACTATTGTTTGAAATGAGGATTTTAAATATGGAAAATTTTGTAAGCTGATTTGACGTCAATTTAAAATAAGAAGATATTTAATTACGAGAAGGTTTTTTTTGTGGATTCTGCAAGTATAACTTTTAGATTTATTTTTAACTGATATTGGAGTATTTGTATTTAATTTAAGGTAGAATAATAAGTGTTAATCATATGATATTTTTTTGTGAGGATTTTTGCCAGGAAAGTTAGTGTTCAGATTTCGAATCATTCTAACCTTTTCATAGATTATCTGGCAAGGATTGTTTTTGACCAAACAAATCTTACAATCATGGGAATAAACAAAGTCAGGTAAAATATCCATAAAAAAAGAAATTTAGTTCTGTAAATCTAAAATAAGGTAAGGAACTTTTTTTTTATAATAAATACTTTTCAGAAATTATTTTATGTTTGAAAGAAACGATGTTGTAAATGCTTTTGTATGCGAGAAAATATTTCATACTGTATAAATCCTTTGTGATAGTGCTGTGTTATTTCATTTTGAAAACTCCGTCAATTTCGTTGAGCTAGCCAGGCAAAGTTAGATAGGAAGGTAAGTGAACAATTTCAAGTTTTACAAATTGCTGTATCTGTATCACAGCACTCTTTTAGTGACACTACAACACGAGGCCATTTTCATATCACTCTTTTAGCGATGCTCACAATATATATATATATATATATATATATATATATATATATATATATATATATACGATATATTATTAATGGGTTTGAGGTCAGCTGGAGAAAAGTATACTCTTTTAAGGCCTAAATTTTCGAATCTATTTCAAATTCTTGATCACAAAAACATTGTATATCAAATTAATTGTATAGATTGTGGTAACCCTATATTGGACAAACGTCACAATTTTTAAAACAACGCATAACCCAACACAAAAGTGACATTAGAATCAAACCAAATTCTTGTGCTTTATCAAGTCACTCGCTCAATTTAGATCACAAAATTGATTTTGAACATCCTAAAATTTTAGAATTAGAAAAGATACAAAAAAGATTATTCCTTGAAATGTATCATATTTTTCAAAAAATTGTATAAATAAAAACAGATATTGGTGGTTTAAGTTCGATTTATACATACTTTCTTAGTCTTCAGAAGTAACCTGTACCTAATGCAATAATTGATATTGTAGTGATTAATACTTCACATCATACATACACATCACATTCATACATACATACACATGTACACATACACACACGTACTAACAAACAAACAGATTTAAAATATATAATCAGAAATATGCATGGACACTCATATAAGTATAACATGTACGCACACTCATGTTCATACATACACACACACACACACACACACACACACACGCACACATAGGCATCCTATATTTAACGCTTTAAATAACAAAAAATGAAACTGAAAGGTTTCAAAATCTGACATTTTTATATTTATACAAGTTATACAATTTTTAAACAACAACTTGAAGCAAACATTATTTTAAAAATACTTTTCGATTTAATATCTATGTTAATTTAATATATATCCTCACCTTGTAAGTTAATAGCAATTGATGTATATGTTAGCCTAGTTAATTGTATTTTAGAAAGCCTGTGATCAAGAATTTGAAATAGATTCGAAAATTTAGGCCTTAAAAAAGAGTATACTTTTCTCCAGCTGACCTCAAACCCATTAATAATATATCGTATTTGTGCAAGGTCATTATCTCCAAACTGTATTATATATATATATATATATATATATATATATATATACACAGTATTGTGTAATAATTAAGGGATCATTGGAATACATAAGGGCACGAGTTAAGTTATTGGTTAATAGTCATATGATATTAGAAAATCAATTTATTCAGTTAGAAAAGTAGGATGCTTTAACAATTATTGTAGAGCTTAGGTAGTGTATAAACAAAGTAGGGTCAATTTAGTTAAGCATATTTAGCTAGGAATCATGTAACATAGTATTTATGTAAATATAGGGCACAAGAAATAATAATAATGTGGTAAAATTATTGCATCTTTAGTTTGTAGCGAAGTAATATACGGGAATACAAAAGCTTTGAGCAGGTGTTAAAATAACACTTTTATTTTTCAAACGTAAAATTCAAAACAGTTAAAGCATAACAAAATAACATAAGACAAACAGAACATTCAAATCTTAGCACTCCAAGAAACCAGAATGACAGACGAAAATACACATGACTTTGGCAATTACCGTCTTTTCAAAAGTAAAACTAACAAAAAAATCATGAATAACACGTCCCATGTAGGAGTGGCTTTCGCAATCTCTAAGAAGATCTTGAAGTCAGTTACAATTGTCAATCCAGTTAACAATAGATTAATAACAATATCCCTTAAATGTGCAAACAAATCATACACTTTAATTAATGCCCACATGCTGATAAACGAAGAAAATAAGTCAAATCCGGAAAAAGTTATTAAAGCAGGAAACCTTAGAAAATACTCTGTCTAAAATCCCTAAAAACCATGTAAAAATCTTAATGGGCGACTTTAATGCACAGCTGGGAAAAGAAAGGAAATTTAGGAAAACAATCGGAAAATATCCTGCTCATAAGTGGACAAACAGGAATGGCCAAAGACTTGTTGGAATATGCAAAACATTTAACCTTAAGATTATGTCAACTCATTTTAAAAAAGCACCTTCCAAACAAAAGATCTGGAGATCTCCCAACTCATATTAGGAGGAGTTTCAAATCGACCATGTTGCAATATCATACCTGAACTACAAAGAAATCCTAAACGTTCAGGTCCGTAAAGGGGCCAATATAGATTCAGATCACTACCTCACCAGAATAAAGCTAATATGTAAACCACAAAAAATGTTTACATAAAAATGTCTAATCCCAAAATTTGACACAGAGAAAATAACACCTGTCTGTGGATCCGAACTTGATAAAATTAAATCAAAAACATGGCATGAACTGAAAAACAAAATTGTTAAAACTGCCCAAAAGTTAATCCCTCTACAAAAAAGACAAAAACATCCTTGGTGGAACATGGACTGTGAGATAGCAGTAAAATCTAGACTCCAAACATTTAAGAACTGGAACAGCAACGAAACAGAGGACATATAACACATTCTTAAATACTAGAAGAGAGATATCCAAATTAATAAGACAGACTAAACGGGCATATGAAAAGGATCAACTTCTTTCCTAGGAAGAAGATTTTCAAAAAAACAAGACAAGAAATTTCTACAAAACATTTAAGACACCTAACCGGTTGCCTACTCCAAAGCTTATGTTTCAGGAAAGAAAATGGCAATCTAGCTCTAAGCGACAAAGAAAACTGTGATGAACTTGCTAGATAGTTTGAGAAACTTTTTAACTGCCCACAACCATGTAATAGATTTATACTAAATCATATCCATTTCACCAATCCAGACTCATTAGAACTAAATGAAGATGAGATCAATAGGCAAATTAATAGATTAAAAAACAACAAAGCATCCGGTGAAGACGGAATTGTGGCGGAACATCTAAAGTTCATAGAACCCAACACTAAGGGAAATCACAGAGCTGATAAAGAACATTTGGCAATCAGAGAGAATACCTGATGACTGGAAAAACGACTTATCCACCCCTTACATAAAAAGGGAGACAGGACGGATGTTAATAATTATAGAGGAATCTCCTTACTTCCAGTCCGATATAAGATATTTTCACTATGCTTACTCAATCGGGCTCAACAACAATTGGAACGACACATTGGTGAATATCAGGCGGGTTTCAGACCCAATAGATCCTGCACAGAACAGATACTTAACTTGAAATTGATTCTGAGACATCAAAAAATGTATAACAAACACATAGTCTGCACATTTGTTGATTTTAAAAAAGCATACGACTCCATTGACCGGGAATCCCTCTACCAAATTTTAAAGGAACAAGGCTTAGACCTTAAAACACTAGCTTTAATTAGAGAAACACTAACGAACACTACGTCCAAAGTAAAGTTCATGGGAGAACTTTCCGAGCCTTTTGAAATAAAAACAGGAGTTAGACAAGGAGATGGACTTTCCCTATTACTATTCAACTGTGTTTTGGAAAAAATAATACAGGAATGGCGAAATCAAAAAGTTGAACACAATGTCGATCAACTAATCAAATTAGGTAGAACAAATATTAAAGTCGATTGCTTAGCTTTCGCTGATGACCTGGCAATTTTAGCTCGAGACACGGATACGGCCCAAAAACAAATTGAGATTCTAAAGGAGATCGCAGAGAAAGTAGGCCTTCAAATTTCATTTGAAAAAACGGAGTACATGACTAATCTTAAAATAGCTCCTAAATTCTTGAACCCAAAATATGGGAAAATAAAAAGGGTATCACAATTTAAGTATCTTGGTGAAATCATACAAGAATCAGGCCTTGAAAAATTTGCAAATGAAGCCCTTTGTCAGAAAATAACAACCGCCTTCAGACTTACCCAAAACATCTATAATAAAAAATCAGTCTCTAAATATGCTAAACTCCGTCACTACAATGCAGTAATCAAACCCGAATGCCTCTATGCATCTGAAACACAAGTTTTAAATAGAAAAACTGACATAGATGAAATTCAAAAAAGAGAAAGGAAAATTATCAGGAAAATTTTAGGCCCCATTCACACTGACGTTAACACCTATAAATTGCGAAAGAACAAAGAGATAGAAGAATACACGGACATGAGGAAAAGAAGATTAAAATTCTACGGACACATTAAAAGAATGGAGTCAACGAGACTAACAAAACAGATTGTAGAATTCTATGAAAATCGCAGTAAGGCAAAGACAGAGACAATCAAATGGATAGCAGCAATCAAAGAAGATCTACAAACATCAGGCATAACACAGGCAGATATTTTGGACAGAAGAATGTTTAGGAATAAAATTACTAAATGGGAGGTTGGTCAAAGGAACATTCTCAAGAGACCAGGAACAGCGTGGTCTGATGACAGAAAAAGAGCACATTCAGAAAAAATGAAACTAGTCTGGGCACAGAAAAAGACCAAATTATCAAAATAAAAAACATGACTAATACCTCACGTGGTTCTATATATATATATATATATATATATATATATATATATATATATATAACATGAGATATATATGTGAAATAATTAGCTGTTGTTATATTATTGTTATTATATTACGTGGGTTGTCTTCACATTTTGCATATAGAGTTGGAATAAAACGGTAGATATAGACTTTATTGTTTTTCGAAGTATTCTCCATGAAGATTAATGCACTTTTGCATGCACTCGAACCAATATCTGAATTCAGTTATTCTATTTCATTTGTGGGTACTGTCAAAATTGCATTTTTGAAGACATTGACTACTTCTTCTGACGACTGAATCTTTTGAACACGCAGTCTGTCCTTAATTTTCAGAAAGGTATAGAAATTGTTGGGACTTGGGACTGTGCGGCATTTTGTTGTGTTAAAAATTCAATTTTTTTGCGAACGGTGTGTGAACTTGTATTGTCTTGGTGGAGGATGATTCGTTGTTTGGGGTTGGTTTTTCAAAGCTCCGCAATAACTTGCAGCAAACAAATGGATGTATACCAATCGGAAGTAACAGTTCTTTGATCTTGTAAAGGAATTGTTATTACATGACCTGCTTTTGAGACAAATGTTGCGACCATTTTTTTGGATACACTTTGAGAATAAATGACTTTTGTCAGCTTTTTGGCTCGCATGAATAAATCCAAGATTCATCACCACTATGTTGTACACGTTTTTAGAGTTTCCTGCGGTGTAGAAATTTTGGCTTCAATTCACCCTAGCTTAGCTGCTTTCTGTTCTTGGGCCAACAGTTGCAGTATCCGAAGGGGAAAATAAGTTTTTTACACACAATTTTTTATGCAAAATTGTTGGAATTAAAGTTTTTGAAATCCTCATGATATCTCAATTTCATGATATGTCATGTCGATCTTTGTTGATGAATTTTGGCATTTTACTGAATGATTGCTATTTTTGGGGTGCATGCTCTTGGATCGTTGCTAAGGCTAATCCATTCACTTTTGAATTCCCCATACCATCGATAAATAGTTGACTAATGTGGGGCTTTGTTACCCTAAACAGTAACCAACTCGACGAGACATTCTTGTTGAAATTATTATTATCGAAAATAATAAAAAAATAATTGTGCAAAAATGTTCACGGTTTAATTCCATTTTTTGGTTAATTTGTTAACTTTCTCAATTCATTGCACTGAAACTTTGGAATTAAAATAAAAGTTAAATTTTTAGTACTGACTTTTGATTAGTCACACCCTCGTATACTGATCGGAATATTTACACAGTTCTTGATCGTAGTTGATTTTAAAACACTTTTACTAACTGAAGGTGTTGATGTAGATGTTTGAAGATAAGTATATCGCTTCTTTTTGGAACTGAGATTATAGAGTGCGCAAATACTTCCAGTTTTGCCTCTCCTTTTTTCATACTTGCACGTTGTACTTTCAGAGTTCAATGTACGTTTAAATGAACGCAGTTCTTTGTTAGCCATTGTTGGCAGTGAAGTATACGAATTATAAAACCGTATACTTAAAGCATTAACCCATAGCCGATGTTTATTATGAGAAATCCAATAGGTATCAAGCGTTTTAGGTTTTGACAATAAATGTATACATGCTCAACTCAAAATTGCATTGATATTTTTTAGTGTATAAAGAAAATAATGTCTTGCCCCACAAACAGTTTTTCTTATCTTTGAATTATATGTAGACTAATTGGGTTTCTCAAACAAGTAATTTAAATGTGGATTTGTCTGCAATTATCAGTAAATATTGTTGTCATATGATTTCACATCTTTATTTTGTTTAAGAATGGGTCCAAAGGGAAGAAAAGTATTAGTAGATTCATGGTCTCAATTTTTACCTCTATATACACATATTGAAACAATCAATCAACAAGCAGTATCTCCACCTGCTCAGAATAATATTAATTCAAACTCAGGACAGCCGCATACTCCTGAGGTGCCTGTAAGAAAAATATTTTATTTGGGGTATGGGTAATTGTTTTTCATATTATTAGGAAGAAGAATTTGAAGAAGAAGAAGAGGAACAGATACGTAAACCTTCTAGTATAGCGGAATTAAAACGAAAACAAACTACTGCTGTTGTCTTATTGGGAGTTATAGGTGCAGAATTTGGACAAGATATTACAGCTGATAATAACAAGAAGCGGCAAAGCGATGAGAGGAGAAAAAGTTCTGTTGTGGAAGGTTTTGGTTAGTGATTTTAATTTTTAATTAACTGCATAGGTGCTTATTGTTTTTTAGGATTAGGAAATAATAACTTGGCAAGACTGACTTCAATGGCTTTATCTCATCTTCTTTTGTCACCTCCATCAGCGAAATTACCAGCACACACACCATTACGAAGGGCAGCTATTGATTTGATTGGCCGAGGCTTTACTGTTTGGGAACCTTACCTCGATATAAGTAAAGTGCTGTTAGGTATATAATACATAATTAAAAATCAATCATTTTACCAGTACCATATTATAGGTCTTTTGGAGCTTTGTGCAGATGCCGATAAGTTGGTGCCTAATATGACATATGGATTACCCCTAACACCCCAAGCAGATTCCTGTAGGACTTCACGCCATGCTTTGACATTAATTGCTACTGCAAGGTAAAATTTGTAATTGCTATTTACTTTTGCTAATTTATTTTAACAGACCTGCTGCATTTATAACAACAATGGCAAGAGAAGTTGCACGATATAATGCAATGCAACAAAATGCTCAAACATTAAATGTAAATTTGAGTAATTCTGTTTTATGTAAGGCAAAACCTGAAATATTGCGATGCGTTGAACTTCTCATTGATAAGATGCCAAATGAAATGGCTGATCTATTAGTGGAGGTGATTTACTTATTATCATTGACTGTACACAAAAGTTTAATTTTATTTCTTGCAGTTGATGGATATAATATTACATTGTTTAGATCCTGGTCATTTAAAAGCTAAAGGTTTACAAGATGTCTTTCCAGCAGTTTGTCGATTTAACCAGGTGTCACATTGCCCTGCAACCAGAAGGATAGCAGGTTGGTTAGTTATAATACTACTGTATTATAATTCTAAGATACCCTTGCTTTATTTCTAGTGGGTGCAAACAGTGGAACACAAACATTATATGAATTAAGACAGGGTAAATGCACAACGATAAATGCTCATTCATCTCCAGTGACCGCATGTGCGTTTAGTCCAGATGGAAAATTCCTAGTTAGTTATGCATGTGGCGAAAATAGGTTAAGTTTTTGGCAAACTAGCACGGGTAAGTGTTAATGCTTGAAATGCAAGATGCTAATATTCTGTATAAAGTAACAAAATTAGTAGATCTTTGCATATTGATTTGAAGTTATTTACTAAGTATATGGCAGAAATGCAGTTGTTTCTTTGGGTTGTTTTAAGAATTTTTATGCCTTTTATGATTTTCTGACAACTTCGTTTTTAAATACTGGGTTATAGCAATATTTTATGAAAATAATATATTATGTAAAAATTACATGTAAGTCTCTTTTAACTTCGACTTTCTTTAGAAATTTATCATTTGTTCATTTATTCTGATACCTAGAGATAAACAGCATGCAAATGACCAGTACTTTTAAAATGGAAATTTTACTATAATATGCAAATTTTGTGTGTTAAAATAAACAGTGGTTTTTGAATGGGGGTTTTTATAGTCCATTCGCTTTAACTTTATGATGACGTCAAATGCAGTAGTGAAGTGTTGGCAACTGGATGCAAATGAATTCCTAAAATTGCTCTTGAAGGATACTGTCATTTAACACAATAAAGGTTGGCAGTTCTGTACGGTGTTGCCACCAACTCCTCTTGCCAATGCAATATTCGTATATCTTCATTAAACATTAAACTAACATTGGTAATGTAGCAGTTTATCCAATTGTGACGTCATCCTAATGTTAAAGTGATTGGACCATAGTATAACACTCTTTAAGTAACTTCTTTGCAAGTTGTATCTGAATATAGTCATTCGTTTGACACTTCTTTGATTTTAAACATTAGTATGTATAGTTATACATACAGAGTGCCTAATAAATAAAGCAAATGTTTAAAATGTAATATGAAGAAAACTTTTCTTCAAATTTGGACACTACAAGTGAAATTGCGTCAATCGCTGAACGAAGCAAATAATAAATTGCTACCTGAAAAATCTATACTGTCATATATTGATTTTTTAGATTGGTGCAACGAGAAGAATATCAAACATTATACTGAAAGTGTTTTCATCGGATAATTTTCACAAAGGCGGTACTTTGAAAACAATCTTGTGGTCGCATTATTCTATGTTAAAGAGCACACTTTGCCTCAATAAAAATATTGACATAAGTATATTCTATAAACTAATAACATACTTAAAATGCCAATCAGAAAGCCTCAAACTGAAAAGTTTAGATTCCTACCATTAATCAATTGCTAATATTTATCATATAGCCTTAACAAAAACAGCGATAAGTAAATTCACTAAATTAATAATATACTTAAAACTTCAATCTGAAAACCTTAAACCGAAAATGTCTAAGATTATCATCATTGAATAATTGCTTACATTTATGAATTACGCTCCAAATAACAAATTTCTTATGGCAAAAGTAAGAAACGGCAGCATTAGCACATACCTGTGTATAACTATTCCAACACTTTACAAAAAATGAAAACAAACTCCATATATAAATTCAGACTTTCCATTTATAACTACCTTTTTTGTGGTGTTGTTTTAAATCAACTTAGAAATTAGTGATTTTTGTTTTGTTTGCTGGTGGTCATATTCGATGTTGCTGGTGCCTGCCGACCACTGAGTTGTCTGATTTTCTGATACACCATTACAGAGTTAATATTGAAGAAACCAAAAGTAAAATTTTCAGGAAATTTACTGTTATTGATAATACTCACAAATTGCTCAGATTTTTAGAAATTTACAGTGAATGTGTTGTTGACACTTGCAGAACCTACTGTAACACAATTTTTTCTTAGATGTTGCTTCCAAAAATGTACCAGACACAGTTGTTATGCTTTAACAAATTCGGGAAATTCTATCACATACAACAACTTTTCCAAATTTACAAACAGTTCACTCGTTCATTGACCATTGTTGTAGTTGTTCACCAGCATCTTTTCCTGCTTATTCAGGTACAGATATAAATGCCATAAAGAGACACCGAAGATGAAAATCGGCAAATATTGCAGATAGATTCATTGTAAATGCTCTGGCTGAACAAAAAAGAGACTAAAATTGTTGGCATTGAAAGATAGGAAATTTGTAAAACCAGTTCCAATAGACCTACTTTCAATCTTTCAATATCCATAATTTTTAGACACTATGGAAATTATACTATAAAACAAAAGAACTTGTGAAAATTTCGGTAATATTGCCATTAGTAATATCAATAATTAATCCAACTTCTTATTAATTTAAATATGCGCATGCTTTTAATATTAATTATCCATAGCTGTAATTTTAAGAAAAATTTCATATGGTAAAACAAAACATGATTCTGTATTTAGCATAGCTACATTTTTCATATGCTGATACATTATTCCTTAAAGAAAACATTATGGGACTTATATACTTTTAAAGGAAGTTGTAGATATAAATTTGAGTGACACATGTGCATGAATTTTTCTTTTTTGGGAATATATATTTTAACTCGCCTACTGTGTGTGCTAGCAAGTAAAGGAAGGGAAACAAGTCAAATACCACAATACAAATTGTAATCAAGAGCTTACAAGAGGTAAAGAATTTCTGCTACCTAAGAAGCCAAATAACGTAAGATGGGAAAGTTCAAAAGATGTAAAACAAAGATTAACGCAAGGTATGCTGCTTTTAACAATAAAAAGCAACTACTATGTTCGAAGACAACAAACATGGAAACAAGGAAGATATTCCTGACAGCATATATGTGAAGTATAGTACGACTGTGAAACACTGACAGTAAGAGAAGCAGACAGGAAAAAGAAGTCTTTGAAATGTAGTGCTACATACGTATGATGATGGTATCATGGACAGACAAAGTTAAGAAATAAAAGAAGTACTAGAAATGGTAGGTGAAGAAAGAAATATGTGGGAACAGTAAAAAATAGGATGATAGGACACGTTCTAAGGCATGAGGGTATGGTGTGGGATATATTAAAAGCAGATGTAGGAAAGAAGAGAGGTACAAGTATTAATCTATTACACACAGATAGTGAATAATGTGGGCTGTGTGAATTTCAAGGAAATGTGCAGGTTAGCTTAGAATAAGAAACAATGGAAATACACATCCAAGCAGTTCCAGGACCGAAGACCTAATAATGATTATGGCGCTTGCATTAAAATACAACTAATATGCAAAAGCATTTTGTGCACTTATATCATAAATAACTATAATCTATAAAAATTTATGGAAAGATTACCATCAGCTCTAATGCACAATTCAAATATTCTTCTCATTGACTGCTGACTCTCAAATACCAACATTGTTACTTATTGAAATGCTTCCATCTACTACCCTAGTTCTTAAATCTTTTAAATTTTTTGTTGAAGTCTTATAACTAATTTCAGATATCCCCTTGTAAGAAATCTAGTTCACAAAGTCCCATTGATTACACAAGCATTTGCAATTTTTCCTATAGAAATACCTATTTCTCCCTTTGCTATATTAAACAAAATTTTCCATATTTCTTTTGTTCTTACTTGCATTGATCTTCCTGTATTTCTACCATGTTTTTAAGTGTACATGTTTCTGTAGACATTAATGAATGTTTTCAAAAGTCTTTCTATCAGGAACAGTATTGTTACAGAATTGATCGATATACAAATACCTAGTGTGTAGAACAGTACCATTAGCAAGTCTTTACATAAAATGCATGTAGTTACTTATGTATTTGTATAACTATTTGTGATAGTGAACTCCACAAACACTTGTTGTAAATTGTCAAAATTTATAACAAGTAATCTTAATATAGTTCAAGCAATTTAAAATCCGACTTGCGTCATCAATATTTATGATATCATGCAGAAGCTATGAAAATATTAAAATGTTGTGACTACAAGCACGATTAGCGGTTACATAATATTATCAATTTTTATTGGAATTATTCATGTTGGTATGATTGGTTAATAAAAAGCTCTCGTGTTTCAAACTGTGTTATTATACCACAAGAAAGTAGAAATTACAAGTTATTTATTAAAGAAGTAATATTATCATTACCACTTGCAAATATGTATGTGTGGAAATTTTCAAGACTATATCGAAGAACTTACAAGGAGCAAAATTTAAAAAAAAATGTTAAAATTTTTTACATAAAAACCTCATGCAAGTGTTACCGATTTAGCGATAAGAACAATAAACTTGAATTTAAATGTTCTTAAATTAAGAGTTTGATATTCCTGATTTTAGAATAACTTTTCTCTCCTTATTACGGTACCTTTCAATTACATTCAATTACATCATCAATTATATACATTATTAGAAAGGCACTTGTCAGAACAATATGTATATTTTATTAGCTAGACATTTACAGTAAAGGACATGTAACACAATATGTAATACATGAAACATTTAAGCAATGTCTTCAGAGTCCCAACTGCTGCTTTGGTCTCCACTGTCAACATCATCAACGTTAATAACGAGAGGTGCAAACGTCTCCAGTATAATATTTTCTACCCCGACATTCAGTAACTAGTTTGTGATAATGGACTACGGCATTATTCCAGATTTGTGGTGTTACCGTCAATAACGCTTCGTGCAACATAACAAACAAAATTGTAAATGTCCGTCGCTTGACAGTTCCTAAAGTAAACAGAAACTATGTTAAAAATTGTGTAATGATAAAATTAAAAGAGAGACACTAACTTAGGCATTGCAAATCTTTTTTCAGTAAATGCAATATACATTTTATCAAATGTAACTGATAATTTAGATATTCCAGATCACATCGGCAATAAAAAAAGTTTGTTTTGCTCCTTCCATATAAATAAAAAAAGCAGGCCTAGCTGAGCTACAAACCCCGGACCTAGGATAATGGAGAGTGGGATCCTTAATGGTGCGTAACTGAGAGGGATGGGAATTTAGCATGAAAGGCAGCTATCAAGATGTGAATATCCCTATTTTAATTGTACACTAATTTGTTAGAGTAGTCAACGACGTTGAATTTTTGACCAACTTAACGCGTGCAATTTGTTGAAGATAGAAAAGGACAAAAATATTAGTTTGTTGGTATGCCTATTAATCACATCTATGACATAAATCGGATTTTCAATTGCTTGAACTACATATAAGGTAATACGTGTTACCAAGGTATACATTTATTATTGAAAAGTATGGTGTGTTCAGTAAGGTAGTGATAGTGTAAATTGTTATTCACTACAATTGTTTAGCAATGCTATCAGTAGGACATATGCAGCATTACGTGATATCTTGTTTTATAATTTATAATTAAAATGAAAAGAAATATTTTATGATCCATAATAACGATAAGGAAGTTATCTTGATAGCAGTGCAGTAGAGTCACAAACATATTACGTAGTATTCACTTTGAAATGAAGCAGTTTGTCAAAAATCATTATAAAAATTTATAAAAAAAACCACTCTAAGCGTTACTTCCTTCAATTTTTCCTTTATATTTAATAAACATTATATGTATGTGCGTGTGACAATCTTGTCAACAAGATATTTATGATTTTGTGATTTGATATCATTAGCATTATTGTTATTGAATATTAATAAACTTGTAAATTAATTTTCAATAATAATGGAAACATACTAATAATGAATGCAATGATATGTTACTAGCTTTAGGAGAAAGGTTTGACAATGCAGCAGAAGCATATGCCATTCCCTTAGACATAATTATAATCACATTTCATTTTAATAGTTTTTGTATAAGTAATGTCCACCAATAGGATTAGGTTATTCCCTTTAGGAATTATGTTTCATGCTTTTATAAATTGTAATCTTAGAGAGAATTATTTTGCATCATATTTGATTCATACTCAAAGGTTATAAAATTCATGTCAGTTTTTAAAAAGGTTAGAGGTGATGTCATCATGCTAATTAATGCAGCCTGATTTTGTTTTGTCTAGAAAAGATATAACGGCGCCAATATGATCTCATTATCTTATAACAGAGTAAACTCTACGGCCGTATCATTCATGCCAGGTTTTTTGAAACATCCTGTATATACTGGGTAATTCACGGTATACAGCTCGGAACATTATACGCAAACTAATAAATATTTAAAAAATTTTCTTTCATATGTGGATAGAGGCATATTAGAAGTACATTTTAAAATTGTTTTGAAATTATACAGGGTGTTCCAAAAACTAAATAAATATCAAAGTTGTTTTCTTAATGAAATCCTCCTGTATATTATTACATTTTGGATTGCACTGTCAAAATAAAGGATTTTTATTAAGGTTTGTTATACTTAAACTGTGAGGTTTTTAAGTAATTTATTTTTTTTCAAAAATAACCTAATTTTAAAATATTTACTACAAAACAAATATTACCCTATCTAAGCGAAATTTTTAGTGAAGTGTGAGAATTGATTATAGTTTATACTACCATTATAAAAACTTAAATATCTTACACTAGAAATCCAATTTAATCTTTTTACAAAGTTTAAGTTGTTATAAGTAGCTTATATACAAACGTGTATTTTTTAATACACTCCTAAATTCAGAAATTCCCTATTGAATGGTATAATGATGTTCTATATCTAACTCTTCACGTTTTTACATAATTCGCCAATTACTTGCATACTGCACTTAAATTTTGGATAAGAGTAATGATTTATCCAGCTATCTATGAAATTTTGAAGGGAAAAATTATTTTGACATTTTGACATTGTTAGTTTCTCTGATTACGATATGTGTGTACTGTGCTTATTGTATATATGCTTATTGTCTATTCTTTTGTTAAATTTAAAACATTATTGTTAGGAATGTTTGGACTGGGTGCATCACAAACTAGATGCATAAAATCGTACAGCACAGCACCGATAGCTGATGTAGCACGACTGAATCCAATGAGATTGGCTAGATTAATATGGATAAACAATCGCACTGTAACCTTAATGTTAGCAGATGGGTCTGAAACCCGTTTTAATGTATAAAATATTTTTAGGCCATATATTTATGTAAACGTGGCCTTTTCCTTCATTGTTCTTTTATATCTTCAAGAATTTCTCTTTCCTGTTGTTGTCGTGATTGTTGAAGTATATTTAGAAAATTTTATTAAAATTTTGCCATTTTAGAATAGTTCTAAATAATAATTTGCACGCAAGGTATTATTGTTTTTAAAGCATATTTTATTGTACTGGATTTTTAAAAATATATTAAAACTTAATTTATGAATGAGACAATAATTTAGTAAAAATGTTGTAGTCTATATTATTATTTATTGGCTATTCTTATAAAGATGTTGTGGGCATGATATGCTTGTAGATAATTAGTTTTAATTTACGTTCTCAATTTTATAATATTTGGCAACCAAATAAAATTTGAGAACAACACTGTATTCCTGCACTTACAAAAATAATAGCCTTAATATATAATAATATAAATTAATTAATGATGTGGAAGTTTTGCCATAACATTTGAGAGGAAAATATTGTTGAAATTTGTGTACTTAATCAATGATATATTAGGAGTTATGTTTGATTGTGAACAGAATTGCAATGCATTTTGTTTGAAACGTACTACAATGTGGTAATATTTTCAAGTCATTGTGATTTGGAAAACAACATAATGAAGACTAATTTCTATTCCTCATAATGAATAGTTCACTGAACAATATGATAATCAGCAACAGGGCCATATTCTTAAAGTATATGCTTGTTAAATTATGAAATTGAAAAAGCATTTACTGCTGATGCCATCAGATGACTAATATATTTATTTCATACAGTAGGTATGATCAGGATAATTAAAAAACACTGAAACAAACACTACAGCTATCTAAAAGATATTTTCAGAAAGTTTATGAATTGACTTTTATAATTTATTGTTATCAAAGCTTTATTAGGAAATAATAATGCTATATCATAAAACAATGCAAAACATAAGAAGCTCACCAGCCACCTACAGTTTGGTAAGCAGATCAGAGTTCTAATCGTTCAGACTTTTCTTCGTCTTTTACGACGGGTTTGTTATTATTTTACAACCGCTGAAGTAGGACATTTATTTGTTTATAGAATATCTGACTTACCATTAAGTATTTGATATCTACATGGTACTTGATATTTACAAAAGTAGAAGATTTCGAAAAGGATTTTCTTTTCAATTCATTCCAAATTTGTTACGATTACAAATGATGTTGTGTTACAAATTTCAATTTGTCCAGGAACTCCGTATCAATTTTAAGGGTGCTCCGACTAACTGCAGTGGAGCAGGAGTGGGTTCCTATAGAAAAACAATGATAAACCTAATAAAAATAACCATGTGAAATGATTGAAATACCAAACTACTTTACAAGTACCACTTATCTTAAAAGGCTTTACTAGTTGTCAAAAGTAAAGGACACCAAACCATCTTGTCGTAGCAATCCCTTTGATACTTTGCTACTCAGAAAACAGTTATTTCAGATAGGTCTCCTTGACGAAATAAATATGTACCATCCCGTACTTTACCCTTCTCTACAATACCTTAAAAACACTCATTAACTTTTTATCAAATTAAAGAAATTATTAAAATAAAGGGCTTCTCCCAAATATGACTTCATCACTAGGGTAGTTGGATATCCTTCACAATTATCATCTTTACCTATTTTATAAATAACTCCAAATTAAAATTCACCTAAGCTTAAACTCTATTAATGGTAAATTCCAGAAATATAAATAAATGTACATTGACTTTAAAAACAAACCTAATGTAGCATCCAACCGGCCAGGTATTGTTAACAGAAATTCTTAAAAAAAACATTAATCAATAAATAAGATCATTGTTTTAGTTTCCAAGATTGATCTAAGCGACATTTTAAATCCCATTTCTGGAAATGCCCTTAATAACAGTACATAGAAAAACAACAAAATACCAACTGTTTCTTTAACCATTCTAATGTACATTAAAAATATTGAGTTTTCACTCCTTGACTAACAATAATTTGTTAATGAACTTATATTTACACATTTCTGACTCTTAAAACATTCTAACTTCCTTTCTCGATAATCTCACGCTTAAATTTAAACAAAACCAATTCTGTCACTATTTTATAGTCCAACAGAATAATAGTTTAATAAATTATTATTTTCCCACCACATATTTCAAATCCACATGTAAATAATTGTAAATCATAAACAAACAAAAAGCTCGTATTTTATTCACGGTTTAATGTCCAGTGCATCATCAAATTAAGAATATTCAGAAATGCCAATGATTTCCTTTTTTACTGACTATTGGCACATAGATCACACTCTACTCTATCCGTTTAAATTCCAACCTTGGTTGAAGAGTGAAATCTGTTCATCACCTTTTTATTGACTAATATCATTATTCGATGTCCAATTGACGTGAATATAAATTTCATGATACCTACTTGCTTGAGCTTTCTGGTCTTATCCAGCAAAGTTCAAAACAATTCGTTGTCGACCACCTACCTCGACAAACCAGTCTGCAGTCCATCGTCTACACATCTACTGCTACTCAACCATAATTTCTTTCTTAACTAACTTCCCAACGTTGCTGAATGCAGTCATTATATAACATTCTCTCTTCTTCAAATTTTCGTTTTCACACTGTGTGTTTAAACTGTCTTGATTTTGAGGTCAATGTCGTTCTGTCTGTGTCAATACGTTAATTTTTATGGCCGGTTTTACGATTACTGTGGCTGTAGAGTATGTTGGTTTAAGTCCACGATTCAATAGTATGTTTTTGAAGTCGTGTGAATGTGTACAAATGAACTTTTCTATGCTTGGTGAATTACTGACTTCTATTCTGTAATTTTTCTAAATTGTATACAAAGGTAAAATACCGATAGTCAATAAATTGTGTATTCAATATACTAGGTGGTTTCATGTTTATTTCTGCATCCTAATTTAATATTATATTGAAATAGTCACATTAATGTAAACTACCAAAGCTTCTATAAATTTTTCAGGGTGTTTTCTTGATAAAAGCTCCTTCAACTAATCGAATTTAATAAATTCCTTTCTACTACTGCAATATTGATTTATGTAATGCGCTACCACTATAAATTCTATTTGTTCTGCAGTGTGGTATAATTCAATATTTTTTTTATGTATTATTTTCAAATAATAATTGAAAACTTTTCTTATTTAAATGGAACACTATACTACATACATTTTAATTTTATTTGCTGCCTTATTATATGACATAGAAAAGTAAAATTTTAGCTCAATATCTACAATAAATTAATATGAATTTGTTTTGCATTTGATACTATTGCTGAAATATCAGTACAAAGATGGTGGACTAACACTGAACATAAATATAATAGAAATGCGGTTTTTTGCTGTTAAACAGTTGTATTTGATCAAAACTGGATTTGGTACTAGATTAATTGGTTTACTAGATCACAGTAGGTAATTGCTGATGTGTTTAAGTTGTCAATTAATACAAAAAGAAAACAGTTTTTATATGGTTGCATAGAGGAAGCCATGCAGTTTAAAATGCACAAATATGCATGGTGTTCTATTTAAAAAACAAACGTCAACTGCTGTTTGAAAATAGCGTCATTGGAAATATTGAATTTTATCAGAAAAATTAAGGACAAATTGAATAGAACATTTTTCTTGATATCTATTACTTTTTAAGATTGCAAATGGCTAACGATTAATCAAACACAATGTATATTGTGTGAAATGTCAGTTTTTGTTCTGTTATTAGAAATATAACAAAGAGTTCAGTCTGTTTAATACCTATATCTGATAAATTTTATTTAGAACATGTTTATTGTAGCAGGCAACTGAATTTCATTACTATATTTGCATAAAAATAAGTATATGCATATTGAAATTGTTGTGTCGTGTAAGACACTATGATCTTCCGTATTGCAATATGGTTATAGTAATTTCTAGACATGACTGTAACATTTTCTGGTTAGTATGGAATTTGGTTTATGTTCTCTATTGAATTTGAAAATAACTATAATTCTTTTGTTCATATTATTTTATAGGACAAATTAAACAAACACTTTTCAACAAGCTTGCAAGTAACTATTTTAATGCTTTCTGTTATCGAAGTCAGTATTTTGATTAGTAGGTTAAAAATATGCCCATCGTTAAAATGCTGTTTTGATCGCAATTTAAAAGTATATTTGATATAAAAAAGTTTCAATATTCACAATATTTTAAAACTAGCAAATTTTATGCTTTACGTAATAAAGAAAAAAATCTTTCAGGCAATTAATTTTCGTCTTATTATGCACTTACCAATACATTTTCTGTATTTTTTTGTTTCCATTTGAAAACTGACTGTATTTGATTCATAATCATTGCCTGCATTTGACTTGCTACACTTCACATTTAATACAAATTATTGCTCACAAATTTTCTCTGCGTTGATCAGTTTTTCAATATTTCTGTTTTTATCTCTACATTAGAACTGTCATTCTATAATTGAAATTGCTATGAAGTCACTGTTAATCATCTTAAAAATAACAAAACAAATGAATTAGATCCTACCAAAGTCGGTCGTCACATGAAGTGACTCTTAGTATATTAACAAGCATGGAAAAGGAATTATTCATCATACAATTATAATTTAGATGGGCTGTATTTGTGTTTCTTAAAAGGAGAAAGTAGATGTGTGTGCAAACAAAAATACCTTAAAGCAAGTAATACTGTATATTCAAGTAAATTTGTCTTGATACACCCTTATAGATCATTTGACCATAGCTGTAGCACCCTAACATACATGATACTATATTGTGCATCACTGCTACAAAGATTAAAATGTCTGCAATATTTTAGTACAAAGTGTTTAGGTATTATTTTCAACTGTTTTTGAAAATCAAAGTACTGTGCCGCAGGAAAAATAAAAATAGTAATTTTGGTTATTATTGTAGTGTGGATAAACAATTAGAGATATATTATTGACTTTTTTGTATTTGACCATCTTTTTTTATGACTTTCAAGGTAGCATTTGCAGTAATGAAAGATCTCGTGTATAATGTTCCTAAATATTTACATAACAGATTTTGAAAAGTGCAGTTTCATGCTAGAACCAAAATTAAAACCAGCTGTATGTAATCTAAAAAGCTTAGCTTTTGTGAATAATAGTTTACATTAGTATTTGTGTGTTACCAGACTTTCCTATATTATCACATTTTAGGTAAAAAGATTTTGTAGTTCATTACAATAAATAACTATGTAGCAAAGGTCCAACATAATTAAACTATTTTCAACATATTGTTATGGGTAAAAATGGCATTTATGTTATTAATTTTGAATTATTCATAAGGGATGGGAACCTCAAAACAAGTTCAAAGGTGCATTGTCTAACTTTCAGTGGACAAAATGAAAAAATAATAAAATTAAATGTACAATGGCCGAAATATAAAATTACTTTAAAAATACTACTTACCTTGAAGGACTTTACTTACTAATTCATCAAAATTAAAGGTGCCAAATCATCATATCCTAGCAATACCTTTAATATATTTGCTACCTGGAAGACGATTATTCTGGATAGTTCTCCTTGCTTCTGATTTCAAACTCTCATCACCTCAGCTGATACCTTTTCTAATCCTACTTAAAAATGCTTCTTGACTTCTATCCAATTACATAAATTCTCAAAATTTTGGCTTCTCCCAAGTATGACTTCATCATTGGGGGTAACTCGATATCTTCTCACAATAATCATGTTACCCATCCTATAACTAATTGTAAATACAATTTCATCCTAATTTAGACTATTAACAGTAAACTTCAGAACATTCATTATACATAAATTAAACTTACAAGAAAACAAAATGTCTACATAATCTGCGATCGGTCTGAGCGCCTTAGCGTCTAAACAGACCCATTACTGTTAAATCATCTTTCCATTCTTGTCATTTCGTCAAATGGTCAATAGCCTTCAATCACATCCACTGTTACTCATGCATAATTTCCTCCTTCCCTACTTCTCTGTATTAATTTCATTCGAATTTAGTTCTTTTACACTCCCAACTTTTGTTAAAATTCCGCATTCCGTTCACACACATTATACGTTTAAAGGTTTCTTAGCTTCAAGTTTAACGTCTTCCGCTTTTATAATCATATTATGACATTTTATGAGTTTGTGGACATTGCGGTTTCTTGAACTCCATGTGAATTGAAACAAATATTATTGTGGATAATGTCTCCGATTTTTATTGATGGTTTTTCTTATTTGATTATGAAGAGTGTAAAATCCCTATCATTCTTGTTGTTTATATAAAAATGTACTAGGTACTTTTTGGCATATTTGTTTGTCCTAATTTAACCTTATATTGAAATAGTCCCTTTATTAACTGTAAATTACCGGAGCTACTGTAAAATTTTATGAATATTCTTACTAAAGCTACAGAACTAACTGAAATTAATAAATGCTCGTCTATTGACGAATCTATGCGTGAATAACGCGAGAGCATTACAATATTTTCTCTTTTCAATTGAAATTGTAAAATAATTTTCTTTTTGTGTACTTTTAATCACATTTAAAATATTATTGTAATCGTGTGACACTTCCATACTTTAATTAATTATACCTTAAGCATGTGCCTATGTGTTCAATTAAGTTTGGAAAAACTTAATTGTATTATATAATATATATCTATGAATGATTTGGTGGTAATTGTTACTTACAAGATGTGTATAGCTTACTAAAAGCAATAAAAATAAAAGACAGTACTAGTAGTTTTTATAGTATATATATGTATAATGTAAATATATGAAAATGCTTTTTAATGTTAGTATTCTGAAAAATAATTTTTTCATGTATATAACAAGCAATGACTCGTGAAACATGAAGTTGATATAATATGAAACCTAAGTAGAAATATATACCGATTCTCATTTCGCATTGAACAGAATGAGAATCAATGCAAACTGCCAATAACCTACATAACATATTTTTTGTATTTTTTTTTCAAAATAAACATTAGCCTTTAACTTGTCTATTTAATGTAAATAGAGGTAAGAAAATTGGAATGTTAAATGCGTTCTAAAATTATTTAACATATACATGTTTGTTGAAGGTAGATATACAAATATTTGTTAGTAACTTGTTTAAAAACACATGGGTTCTTGAAATATGATGTAGGTTAATTCAAATAGTCTCATTTGATAGTTTATTTTTTGACTTTTTAACTTATTATTAAATTATATTTTTCTCTCGTTCTTTTTTCACGATAAACTGGATTTTGTAAATTTTTGATAACCTAACATTTTATTATGAACTTATATAAATACACTGAGTAACTTATCGGATACAATATGCTTAAGGTGCTGCGTCAATATATCTTATATAATATTAGATATTTATATCTTATGGTGTGGCATCTTTAATATTCCATTTATCTTAACAGGTTACCTTTATCATTTTTATTTGTATTCATTCTGGTTTTTGACTTGACATATGTAGTATTTTGATAAATGATTTTTAGTACAGTTTTGAAGTAAACAAGCTCATTTCTTTATATAATAAATTAGAAACCACAGCTATATGAATAAGTAACATTTGCCACCTACTATATTTATAAAAAGAAAAATACTAAGATAATTACTATTAGTAGAGAGTAGACTATGATACAAAAATATTGGATATTTTTGTGTATATTATATTTTGCACGTAACACCAAAAATTCTTCTTCATTTGTTTTTGCATGTTACCATTAATTTTAGTTTTATATTTTAATTATGAAGTAGAATTTTCAATTATATGTTCTGTGTTATTGTGAGAAGTGTTTGTAAACTTCCAATATAATTTATTATGAATCACAAGCACATACCTTAAAGACTAGTTTTAAGTATAGTATATTTTTAATTTAATCAGATATTTCTGTAAGTGATAGATAATTCGCAGGCTGTTTTCCAGAGCTAAATTATTTAGATTTTATTTTTAAATATTGTTTAATTATTTCAATTGTAGATATTATGAATGTACTGGCTACATTATATATAATGGTTAAATATTTTTATTGTACATAATTATTTATTTTTTACTTTAATAGTTAATAATATATCGCAATGTATGTAACATCAATCTGCAATTTATATATATATATATATATATATATATATATATATATATATATAGACCTTCAGAAATTAAATAATGTTAATTTGGATAATCATGTATTATTTATGTGTGTGTATATATATATATACAGTTTTATTGTATTATTAAAATTATGAGTCACACATTGATTTATTTTATGTACGCTGTATCATGCTTAATTTTTTAAAATCTATTGCCCTTGAACATTTTTTTAGGTGTTGTGTTGTACATTAGTGAAAGAAAAGTCTTAGCTATTCACCAGCTGCTTAAGAGTAAAAATGTAAGGAAACTGCTTGTTAGTTAACAATTTAATAATGATAATTACTTTCAGGTGCTGTTAATTAGCTGTATAAGAACCATAAAAGATTTAGGGACTGAAATTACAAACATCAAGCAATCCATACACTGCCCCTTCGGTTTCATTTGCCAAATATGCTGGAAAAGAAACTTTCCCATATATTTTTAATGGCTGTTTCTTCCTGCTTCTAGTCTTAGTCTTAATTAGTACTAATAAGTAAAATGTTTAACAGGACATTGAACATTTCCCTAGAATTTAACAAATTGGTTTGCCAGATTTGAATCTAGATCACTTTTTATTTATTTAGTAAGTTATTCTACTAGCCAAAATCTAAGTGAATAAAAATATGTATTATATAAGTTCAATATAAAAATGTAAGAATATATATCTGTGAAGTAGATCATGCCAGGTGTACGACTTAAATATTAACTGTTGCAGCCGAAACAAGAGTACAGCTGTAAATGGATATTTTAGTAAGTACCTTATTGTAAGAACTGTACAAACGATAAAGTGTTGAGTATTTAAGCCTGTTCTAGGAGGAAGGAGGTAAAAAACACGGGAACCTGGATGCAGTCATTGACATTAGTATTCCGAACACAGTACAAACAAAGCCAAAGGTTTACATGGCGAGCTGTTGTTTTTAGGGCCCTACCCCCCTAAAGTAATTAACCAACCAAAGCAAAAAGAAAGTTTCCTCGCTAAAAACAACAGCTCTAAAGCATTATCGTAAGCATAAAAAATCTAATACATAAAATATCAGAACACTGTAGTTTACATTTATTATTACTAAAATTTGATATTTCAAGAAAAGTTACACCCAATAGTTGGTCTAAATAATAATTTAATCTGCACACAAAGAGGAGAAAGCGAAGTAGTTTATCAAATTCCAAAAACGTGTATTTAAATTTGGTTGTGGTAAAACTGGGGTTTACTACAATTTTAACTCGCAAATAATTTTAGTCACATAGTTGTTGAAACAAGACAAAAACAGGTAGTAAAGGAAATGTGTATACGACCTTAGGGATCCACTTGTCTTCTAACGGGGCGGCAGTCCCACAGGGCCCATACATCACGTACATAGTGTTAGCACGTAGCAGTACTCCCACAACAGTACATAGCAGCAGTAGGACCAAAGAAATTCCGACACTTCTAGCTGCCGGGAAACCTCACATTTCGTGCGCAACCTTAGAATAACCAAATCATATCAAATAAACTTGCAATAACAACCAGAAATAATTTTTAAGACAGCATTATCGTCCACAACAGAACGCCTTTCAAATACACCAGTTCGCTCTATATCTCGTGTATCTCTGAACAGGTTGTTCGGAGCGTTGCTATCCAACCATGCGTTGTATAGCGCAGAGCTTCGTCTATCGACGTAATACAGGGAATAACCACAAATAACAGGCGATCTTGCCCTAACGAAGCGTAGTCTTTAAACACCCAAACGCAAATAGAATATTTCATTGCAATTTTATTGCCAATTAGCGAAATATTTGAACAGGATTTTAATTAAACGGAATTTATCTAGATGAACAACTAAATTTGGAACGAAATCATTTTTGTATTATTTTTAAATAGGTGAAATTTTTTTAGAACGTGGTTTTGATTAAAACGGACTTTATATATTAGGAACGAATATAGTTTGGCTGATTTTTATTAGAATTCAACGTAACAGAACATTTAACACTGCCAATAAGCAAGTGATGCAAAAAGCTGCAAGAGGTAACGTCGATGTGCAATAAGCTTTTAATAACCGTTTCAAGAGAGCATTATAAGGAAATGCAATAGGTGGATACACTCCTTTGAACTTATAGGTAAGGTACTTCAGGAGCCTGCGTTGGACCGCTTCTATGCAATATATACAGATATGGAAATATATTATCGCGGATCTGCTAGTGCTTGTGCTAGTACTAAGTGAGATAGAATAGACAACAAACCGAAAGCGTTGTCATGCTTGCATCTTTTGAATAGGCTAATATCATGATAAATTAAATTGCTGCTGTATATGTATAAGAATCACAAACCTGTATTTTGGACAAATTCAACATAATGAGAGCGCCATCCACAGAAGAAAGAGTGCAAATTATTAAATAGTATTATTCAGGCGGTGCTATATAAGAAACAATGGGCAGTTTTGCTTTTACCTTGAAAACAAGCCAATTTACATCAGAAAAAATAATCATGCATATTGTTCGTATATTTAAAAAATGTGGATGTTCAGAACATAAAAATGTTCTTGTTTGTAACTCTCGCAAGTTTCTTCTTGGTTCTTCTTGCGAGTAGTACTCGAACCATGTCATATGAATTTGCAATTACAATTAACCATTCAGTGATTGGGGTATTATCATTTAATATTTAAGCGTAGGTATTAGTGTCGAATCAATACCTATGCTTAAACATCTGATGGTAATACCCCAACCACTGAGTAGTTTATTGAAATTTTAAAAAAATATTTATTTAATAGTATGAAAGATTATGTGGCTTTTAAATGTCATTTTAACTGCTTTAGTTTCTTTGGAAATGATTGTTGATTTAAGAGTGTTGACTAGTTCACAATTTGTGCATACATGCAATATCTACAAGTGGCAACATCGGTAAAGTTTTGTCTCTCTCACATACCTAGAATGCTTATTGGATCTTTTTCGAGCCTATTATAAGACAGGTTGACACTTCTGTGTCAGAATTCTATTTATATAATATTTCTAAATTCAATTGTCTGTTGATAGTGTTGTCCTGCTATCTATTTCGTTGTTACCTTTGCGCTTCATTTGTGGTAACCTTCATAATTACAAGTTATTGTCGTGTACTCAAATATACGTTATTTATCTGCATTTAAAATTACAAATATAATAAACCGTACTTTGCTTTTGTCCTTGTGGATAAGAGGCATTCTTATTTCGATCGTTGTTGGTGAAAGTTGGATTCTGCCGATATAAACGTATTAATTACGGATTTAGACAGAACCGACAAATTATTATTGGAGTTTGGCAATTTTGGTTTTATGGTTCTAGAATGCCTTTTGCAAACTTCGATTTTCACTTATAGTGGATTTAAATTCATCATCATCATTCATAATCGGTGCAGATGTTTGCTATTGAAATCTCTATATTGTAACGTCCTTCCTGTTATCTCTAAATCAGCTAGTGCACATGTAATTGACCCACTTACGTGGGTTCTTTTTCCTCCCTATGCCTTCTCATTGTGCTTGTTATGCGTATGCTCTTCATTCTGTTTATGCTCCTGCCTCCTTTATCTCAAGACGTTGTTGCACTACCAACTTTATTACTTCTCATTTATTGGCGTTGCCGATCAGCTGTCGTTACTCTGGGTTACCATTCCAGCAGCCTAGGACTTCGACGACCTTTGATGTGAGATAACTACGTACAGAAGCTAATCATTGAGTAAGATTATTCCATGTATTATTATTCGTTAGTGTATGTGCTTATTTGTGCTTACTAGTACTTAATTTTAATAATTTGAGCTATTGCTGTTTATAAGAAGTACATCTACTTCATTCAAAATTTAGTAATACTGATGTACAAAATTTAATATTTAAAACAAATTTTTAGTGTATTTCTTGGCCAAGGGTATATGAGTACGTGAGTAAGAAGTAACATTAAAGTGAGTGGGAAATTAAAAGTTATTCTTCCCTGATATGCACTCGTGCGGGGTTACTTACGATAATATTTACAAATTTTGTATTTTCTATTCTTGTGTTAATCATAATTGATGTAATATTGAAATTCAACTGGTATTTGGAATTTTTGTCATTAATTGTTTTTGTGTTCCGATGCGACATTAAAGATAGTTCTTTTGGTGAAGTTGCATGTTTTATATTTATGATCTGGAAGGGGGTTCCTTTGAAGTCTGTTGGAACTAGGACTTTAGGTTTCATACGCTCCTTAATTTTTATCAGTTCCTGGCGCCTTGGCATTCCCTGTCCAGGCTCTGATTCAATACTAATCTTTATTAATATAATCTGTGCAGTACATTTTCTGATCTACCCTGAATTAGAGTCTCACCCTGACTAAGCCGGAGCAAAAGTTGTCACCACCCCCAACCCAAAAGCTGCTACCTAAGCACTTTTCTAGTGGCCGTTAACTTGACTGAAATTTTTCCGTGACAAGGTTCGCAATAATATTTTTCCGTACCAGCATACACTTCATAGTGTGACTCCCAAATTATAACTTCATATTCTAGAATAGACTTAACATATGAGTTGTAAAGTAGTATTACAGTATCCCTAGCAGCAAAGTCATGGCAGTTTCTTATAATAAATCCAAGCATCTTATAAACCTCTACAACTATCTGAGTTATATGTTCGACAAATGACAGTTTATGGTCAAATAGCTCCTCCAAATCTCGGACTAGAGGTGGTCTACATAGAGTGTCGCCTCTTATTGTGTCGTCTTATCTAATTGCTAAATGAGCTAACATGAAAGACATAAAGCATTTACTTAACGTAAGTTTATTATCGTGGTACCATAAAATAAGATTTTTTAGTATAGATTTGGCGGTCATTAACACTTGATATTCTGACATATAATTTAAGATCTTTAGCATAAAGTCGAGGGGCATAAATTCCCCCAATGGTTAGCAGCGTGGTACAAAGAAAAACAGAAGAGTGATAATAAAAAAATTGGGAACTTAAATTAATTGTTCAGGAAAAAATATGTGAGTCTAATAAGGCAGTAGTCGATGAATAATTAAGTCTATAAAAGTCAACAATAAAAGAAACTCGCCAGATTTTGCTGCAAATTATCTCGGCATGCACTGGTCGCGAATTACACATGAGTGGTAAAAGTTTTATTATGCGGTAAAAAGCAAAGTCACAAACTTTACGTATATACATTTAGTTGTTGCGAGAATGCTTACTTGAAGAATTGTATAGAAAAGTATCATGTATATGCTAGTTACACTAGATAATGAAGTGTTCAAATTGTTGTGTCCATCGCGCACTATCACTAAAGTTTTTGATCAACACCAACAATTTGGCACGAACTAAATTTAATAGAGGACGCCAGTCAATACTCCCCACCTTGAAAGTGGAAAAACTTTCAAAGGAACGGGAAAAAGGATACACCATAAAAAAGAGAAAAGAAAAGTAATAGCGTGCTTAAAATAAACAAATGGTAAGTGAGAGTATGTTAAGCGGTACAGCATAGTGCATTTAAATTAAAACTTCAAATTGTATATGCGGTTGAAAAGAAAAAGCGGTCGAGTATTTTTATTGAATAGGCAACGGACAAAGTTTTACAACGGCACGTTTAAAAGAACCGTTTTTTGTTTTTTCGTTGACAATTCGTATGACACCGTCTTTGCCGTGATAAACTTCTTGAATTATGCGTAATGGCCAGCGAAGAGGAGGAGCATTGTCTTGATTTACAAGAACTAAAGTCCCCACCTTAACGGGATTATCAGGAATGCACCACTTTTGTCGCATTTGAAGCGTATGCAAGTAGTCTCTCTTCCATTTTTTCCAGTAACTTTTGACCAACATATCTAATAATCTTTTGCGGTTAACCAAATTAATTTTTTCATTTGGTAAATCAAAGGCGAGCAAATATTGTAAAGACGTAGACATTAAAAGGTGAACTGCGGTAAGAACTTCAGGGTGAGGGTCCGAGGACAATAAACAAAGCGGTTTAGAATTATCAAACTTTCTATAACAATGTGTTCATTATTTGGCAGTGACACGGGATGCTGAGTTTCAAAAGGAATAATCGAATTAGATAATCTCTCTTCAATTCACAATATCTTATCTTCATCCTAAAAGAGGCAAAGATTTTTAAGATTCTTTGAAAAGAATTTAGATTTACTTAATTTGTTTAGTTCTGCACTAAAATGAACAAACTGAATTGAACGAATAACATATTTTTCAGCAATAATTAAATCGGATGCCCTAAAATCCTTAGTAAGCGGCAGTTTTTAACAAAACGAAGTACATATACTACTGTCCTAAGTAGTTTGGTCCAGGACGAACAGCGTTGAGCTAAAGCATATAGTACAGGTTGTTGATAATCAAAGCGGATAAAGTATTTAATTTATATTCAGGCAAACCATCTATGTTATTAGCCGAGAATGGCTTAATAGATCAATCTGAAGTTGGACAATGCATCCAAGGTGGACCTTGCCACCATAATTTGTGATCACTTAAATGTGACGGCAACATGCCTTGTGCCAAGCAATTGCTAGGATTTTCATTTCCAGGTACATGGTAAAAATGACAAGGTGCAAGTTTTTGTGACATTGTGCAATATGATTACTAACAAAAATTGACCATTTATGTGGTGAAGAATGGATCAACGATAATGCTATGGTATAATCCAAAAATGCGTATATCCCTGCAATAGGTATTTGCGAACTGTAGGTGTCATAAACAATTTTTATAAGTTTCGACATTAAAACTATCGTGCATAATTCGTCTTGCCAAAGTAATTATTTTAACGGGTCATACCTTTGATTTAGAACAAAGTAATTGAACATTAATATTTTTTAGTAAATCTGTTGTATGCATATAAATAACACACCAAATGTGTTTAAACTAGCGTCAGAAACAAACTACAAGATTGACAATATAACTTTTAAGAACACCAACATGACGTGGAATTTTTAATTGGGAAAGTGAATGAACCTCCTGACATAATAATGTAAAGCGTTTGACAGTAATATTTGGAGGAGTGTCATTCCAATCAATTTTGCTATTGCACAATTCCTTAATAAGTAACTTTGCATATAAAATTATGGGTGAAAGTAATCCAAGTAATAAGTGGGCTATAAACGACAAAATTGTACATTTCGTACATTTATCCTCCATACTAGACGTAGTTATTTTAAATAAGTCTAGTGATGGCAATCATGAAAGGCCAAGAATTTTTAAATTGCCATTGTCCGAAAAATTTACAGAAGTGTGGTGAGAATCTGGAAGGCTAGACAACAACTTAGGTGAATTAGACGCACATTTAATTAAATCAAAACCTCCAGATTTAAGTAAAGTAATAAGCTCACGTGAAAGCTCAATAGCGGTTTCATAATCACACACAGAAAAAACCAGGTCGTCCATGTATAGTTTAGAGGTAGCTAATAGTGCAGCGTTTGGAAATCAACTACTTTCCTCAGAAGGTAACTGATCAATAGTGCGCATTCCTATATATGGGCTAGGTTTTAGCACAAAAGGCAGGCGATGAAATTGATGTTTGAATTTTTTCTTTGCTAGCAGAACGAAATAAAATTTTTAAATATTAATGATGAAATTCTTGTACCATAATTTGAAGGTACATTTGCTTTATGTTTTCTGTTAACGCTATTGGAAATAAGCGGAAATTCAGCAGAAGTAAAAATATATCGGCCTGTAAATTAGGACCAGTATAGAGTATGTCATTTAACGAACACTGTATGAATTTTGCTACTGGCATCAAGGACAACGTGTAATTTTGTTGTTACCTTGTCCAGGCGGATAACAGGACGGTGTAGTATATAATATCCTTCATTTATTATTATAAACAACAAAATTACACGTTGTGCAATAGCAAAATTGATTGGAATGACACTCCTCCAAATATTACTGTCAACCGCTTTACATTATTATGTCAGGAGATTTATTCACTTTCCCAATTAAAAATTCCACGTCATGTTGGTGTTCTTAAAAATTATATTGTCAATCTTGTAGTTTGTTTCTGACGCTAGTTTAAACATAGTTTAAACATATTACAAGTGAATACTTCTGATACATAGCCATTAGTTATATATTCATTTATTATTTGATTATAATTTTCTCTAAGTGTTTGTTCTTGTTTGAACCTGCGTTCTAAAGACAAAAAACGGCGATGGGCGATTGCATAAGAACTGTGTAATTCAGAGGGATTCTTGCAAAATGGCAAGGCAACTGAATAGCGGCCTTTTGCATCCCTTGATACAGATGCGGTGAATAAATTTTCACATTGTGTTTCCTCAGGGCTAAGGAATCGTGATACAGAAACTTCTTCGAGTTCTTATGCAAGGACGTTTCAATACTATGTACGGCTAGTGCGAAAAAAAGCATGACGCTGGTCAACATTGACACAGTGGGAGGGTAAGTCTCCCATAAAAACATAACCAAATATGGTTTGTACTGCGGGCGGTAAAGTGGGACCACAATCAATGCGATTACCCAAGTAAATATATGGAAGCAATTGTGCTCCAATTACATCTATACCTCCAGGAATATTCCATGAAAGATCAGCAAGCGGGACATTGTTGATATAGTACATATTATAGGTACTAATTAAAATGCCGGTAATTTATCTGTAATAGAAATGAACTACTAGTACTTGTATGTAATATTTATGAGAGTACACACATGATTCTATATTAAGATAAGTATAGCCTCGTATTGGTCGTTGCGTAAAACCAATACCTTTTATAAAAGAGTTGTTAAGTGTTTCTATTTGTAAGTTGAGCAATTTACAACAATCAACCGTTATTTGTTACATGCCAACTGGCATGCATCATGTTTAGAGTTAATTTGTAAATAAATTCCCGCATATATTTTTGAATGAATAACGCCTACTCTTGTCGTCCCCGACAGTCGCGCCTGCGCAAAAGGAATGCAGAGTGCGCGCGTGGTGTAGAAAGATGTCATTAAGTTACGAGCCCTCGACGACTCAACAATTATCTTGGTGTGGTGTGTCTTTTCTTTAAGTATAGGTATGTAGGTTCCTTTTTATCTTGCCTTGTGTCGTCCCTTCACCTGGTGTTCCTTCATTCCTCTACGACAGCAGTAAAAGAAGGACGGATGTAATCTGATTCAACATGGCGTGAACTGAACCCATCCTGCAAAACCATCGTGGGACCCTGAGATGAATTCACGAGATGCCGTCATGTAAGTAATATGTTTTGGTTTAAATAGTGCTTGCAAATTGACTTAAAAAGCGGTTGCATCATTTTTAAAACGTGTGCGGTATAAGTTACAATTAGCGGGAATTATATTGCGAGAGTAACAATTGCGCAGTATAATAATTGCCCGAGTGTAACATATTAAGTTATTTTGTAAACCGTTGTCCAGCAAACAACAAAAAATTTTTTGATTGCCATTAGAACCAGTTGCATATATTTGGGCGGTAGCTAGCAATATGGTAGTGCTAGATTTTGATTCAGAACTAAGTGCTACAGTGACAGCCTGTTCCAGGAACTGATACCGGGAAGTGGTACACTATTATTAATCGTGACTGGGAATGGGGTACTTGCATGCGTTTTTTAAATAAATCTCTGGAGCTTGAATGTGCATCTTTTTTTATCAGAATTCTTCTTAAAACAAAGCAAACTATGATGGCGATTCTGACAGTAATTACAAAAATGCGTCGACTTGCACAATGATTAAGTATGAGTAACACTTAAACAATTAACACACCCATTTTTTGATTTGATAAATTCAAATCTGTCTAGGTGCATCCATATTTTTAAACTGCGGACAGAGGTATTGTTTTAAATGATTATCTTTGTGACACAATACACATTAAGGCAAACTGGATACAAAGGCTTTAGTCTTGAATCCGCACAGTGTGTTTTATGATTATGGTTATAAAAACGTGAATTATCATTTGAACATTCTAATATTTTAACTTGCTCTTGAATAAATTGTATTAGCGTTTTATAAGAAGGAATTTCCTTATTATGAACTAACAATTCAAAAACTTCTGCGGTTTCTGCATCGAGCTTTTTTAATCCTCAATGCAAAAAAATGAAATCTAAAAGATCGATAATTCCCACCTGTTGCAGCGCAGCAATAGATGCTGAATGTTTTTCGATAAAAGTACTTAAACTATTAGCGGCCCGTGCACAATTTTTTAATTGAAAAATATTATTTAAATAATGTGTACCTAATGTACGTTTATCTTGGTACTTTTTTACCAAGCTATCCCATAATATATTGTAAGTTTCCGCAGAGCGAACTATACCTGCCGTTATTTGCAGGGCAGAATCTGTTAATTTACCCATAAGGTATTGAACTCTTTGGCCATCGGTGAGTTGCGGGTTCAAATGTATATTGTCTTGAAATGACTGCTAGAATAAATCCCATTTAAGTGTTTCTCCATTAAAGTATGGGATCTTTATAGGGAGCAATGGTATAGAAATTTTAGAATTACCCTAAGATTCTCTTGTTGCGGTGATTTAAACTGATTAAGATTATTATGCACGCGTTTAATTCGACTATACATTTTCTCAAATGCGATTAAACTTTGATACTCAGGTTGAAATTCTGGTTTTAATGCTAATTGATATTCATTTATCTTATCTATAATAGATACAAACTTTAATCTTAATTCTTTGATTGTTTCGGTATATGCCATAAATTTTCATTATTACACGACTCAAATGTAGATATATTTTTTGAACTATCATATATTGCTGTAATCCGCTGAAATACACTCTCTTTTTTCTTGTGTAACATTTTAAATTTATCTTCCATATTTAATGGAACAAAAAAATACTTTTTTTAATATAGGAAAGGAAAAGAGGATGCAATTTACAAAAAAGACTGCAAGCACGCTCTACAAAGTAATTTTTGCTGGAATATCCGGCTCGAAGACCAACTTAATATGGAGGGGCGTAAATTTCTACAATGGATCGCGGTGCAGTACAAAGAAAAATAGAGAGTGATAACAAAAAATTGGGCACTTAAATTAATTGTTCAGGAAAAATATGTGAGTGTAATGAGGCGGTAGTCGATGAATAATTAAGTTTATAAATAGTCAACACTAAAGAAACTCACCAGATTATACTGCAAATTATCTCGGCACGCACTGGTCACAAATTACACACAAGCGGTAAAAGTTTTATTATGGAGTAAAAAGCAAAGTCACAAACTTTACGTATAAACGTTTAGTTGTTGCGAATGCTTGCTTGAAGAATGGTATAGAAAAGTATCATGCATATGCTACTTACACTAGATAACGAAGCGTTCAAATTGTTGTGTCCATCGCGCACTATCACTTTAAAGTTTTTGATGAACATTAACAATTTGGTACGAACTATAAATTTAATACAGGATGCCGGTCTGTAAAGTGTATGCTAGATCCAGTATAGATAATACGTCATTGTTATGCAGTGTAACAATTTTTTTGAAAGGGAAAAATTGTTGGTTGAAACAAATTAGAAAAAAGTTGAAAAAGTCCATCCAGACCACGTATTTACAGCATTAGCTCAATTCTCAATTTTTAATAGGTCCTTGGTCCCATATGGAAAACAACAAGCTTGTTATTTTCTAATTTGATTCAATCACAAGGTTAAGTGCAACATTTCGTATCCACAATTTCGCAGAATACCATCCAGTTGTTATGAAACCTGGTTAGTAAATTTAGAGATAACAATTTAATCTTTCAAAAGCCCATGTAAACACTTTGTGGTTTAGGAAATATCTCGTAGTTCCAGTTTGTTTCATATATACGGCATGTGGGTATTGAAAATTTTGTTCTGATAAGACATCTCCCATTTGAACTGTCCTGGAAAGTAATTTTCTTAATCCGCTCACTTCCACTACATCTTCGATGCAAGCAGACTGGAAAGTCGTTGACGGTGAGACTGCTGTTCAAAAACTTTAGTTGCTTAATCGGTTTTTATTGCAGCACAAAACCCCCTGTAGGGTTAACCACTCCAATAGTGAAACAACGAGATCGCAAATGTTGAAGAAGCTCCATCCTTTACTGCATGCGACTGGAACTTATGCTAGACCAACTTGAAGGCCGCTACCAAACACTAGTGGTTAAGGGTGAGTGATTTTTGGTTGGAGTCCAAAAGGGTCTATATATTGTTTTGGCAACCCCCTTTTCCACTAGGGCTAAGTCCTGTGCCATATGTTAGTAGTCCGTAAGACTTGGCACCCCAGCGTAAAGTCGTAACCTAGTATTAATTAGTAAATTTTTTATATTTAAGAATTTACAACTATAACTATTGTAAAAGTTTTAATTTAAAGTATGTACGTGATTATCAGATCTGATGCTCATTCAAGTCTTAAGAGACAAAACTGTTCTATCAATAATAATTTTGTATCATATCTTTGTGAATTGATTTAATTTTTTTCAATAAAAGTTATTTGTTATACAATAGATATTTTCTGATTCTAAAAGGGTTAATTTTCTAAGTAAATTAGAAGTTTTAAAAATTCGTTCCACTTTATTTAATTTTTGGCTTAACGAAGAATATTTCAACCCTGCCCTTTCTCATAATCTCCCAGGGTAATAGCCAAGCTAGTGGTAGTGGTAAGTTCTTATAGTTCCAACTTCTCATTATTTAATTCCCCTACAATGGCACAGCTGGAGAGGCTCGAGTTGGAGTTAAAAAAGTGAATCCACGACGATGTATTTTCATTATTACTTTAAATGTAGCAACTTTTTTTGAACTTTTACATGACTTTCTATTCGTAATTTTGCAGTTGGCTGTTAACAGCTGCCTGCTGTTTTTCAGCCAATGAAAAGATTGTTTGGCATGGGTGGGAGTAGAATATTGTTCCAGTAGTGAACTGAACACTTTTTACTGGTACCGTGACGTGAGAAGGTGTGCAGAAGCGAATCACCTTCCCTTTTCCTTGTTCTGCTTAATTATCTTATCTCTGGGTTTCTTCTACAGCAGAAGTGACTGGCCAGAGACCACTACTCACCCGAGATTGCCCTAAGGACGTGGAGTTATTGTAAGTAGTCATTAATTAAATTTAAATACAGCTATTCCTTTTATATGTTTTAATTTATATCTAATTTTTAAAATGTAATAAAATAGTGAGAATAAAAAACAAAAAAGCAATAAAATAGTACATTTAACATCACATCTGTACTTTAAAATTTTGACAGTATAATACTGAATATTAAAAGGCGATATCACGCTGGCACCGGTTTAAACAGTAGACTGTTGTTAAATATTTCATGTCCAAAGGTTCAGTCTTGAGTAACATAATAAAATTACAGAACTTAACAGATGCACCGTTTAAAGTATTTGTGTTCCTAGGCATATTTTATCATCACATGAAATCGTTAAAAATAATTAAGAGCTGCCATATGATTATACATGGGGAATATACCAAATTTTACACCTTTTATTTATGACCATGGGTAACGATTTTTATTATTACTATTATTTCTTTTCTTGGTAGTTTTAATTTTATACCCCTTGACACATTCTAAATTGCTTTTTGTTTCGAAGGTGATGTTAATGCAATTCATTTGTCAAAGGAGAATATTGTTGCTTTCTAATTTACTATTAGGATTCTTACGCTTTTTTTTTAAAGATTTAATGTTGATTGTATTAGTTAGGTTTAGGGGACTTTTAAAAACCCGCACAGTGAAATTCCCAGCAGGTTAATGTTGTAATGTAAACGTACGTATAAACCTCACGATGTTTTGGTTCTAAAGAAAGTACAGTCATTAGCGTATCGTGGAGGTCTGAGAGAATGCCAAGATGCATTTCTTACGCCTTGTACAACAGCATTGTATTCACAAATGTGCGCCAGAGAACTTCAACCTCTCTTGGGAATAGACATTTTCGTGGGAGCGAATGTATCGAAACAAAGAACTTTACTGCTGACTTCCCTTGAGTGTTGACGGTGTTGTAGTGGTTCGACTTATCAACAAGTGATTCCCCCATCCGTATCTATCAAATCGTTTATCACCTACCGTATTGGCACTTCATCACAGAGAGTTACAGTCAGGCAAACACCAGGACAGCAGGATGCCACGACAAAATTCCTGCGAGCCGTGGAAGTTGCTGCACCAGGAGCAAGATACTGTGGGTAAGTGATAGCCATGACTTAGCGACACATTTGGTCGCCTCGGAGATTTAACCCCCTAGTAAATTTGAGGTTATATGTGTGGTAAATACTATTGTATTTTACTCTAAATGTGTTAGTTTAATGTATCTCTGGATATTGGTAGACAGAAAATAAAAAATTGAAAACCTATTATTTTAAACATTTATTAGATTTGGGTTCCCAAGATGGTCTTGTCTCTTCCTTATGCTATTGTATTTTTGATATTCATTTTAATTCACGTGCAAGACTGACGCATAAGGTCAGATTCTCACAAAAATTTTAAAAATGCTGACCACTTTAATTATGCAAGCAACTTAATTTGTTATGAAGTTTTTTTTATTATAAAAAATACATTTAGTAAGGAAAAATTGGTCACCTTGTTACGGGTGAAATAGGCATTAAATGAATTAAATTTTGAACTGCCCTGAAGGGTGCATTGGACAACTGCAGTGGTGCGGACGTGGGTTCCTATTGATAATGAGAAAAGAAAAAAAAGAAAAGCTAAAGAAATAAAAAATGATAAATAACAAGGCTTAATTCAAAAATTCTACATTGTGTTTGTTACTGGAAACCTTGGAAACATCAGGAAGTAGTTTTATTGCAAACCGTTAGTTAACAAATTTAGTATAAAAAGAGATATTTAAAAAACCAAATCGAACATTAGCATGCCCATTAAAACATGATATAAACAAAAGTGTTAACTCGCATATTACACAGTACAACTTCAAAATATACATAAAAATTTTAATAAACTGTAGGATTGGCCAACAAAATAAAAAATGAACAGATTAAATAATTACATAGCTTCATAATTTATTCACAAAATTATAATGTGTCAAGTTGTCAACTGCCAAATACAGAAGCCACACTCTCCATGCATAATCAAGAGATGTGAAAGCTATCAGGGTTGCCAGAGGTTCAGTTTGATGAGTGTATACAAAACACCTACAACTCTACCAAACCTGAGCGATGATCGACCGCGATCATAACAATAAATTTTTACCTAACATAAATGGTACAACATAAATAATAAATAATACAAAACAAATTAAACATTCATTATTGACCAACATTATGACCCAACTATTATTACATAACGACTTACGAAAAAAGTATATATCATAAGTACTTTACTACATAAAAGAATTTATCAAATGCATAACTAAGAATGTATTGAACAATATATAATAAGTTGTTAATAAAATTCTACCTAGTCTCCTAAATGGTACATAAATTAAGTAATAACACATAGGTTGTAAATAATTATATTAATGGAAATAGAGAAAGGAAAATATCACACGTAATTATTATTATGCATAATTAATTATATGATTGATGTTCATCCAAAGAGTATACCTTAAGTCGAGAGGTTTCGACTACACCATTGTAGGGAATTTGTATGTTTTCAAATCCAATGATGTTTGTGACAACATATCTATCGTTTGGTAAGATTTCTTTGATTTGATAGGGACTGCGATCTTTAGGTATCCATTTTTACCAACACCCTGCACAGTATCTATATTGGTCATCATAACATATTGACCTATTCTATCTCACAGCTTTTTTGTGTTTTTTGTTATAGTACTTTTTGTTAATTTTTTATTTTTCTTAATATTTATTTCTGCATTGTGCCTTATTTCAACCAAATCACTGTTTTGATCAATAAAAGTTTCTAAAATTTTCCGTAATATATCGTTTACCTTGCCATTTTGATTATGGCCGAATAATAATTTGGAAGGGGATTCTCCATAAATTTTAAACAAATATTAGTTAGTGTTTATTTCCCAGTCACTTAAAAGCTAAATAACAAATACAAGTATACTTACATAATGTACCCAGCCCTAAATAAATACAAGAAGAAAATAAGACAATATGTACAGTAATACACAGCTCATTGCCTGCAACTTACCGAAGTGTACTTCCTAAAAATAATAACATAACCCTAAGCTAAATTTAAGTAGTCTAACCCTAAACTGAAACCAACCAAGTGTTAAACTTAATCTAGATTAGAATTAGTAAACAATTTGTTAACATCAGCATTTCCTAAATTTAATTTCAAGTAAATAAAGCTGCTATAATGCTAGCTTTAGTTTATATTAATTGTGACTTGAAAACAATCACTTGTGCACTATAATGTGAAAGTAAATATTAGTACGACAGTTTGTAATTTATTCTGTCATAACCATGAGTAAGCAAGATTAAGCACCAAAGAAAAAGAAGTCACTAGATTTCATAGAAGCATGAAAAACATGAGTAAAGTACCTTCTCGTACATCGCCAGCCGGCCTCTGATACCATCGTAGCAGATTTTAAGGTACTTACTTGGAATTGTCGACAGGTCTCTCCTACACTCTTGGCCTCTGGATTCTTCTTTCTCGCTTCTTCCATATCAACGCTTTCCTGAGAACCAATTACGACTCCCTCAGCTCTCAAACTGTCAAGAGCTTCTTTCATTATGTCAGTCATACTGGAAACTACTCAGATATTACAAAAACAAAACTCTAAAAACAAATCCTACGAGACAAGAAACTCTAATTTACAGACAAATTAATCGAAATCACATTGGGCACCACTAAAAGCGTGCTGTGACAGCGACTCGCGTTGGGCGTCACTAAAAGACTGCTATGATAACAGCCGACTTTGGTCATTGCTAAATTAGTGCTGTGATACAGATGCAGCAAATTGTAAAATTTGAAATTTCTGATTTACCTTTTTTTCTAACTTCTTTGCCTGGCTAGCTCAATGGAAATGCTGGAATTTATAAAATGAAATCAAATATAGCAATATCACAAAGCATCTGCACAGTCTAAAATATTTTTTTGCATAAAAAAGAATATAGAACATTTACAGCATAGTTTCTTTCAAACAATCTTATTCCTAACAAGTACTTAATTATCAAAAGTGTTCCTCACCTAATGTAGGTTTAAATTTACAGAGCTCAAAGCTGCCTTCTTTATTCTCACGCTTGTAAGGTTTGTTTTGGCCAAAAAATCCTTGACATGGTCTATTAAGAAGTCTGAATGTTTCGAACTCTGAGTACAAACTTTTCTGGCAAATATTCTTACAAAAAAAATATATGATTAGGACTTATTCTAGCTTAAATTAAATGACAAATACTCAAATATCAGTTGCAAACAACATATTTTAAAAGTAATACTTACAAAAATCCAAAAAGCGGTTATCCAATTCGTAATTAACAGTATTAAGTATCTTCTGCTTCTATTTTTAAATTAACGTTTAAAATCAGCTTACAAGATTTCCAGATTATTTAAATCCTCATTTAGAAACCAATGTACATACCTAGGTTTAATTATTCAATTAAATGTTTAAAGTAGCTTTTAATCTTGAAGAATTTTCCATCTCCATTGTATATTACAAAATCAAATAACTATTTAACAATCTCCATATTTGCGCAGGTTACGTTTAAAACTAAGTTCAGTATTTACTGTTAAATGGTAAATATTAATTACGATATGCGTATTGCATACTTTAAAACAATTTCTTCTCAAACAACATTATAGGGCATTTCTGCACGGATTTTTTTTTGGTCTAATATGGAGTGCATCACCTTTAGATTTTATGACGTCTTGAATTCGGTTGGGCATTGACTGGACTAAAGATCTGCACTTAGAGTAAATCAATTCCAAATTTGCTCTATTTTGTCTCTAAGTTTTGGTAATGTCCGCTATGGGTCGTTCCTCAATACTTGTTCCTTTTTAAGTCACACTGTTTTAATAACATAGAGGTCAGGATTGTTGGAAGGCCAAGAAAGAATATTGACGTTGTCTCGAAACCACTTTTTTTGTGGTTTTGACCATATGATAGGACACCCCATTCTGCTGAAACATGTTTAAATAAATGCCTTGGCATGACCTTGATACAGTAAATATTTCAAAGCAAATTTTATAATTGATAAAACGTTGAACATTCTGAATTTCTCCAACAATGCGCTTTAAACTGAATCTTGAGCTTATTTCTGGGGAGGGTTTGCCAGGAACTGGATTAATCACTATGTTCTGAAATATTGTACTAATAGTGACATCTAGTTATGTTTTACCTATGTTAAATAATTACCTATATAAGGATCTGCTTATCAATCAAATAAATTGCTAAATGGAATTATTGTTATCAGTGCTAGTTCTTTTATCAGTAGAGATAGTTTAGTTTAGACCAACCCCAGTGATTCACCTTACTTTGCATTGTAAGGCAAATGAAATTATGATGAAGTTAATAGTTTGGAGTGTGTTAGGCTGCTGCTTACTTAGTTATACATTAACAGAGGAAATTGGCTTATGTGATGAAACGTTCTGCAAGGTAAGTGTTATGACTATACTAGTTACTGCTATTTGAAATATGAATATGTATTGGCATTGGTTCTCAAAATAATCATTACTTAAGTTTCAAGAATAGTCTATGATTTTTAGTTATGTGTAAATAAGAAAAAGTAAATAAAGCAGACTCAAGTACCTAACATCATGCTTTTAAAATTTGTGACTAACAGTCCAATAATTATTAATTTACCTACATTAAACTTTGAAAATAAAATGCTGTAAAATGCTGCAATTGTTTAAGTATATTTTAAATTTGAATAATTTAACAATTAATTTTTTACATTTGATGTATTTCTTGGTTATAATGTACTTATATTTTATATTGTGTTGCAGACATATTTAGCTAGGCATAAATGTATGCCATTACCAGAAGCATGCCTAGCCCAGAATTTCACTCATAATGGAGTATTTTTACCATATCCAGGAGCCTGTGACTGTTGTGAACGTTATTGTTTGGAAAACATAGGTAAAATCATGTACTTAAAATCAGTTACATATTTGTGCATTTTTACCCTTTAAAACAATTGAGAAAAGAATAATTGTTTTTACTATTGCTATATATTGCTTACACCAGGGTTGATGACGTTAACGGACAACTTGCGGTTACCAGAGGTTCTGAAGGGAGTGGGGACTGAGGAATTATCTCGAAATTTTCAACTCACGAATATCCAAGTAATAGAATCAACGTAACATTGCAATAATATTAAAAGAAAATAAGCACATTAGATTTATTACAACGATATATAGGTTTCAATACAATATGCAGTACAGCATACGCAATAGATTAACTAAGGTAATATCTACTTAATATAAGGTTAGTTATTATCTTAGATGGACTTACATTTTGGTTGTTCTTTATGTGGGCTGGGGGCTCTGGTTGGCTTACAACTTCAATGCTGTGTAGGGTTTTACATGAACCAACTAACTGTGAACTAACTAAAGTAGACCACCGTCATTCTGGATATATGTAGTAGGCTGCAGCGAATATTTGGAAGGTTGCTATATGGTCCCGGGCATTATATCAGGAAGCACTGTGATTGAGACAAACCGTGTTAAGTTCTGAACACAGATTTCACTATCCAGCAGATACTTAAAAGATTATCGTAAATCAAAGTGGATGTTATGTTTTCCAGACTAGCAGGGAAATGTAAGATAGCTATAAAGTAACAAGTGGGCTGGATTAAACGAGTGGTTTGGAGTAAACTATTCAAGAACATTCCGGGAGATAAGCTTAAGGCAAAATAAGAAAAGGAAATAAAATAAAACAATGTAGTAATTAGGAAATGCAATATATAACACTTTGAGTGCAGAGAGACAGGAACAGAAGCTGAATTTGTAACACAACTAGACGCAAATCACTATATCATAACTCATCCACACCCAAATACGACAGTTGGATGTAACACTTCAATTTATCATGTGCCAACTCCAATACATATTGGAGCGGTATAGGTCGACTTACCTTGTGGTTGTATCATCAATGGCCACAAAGTACAAATTTTTGCCAATGATGTGTATGTTTTACCAAACTGGAATCAGACATCACATTTATATTACCTATTCAGTGGTCTAAATTTCTAAGTCTATCATTACCGAAGTATGGAAACTCGCCACCAAAATTCAACAACTTGGACGATTGTTTAAATCATGACTGGTTACTCAAAAAAGTAACTCCAAGCAGTAGCCCGTAACTATACTACTTGCTTGCCTTCTTCTTTGCCTTAATCATAGTAGTCCTTGCCATACATCTCTTTTTGTTCCGCTGATTACGCACTCAATCAGCATCAATCCAAATTTCGAAAGTTAATTTTTCATATCGGATAACCTTTGTCAGAATCATCTCCAGCTTCGCTTCGTTACTCCCACCACCAGCAGTACACAAACAGCAAACCACAATGGAATTGGACAACCAAGTGAGCTACCTCATGCCAACCTTTCCACCAACTCCACATATGAACTGGTGTCAGATGATGACTTCCACCCTCCCTAGAAGATTTACTTCTGGTCTAACAACACAAGCCAAATTGAGAATAAACTGCAACCGTCCTACGCCCTATGTCAGACTGAACATCGCATTCTTAGGTACAACGTCATTTTTCTTTGTTTTGAACTCTTAATGAACGTAACTGTGCTATTTGTTCACACATTCTTACGTGCAACCATACAATTAACATGAACAAGTGTGCGCATTCCTTTTTCTGATTCACTTGATATACTTTATTATAACCCCAGCAGTATGGTACACGAGCCACTACGACCGTTGGTAACAATGATAAATAATTGCGAAATATTGTGCAATAAACGGTTACGTCATACCTTTGCTCAAATTATTATTACATACAAAAAGGGTTTATATTAATTATAAGGAAAAACAAACGGTACTCACGTAAACTGTAGGACTTCTCACAGCATTACGGTATCATGACGGCAGCTGGGCTTTGTTGAGCATTTCGGGCGTGGGTCATCTGTTTGGCCCCCGGTCGAATCCAAATTCAAATTAATTTGTCTTCTCTTCCTTGTAGCGGAACACAGGAATAGGGTGAGGGACGATAATTAGGTAGAAGGCAGGAAACCTACATAGCTGAAAAAAAGAAGGCAAGGTACGGCATAAAGGTAACTCCACTAGGCACGACGTCTGGCTCACTCGTCTTAGCGTGTCCGGAAATTCACCACTTCCCCTTGCACCCCGCGTAGGAGCAATCTCATGCAAACGCAACTATTTCAAGCGACGGAAATACACGCACGTCTTTTTAAATTATTGGCGCGAAATCCCTTACAAATTAAAACCTTACAGGAATGTTTACAGGCCGAATTTTGGCATGTAACAACTTTTTATATTTTTATATATTTTATTCCTATATATTTTTTTGTTTATATCTATTATAAATTATATATATATATATATATATATATATATATATATAAAGTAGGTTTAATGAGTCTTAAATTAATACAAAGTAAAAAGAAATTATTGGCAAGTGACTCAAATTCAACCACGAAGGCATCCTGTCGACGTGTTTTGCCTTAATTGGGGCTCAACAGGACTGGGGTAGCAAAGTTGTAATATTTAATACAGACACCTTATGGGAAATACAGCATCACTTAGCTCACAATTTGTGTCCTCATGTCGTTTCACCTGACATTGCAGGTTTTTAGCAACAGTCGGCACGGAGGTGATCCTGCTCAATATCTTATATATTTTTTCTGTAGGTTTTTATATCCATGTAACTTTTGCTACTAACTTCATTTAACTGTCAGTTGCACTTGTTAGCTTGAATCTTTTATTCAGATCTAAATGCTTTGTGCTTGCACTTTTATTCTTAAGTCGAAGTACTTTCTGTAGTTTCTTTTATTGTTACCCTACAGTAGCTGTCTTCTACTATCCATACTTTTGAGTTTTTGCATTACTTAGCTGAACTTACATTGCTTTTCAATCACTCTCGTTTTCTCTCTGTTTTAAAGTGTGGTGTCCAACACTTGTGCTCTGGGGATAGTGTTATGTTACATTTCCTAATTACTACATTCTTCCATGTTATTTCTTTTTCTTATTTTGCCTTTGGCTTATCTCCCAGAATGTTCATGAATAGTTTACTCCAAACCACTCGTTTAATCTAGACCACTTGTTACTTTGTAGCTATTCTACATTTCCCTGTTAGGCAGGAAACTATACCATCCACTTTGATTTACAGTAGTTTTTTAAGTATTTGCTAGTTAGTGAAATCTGTGATCATAACTTCACAAGGTTCGCTTCAGTGACAGGACTTCCTGAGATAATGCCTTAACACCATACAGTGACCTTTCAAATATCCGCTCCAGCCTACTATATATCCAGTGTGCCGGCAGTCTACTTTAGTTAGTTCACAGTTAGTCGGTTTGTATAAAATCCTCCATGGCATTGAAGTAGCAAGCCATCCAGAGTCCCCAGTGTGCATTAAGAACACCCAAAATGTAAGTCCAGCTAAGTTAATAACTAACTTTATATTAAGTAAGTATTGCTTTTGTTAACTTATCGCATACGCTGTACCATATACTGTATTGAAACCTATATATCGTTGTAATAAATCTAATGTGCTTTTATTTTTTTAATATTATTGTAATGTTATGTTGATTCTATTTGTGAGTCGAAAAGTTTAAGATAATCATTCCATCCCCAGTTCTTTTAGGACTGACATTGTGTCCCTCCTCTGGCAATAGCGAGTTGACCCTTACTGTCACCGTGCCCCTGGTGTAAACAGCACATAACACTATTCAGGAAAGATTTTTATTTGTTGCTCTTTTGTAAACATTTTTTTTCAAACGTAAAATATTAGGTTATTATTTAACAGAGCCGGTTTGGGAAAAATGTCACTTTTTCACCAGCGATAGTTTTACTTTTCCTTTGCCAGTCGTCAGAGGTAAAAGTTTTATCATGACATTATCAAATAAGCGTGTTACGTGCCAAATTGGCACTAAACATTTTTTAGTTTAGTCTTGATATGCGTTAGTTTCGCGCCTTAAATTCAAAAGACTTGGCGTGTATTTCTGTTACGTCAAAAGTGGGTTGGACGAATAATTTCGCGCCGACGCGTGAAAGGAGAAAAAGTGGGTTTTTCTGGTGAACTCTGTAACGTGGCTGTTGGCCTGGTAACTTCGAATAGTGTGGTCGTGTCAGGTATCGTATCGTGTCTTTATCTTGTATTTATGTAGATCCCTGCCTTGCTTATCTGTTTGTCGCCCTTTGTACCATGTTTCCTTATTCATTCCCTACATAGGTAGATGATAAATGTGTATGCAGCCTAGGGTGAACCGGAGTCCACGACCCTGGACGACGAGTCCATTACCGCCGTAGCTGGTCGGAGCCATCTTGAAGGACGCTTGGCGTACTTCACGGAAATCTGGACCTGTTTATATGAGTACCTTATTGTCATAATTGTTTGTGAATTTAATATATATTTTCCGTCAATTGCGCATTTAATTTGTATATTGGTGACGTCATTGACAGATGGGCGCGCCAAAATCTGTATAAAGATTAGCGCTACCAACTGCCGTGGTGGTTTGGTAATTATGAACTTTTAAATGTAAGAATTGCCGTCCAACGTGTTTTTTAGGTTGTATGATTCCTTTTATGACTATAGAGTGTATTAACTAATGTTATTTAAAGCTTTTTCATTTAAAAAATTAACAAATATAATTTTCTACATTCTCTAATATATCTGTTGACCTTAAATTTTAGGTTGGTATCTTGACTCACTAGAGATTTTCCTGAATTGGCATGTCAGCTGTTGTAATGAAAACCGCCATTTTGGGGTTATTGTAATATATACCTTTTGTCTTAAAAATGTTACATTAATCTAATTAGTTTTCTAATAATTTTAAATGCAGTGTCATTTATAACTCAAATTGTTTGAAATGTGTGATTAGTTGTTTTAAATGGATCTATAACTTTTAGAAGGGATTTTCAATACATTAACCTCACAAACTATACACGTGAGTACACATAAATAAATAAGCATTTAAGTAATTGCATGCCTTAAACACTGTTTATTACGAAAATTATCTACTTTATATTAGATTAAAACATAACCCTTGATTGTTTTAAAAACTGTACATAAACTGTCTTGTGTGTTTACATTTTAAAGGTGTCTTTTACTAATCTAGCTATTTAATTAATGATATTCGAATTACCTTTACAAGAAACTTTGTCTTTAAAAGCATTTAACGTAATGATTTGGGTCTTTAAAATATCTTTTTAAAAAACGTTAAACTAACGGGATGTTGCATTCGTTAAATAACACATATTATCTACCTTTTTTATAATTTGGAGTGTCTTTTTGTAACCTAACCGTAATATATTTCTTTCATTAAATACTATCTTGCTCTAATATAGTTCTAAATGTGGTTCATTAAGTGATTTATATACGTACCGTAATTAAATTTAAATACTATACCTTACAAATGCCTTTTAAAGAAGATTTTGTATTTATATATAGTTAACGAAATTATCTAACCATATCTTTTACCTTCTAAAATGTTGTAATAAACTGGATCTCTTTATATCTGCTTTTTTAAATACTGTAATAAAGGAATTGTCGTTAACGTTTTATTATTTAAACTCATTTACGATAGTTGTTGATAACTCCCGCAATATCGAAAGAACATTCCAATAATTTGGAATACTGTTTCTTTATACATGTATCGTGGAATTTTTTTTTGTATAGCGAGTATGAGTTTGTCTTGATAGCATATTTTTTTAGATATCGATATTTCAACGTAGAACTTTAAGATCCATTACACGAGATTTGCCATTCGAATTGGTCGTCCAGCTCTGTAAGTCTAGAACGAGACCCCAAGGGCCGGTCGTTTATGAATCATTTTTTAAGAATGATGTTGAATTTTTTCTTTATTAGTTTGGGTGAAACTCAAACGAGAGCTTCCCATCTTAGTAAATATATGTTTTACAAGATATCTTTTCGTTATTCAACAATTTTGTTAGTGAATCGAGTCTTGATTACTCTTATCTCTTCATATATCAATTTAAGCCTCATTAAATGGCATAAAATTATCTTTAAAATCGTTCAACCCTACGTATATCTAAAAGCTTTTCACGTTTACTTCTTTGACAATGTACCTAATGTTCTTAGCTTTCACTTGGCTTAATAACTTAAAACAACCCACAGGTCGTTTGGCAAGATGGAACTGGCGTATCTCTCAATTCACTTTTGATGTTAGGCATAGGCCTCGCAAATTAAATATCGTACCTGATGCCTTATCTCGTGATGTTATCTTTCTTAACCTTCCAAATTTAATTCCTGATACCTGGTATCTTAATATGATTAAAAAAGTTTCTGATAATCCCGATAAATTTCCTACCTTTCGTGTAACTAATAATAGATTATATAAATTTGTATCTTCTTCTCCTCAACGCCAAGGCAGGTGGCATATTAAAGACCTTAAGCCATTCTCTGCTGACCCAAATGCTACTTAAGTTTTTCACGTTCCATTCCCCTTACGATTTACCTAATAGGTTTTGTTCTCGCCATCAATTAGTATCTTTAATAACTTATTCCTTATCTTATACACCTACGTTTTATACGTTTAACTCATTTACCTTAAACCTTTTGCTTCTGGTTGACTTTTCTTTGACCGTACCGTTACTTGTATATTATTTTATCCTCTAGACCCCCCAAGTATAACTCTTGTCGTTTCATTTAATTAATCCTCGAACTTTTCCTACAGCATATTATTTGGTTTTTAGTATTTGTCTTACATCGTTTAATTGTGTGGTAATTGTCGTAACTTTGGTTGTAATAACTTATTGAATTTTTATGATTGGTTTTAGCTGATATTAGAGTGGATGTTTTTCTTCTTTGGGCTCACATAAGACATGCGCAGTCTATGCCATTGTTAGAAATAGTTCATATTCGCAGTTGCAAAAAACTAGGATTGCCTATTCCATGTGTTTTTCTTCTGAATTATTGCAGTCGCCCACATTATACTATATCATTATTTGTTTCTTTTTCTACTAAATCAACATAACTTATAAACATTTTTTTATTCATTGTTTTTTATTGAACTTTGTGGTGAGGTGCTATCGCTTCTTATTGATATCTTATTAAATTCTCGGTTGTTTTAGCATATTGGGACAGTGTACCTGTATTTAACTGCTTATAATTAGGCATTGTTGTGTGTTTAGGGTGCTACCGTTTTAAAAAACTACCTTAAAACAGTTTGTTTTCGTGTGAATGTATCTGTATTGATACTTTTAAGTTGTTGTGTCAACTTTTGTCTGATTTTCTTATCGTAGTGGATGCACTCGTTAGGAAAATGATCGTACTAGTTCTCTTAAGAGTCTAGTGAATTTTTGACGTGTGATGTACCTTATCCTGTCGGATTAATATCGCAGGTGGTCCTTCAGACCAATCTGTGCTTTAACAGGGACAATTCTCTATCTTCTCTCGGACGCTTGTCCAAAAACTCTACTTTCTTATATCCCGCTGTCTCCGTTTCTGCCTTATTCTTCTTTTGGTGGACCTGTTCTCGTCCCGGAACACCCGTCTGCCACATAAGAGTGATGTTCCCTCACTCCGGGCTACTGGCCACATTGGCTGGTTGAGTAGCGCTTTGCTATCCACCTTTTTCTGTCTCTTTAGCTCAATGCGAGCCCTTCCTCCACTTTTTCTACCTGGAAGTGCCTCTTATGCATTCCAAATAACCACCTCCCTCTTTCTACTGTTCCTATTTCTCTGCCTTTTTCATTTCCGTTAGTCATCGTGTGGTTGCACGGGAGGTTTTCACAGACACCTGGACCCCGTCTCTGGGAATCTTTCGTGAGGTCATGCGGTGCCGCTGTCAGCGCATGGGCACTGACAGTGAAGGTATGTATGTGTGTGTGAATGTGTGAGTGCATGTGTTTATATATATATATATATATATTGTGTGGGTATCGGGTGATTGTATCACCGATATCGATTAACGCCGGGTGCAGGGATGCACCCAAATGCCTTTGCCGGTCCCTCGTGCCGTTTATTGCAAACGGGCCTGCTTCACAGGTCGCTCTTTTTAGAGGGTACGAAAAATGCCTATTTAACGGCTCCACGGAGCCACTCTATTGTTACCTTTATCTAGTATCTTTGATAATATCTAAGTTAATACTTTTATCTTATTTATTATCTTTGATAATACCCTTAGTTTTAATATCGTTATCTTACCGATTACCTATAATAATAATTTTAGTTAGTATCTTATCTTACCGACTACCGTTAGTAATAACTTTTGCTTAATTTCGCGTTACCTTACCTACTATCTCTTATAATAACTTTAGCTTAATATCGTGTTATCTTACCTATTATCTCAAATAATAACTAAAGCTTAATATCGTTATCTTATCTATTACCTTTGATGATAACAATTTAAGCTTAATATCGTTATCTTATCTATTATCTTTAACAACAATTTGAGATCATGTTTTAACTTTTTATCTTCCTAACGTTTGGTATTTATGACCAGACGTAGGAATTATTTTTCTTGAAATTTAAGTGAAAAAGCTAACCTGATGTAGAAATGTAATTTGTTAGGTTAGCGATGTAAGGATTTAGTAGGGTGGTACTTTTGGTAAATTTGTTGATTCACAACCATGTCATGGACAAGTTTTGATGTATATCGTTAGTAAACCAAAGTACCAGTAACAAAAATTTGCTAGAGTGTAGAGTGACTCACTCTGATGAACATTTTAAATTTGGGCACTTTTTGCCAACAAAGAACAGTTTTGATGCAATGCTCATGTGCGTTTGCACGTAGGAAACTTTAATGTTAGCTTTAGTTTAGATAGGTTAGGCGACTTGTCACATCTGTTTTAATTTAAGTAGTAGTGTTTCATGCTCCCCGACAAATTTGTGCTGTCGGTTATTAGTGTAGTCAAAGACAATGGGGCTACATTTTCCGTTTCCTGGTACTTCGGTAGACGTGTTATCGGTCGAAAAAACCAGGTGGCGCCTTATATAAACATTTTTGTAGGTTTTAAGTTAGGATTTACGTAGGGTAACTAGGATTTAGATTTTAAGCTGTTACTGTGCTAACAGACTTTCTTTTTTTTTTTTCTTTTATGGCTTTGTCGCGATTGTTACGTGCCAAATTGGCACTAAACATTTTTTAGTTTAGTCTTGATATGCGTTAGTTTCGCGCCTTAAATTCAAAAGACTTGGCGTGTATTTCCGTTACGTCAAAAGTGGGTTGGACGAATAATTTCGCGCCGACGCATGAAAGGAGAAAAAGTGGGTTTTTTTTTCGGTGAACTCTGTAACGTGGCTGTTGGCCTGGTAACTTCGAATAGTGTGGCCGTGTCAGGTATCGTATCGTGTCTTTATCTTGTATTTATGTAGATCCTTGCCTTGCTTATCTGTTTGTCGCCCCTTGTACCATGTTTCCTTATTCGTTCCCTACATAGGTAGATGATAAATGTGTATGCAGCTTAGGGTGAACCGGAGTCCACGACCCTGGACGACGAGTCCATTACCGCCGTAGCTGGTCGGAGCCATCCTGGTCGGAGCCATCTTGAAGGACGCTTGGCGTACTTCACGGAAATCTGGACCTGTTTATGTGAGTACCTTATTGTCATAATTGTTTGTGAATTTAATATATATTTCTGTCAATTGCACATTTAATTTGTATATTGGTGACGTCATTGACAGATGGGCGTGCCAAAATCTGTATAAAGATTAGCACTACCAACTGCCGTGGTGTCTAATATACCGCGCTTGCGGTTTGGTAATTATGAACTTTTAAAATGTAAGAAGTGATGCAAAACAACAATATAAATAACATTAAATAACCATTTATTTTACAATGCAATATTAAATGTGCTACTTTTAAGAATAGCTTTTTGAAAATTAAAGCTGTGCAATATTGACCTCAGATTTTTCAGTCCATGGACGACATTGCTTAATTTACCGCAGATTCAATTTAATAACTTGTATTTTACTAATGCTTTCCTATTTAACAACAATCGTGCAGTTATTGTGTCAAATTAATTTGTGCAAAGAAGATGACTAATTATTTGAAGAAAATAGTATATTTTATGTGGAGGAGAAGTGACTTTTCATGGCTTGCCTCTATTACTCGCTTCACTGACATTCAGTGGGTAAATGGAGGCATGCCATGTAAAATTCCATTTCTCCACCATATAAAATAATAACATACATATTAAATCCCAAAAACAAGAAATGGTAGTTTTACTTTGCAAGTAGGTAGCTTATAAAGCTCTACTTTACAATTTAGTAGTAGGTTTGATAGATGACAATTGATTTTTGCTATCTTTCATGGTAGAAAGAAAAGTATAGTTTTGTTTTCCAGAAACAGTAATTCCGGATGATGAAAGTTTTCTAGAGTTTAAGACTTTTCCTTCAATATTATTTTCAGATTCCTACGAGAAATATGTTTGCAAATCCTTAATTTTTTGATCGATGGAGTTCTTCACATATTCTTCTGCAACCGCTAGTTTTATATGAATAAACAACAATCATAAATTGAAAAGGATGCGTTTTGACAACACACATTTTATTTCAATAGTTACGTTGCTCAAAAAATTTTTTTTCAGATTTTCCGTATGAAATTGTGAATTATTTTGTATTCAAATTCCTTGTTACAAATTCAAGGAAAGTAATTTACAAATGAGTTACAAATAAAATTTTGTATATTATGCACTAGGTAATGCCTTCTACTGGCTCAACAAGTTAACTCCTCGCATTGCCAGTAAAATCCACTTACCTGACAAATAACGTAAAATACTATTCATTTCTGCATTGTGTTTATAGCTGTCATTGGTGTTATGCACCTTATGGGGCTGACCGCACATTTTGCTATAATGATGCACTTCCCTGCTCGATATATAATATACTATTATTTAATAATACTACAACATAGTTTAATTATATTTTTTAGCACAGAGAGAAGCTTGTTCTAAAGGTGATCCTACAAGTCAGAGACCTACTGAAATATGTGGACCGTTACTTGCATGCCAACTAGGAAAAGAAACTTACACAACTTGTGAAAGAAGTATTAAAAATTATATATCATTAATGTATAACTTGTAATAACTTTTTCAACAGTGTCATCCATATGCGTAGAAGCTCAAAATCAGTACGATGAAGCAAGAAAACGTGGAACCCTTGGGCATTTACAGTTACGACCAGTATGTGATAGGAATGGCTTGTATGCACCTTTTGCCTGTATTCCTGGAGAAATGTATGTACTTTTTTTTGTATAGTAGACAATTAGAACATCATAAATGGAAGTGTGATTGCATTTGAAATTAATAAGTTTAATTATAATGTGTCATTTTCAAATCAAGTTAGTAATTGAAGGATGCAAAAAACTTTACAGTATCAGATATGATTGACAAAAATGTCAGACATAGTTGAAAGTTAGGTTGATGTGTAGTTACATACATGATTGAGATATGTATATCTTTCAAATTGCAATTACCGATCTGCGAGGCGCAATTGGTCAGTGCATGGATGATCAAAGCTAAAGGTTACAGGTTCAAATCCTGTTCAAAGCCTTATATTTTCCATTTTTTAATTACTAATTCGATTTGAAATGATTATTTATGCTTTGCATTAAGATGTTAAGTTATTATTTCATGTTAATTAACTCCATTAAAAATTAATTTGTTGTGTACAACACTCAGTAGTGAATTATAAGTTGCTTTAAATCTTCATTTTTGACTGAATGTGAAGCAATCTACAAGAAAACACACATTCTATTTGTGTTTTAAAATTTATTTTTAAGTAAAATCAGTAGATATTAGTTACAAATGGAATAAAACTCAGGAATACTAAAAATTTCACGAGTTTTATTGACTCTTTTGGGCTGGTTAATGTGACAGATTACATCACTCCACTCATAAAATAGCTTGTCTTGTTTTCCATTTGGCCATTTCCATGTCTTCTTCGCCTTTGTTATTGCTCAAATGACTGCACCTGCTTCCCTCACTTCAATGATAAGTCTCAGAAATCGCATCTTCGTAGAAAAAATTACGTATTCACCAACTTTTTTCTTTAGTACTGGCACAAGATTCTCTTTAAATGAATTAATTGGATAATCATTGAAATCGATAGCATTATAATTTTTTTTGGGCATTCTTGTATTTTTTTCTGGTCTTTGTTCCATCAAGTCGGAGCATGCAACAGAATCCTCTTTCTGTCCATTATTTTTCACATCGTCAACACCAACACTTTTACCTGCAGCAATGTTTATTTTTATTTTTCACAACGTGGAAGTTTGAGGATCGAAAATATCTGTTGTCTTCTTTTCCAGAAATTGTTTAGAACTGTCCTCAAGAATTTCCGTGTCATAGGGGTTTTTATCTTGAAGGCATTTAGAAGCTCCTCGAAAGAAACGGGGTAAATTTCACTTTTACGAAATCCAGAGGTTAGGTTGGATACTTGATTCGGCTCTATTGCATCCATTAACTTTTTCAATAAGACGGGAAAATGTTGTTTGCCCAATGATGTCTTGTTTTTTCCCACAGGAGAATCTTTATAGTTTGACAAAATTTTGTGCCAGGCACATTTACGAGGCATGAAAAAGGCGAAAACAAGGGGTTGGCTAATATGACTTGTTTTTTTCACATACTTGAATAACATTCACTGATGTGTGAGTTGAAAGGTTATCTCCGATCAGTACTTTGATGCCTTCTTTTTCTTCAAACATTGCAACATAAGTGAAAAGAACCACTCCTCAAATGCCAAGCCCTTCGAACCAACCACTAACGGTGCTGGTATACCGAGATCGTGGAAGTCTGCCTTGACACCAAGTATTCCAGATATTGTTTGCTTTGTATACCACCAGAGGAGGGAGCACTACACCGGTGGCACAACCGGCCATCATAAAAGAAATGTTACATTTTGAAACATTACGAATGTTTACAGGGTATTTACTTCCTCTCTTGGCAAGACATCTTTTAGTCAGGAGATTGTCGGTTAGTTTAGACAGTCCCTCGTTGTCGACATTACAAGACCTTATTTCGACTGATCTTGAAACTACACAAAATTGGTTTTGTATAAATAAATTCTCCGTCAACTCGAAAAAAATATGTTGCATGTTTTTTAGACCTCATAGTATTGCTGAAAATAAATTATCATTAAATTTAGTTACCTCTACTAAGTTTTTAGGTTTAAGCATAGATCAGAGCTTAACTTGGTCGAAGCATATATCTTGTCTCGCTGCTAAATTAGCTTCTACATGTTATGCCTTAAGAACTGCATCCAGGGAATTGTCAGAAAACACTACTCTTAAGGTTTATTATGCCCTTTTTGAGTCCAGACTTCGATATGGTATATGCTTCTGGGGATGTACAACATTAGATAAAATGTTCCCTATATTTAAACTGCAAAAACGTGCGATTCGTTTATTTGCAACAAACCAAGAGACGAGCATTGCAGACCACTTTTTAAACAACTCAAAGTGTTAACCTATTTCCCTCTCTTTATTTTTGATACCATAATGCTCTTCCGCAAAAATCTACATACATATAGTAGCGCTAGTTTATTACACTTGTATAACACAAGAAATGGTAGCGACTACTATAAAATTACACCTATATCGACACTATTTTGTAAATCTGTTATCTATATGGCCCCAACACTTTACAATAGACTTCCAAATAACATCAAATTTATTCAGAGTAATTATAAATTTAAATCGAGTGTTGGCCTTGCTGCATGAACGATGCTACTACTCCGTAGAGAAATTCCTTAATGAAGAGCTGTAGAGTAGACTTATTACTGCTATAGAACATGATACTTTTTTTTTCACTTTATTCACATTGACTGTGATATGTTTTGTATATTCACTTGATCATCTGTGTAGTCTTTATATTTTCTGGAACTTACTGTCCTTTTGTACTTGTTAGGCATCTGAAATGAATAAAAAAATTGAATTTCAACTAAATAGTGCCATTTCAAAGCTTTCTTACACCAAATACGTTTTATAGTAATAGCTATAGTCTCCACTAGATGTTTTTGTACCCAATTTTGCCACCAGTAGGTCAGCGCACATTAGACGCACTGTTGTGCAAAGTTACCTAGGGTTGTGTAAAGTAACCCGGTGCTGTGGTATATTCATTTCTTATTAATTTTTATTTGAAAGCTATCAAGGATGGAAACTATTGAGTTTATACTCTTGTACATTCTGACTCTTTGATTCTACATTATATGGAATAAATGATTTATATCCTAAATTACGAATTTTTTCTTATAAATTCGTTTGTATGAATTTTATACACAGTTGTATTTATTACTTTTGCATAACAAACGGTCTGGACTAAAGCTACTGGCAACAGATACTAACAAATATTTTTAATGACTTGCCACTAACTTATTGGGCAGATTACTGTTAATTTTGTTTACTGTTAAGGCTTACTATGGCCTATAACTACATTGTTTGAAGCATTATACAAAGCATCAAACACACACAGTTGCCATGTTGTGACTAAATTCTAGTTCAGTAATTGTAGACTGGCACTAATATCAAAAGTATGGACTGCTCTTGAAAAATTATAAGTATGGGAGCAGAATTATCGAATTAAAAAATATAATCATTATTTTTCAAAGGTTAAGTTGATTTTATGATGTTTTATAGCTGGTTCACTTTTGGCAAGTTCCGATAAGCTTCGAGTAAATCCACGAACTATTTACATTATATGAACATAACATAATTTAAGGAATTGCAAATACTTGCTGGTAAATAAGGTACACTTACAATTTGAAATAGATTATGGTGCTGTTGTTACTTTAATTAATCATAACAGATTTAAAAGCCTTTTCCTTATTTAATGCCGAACGATACAGACTTTAATTTAGTTACATATTGTGGTCAACCACTTAAGTTGGTTGGGATTGCATAAGTTGAGGTTACGTACAAAAGTATTAAAAAGGATTTTAATATTTATGTTATAGAATCTTGCAAACAACCACTTCTAGGTTGGGAATAGATCCTACATTAGAGTTAAATTTAGTAATTGAAGTGGCCCAATTGATACAGGTTCTAAGTTCGATTGGTTGCTTACATTTTGAAAGATTACAGTTAGTGCTAGAACATCTACAAAAATACAATATTTGTGTTAATTTTTGAAAGTGTAAATTTTTAACAAATTCAATTGAATATTGCTGTTACAGGATCGACAAAAATGACGTTCATAAGATTCAAGACAAAATCGACGCTATCCTTAAAACAATAACACCGTCAGATAAAACGAAAGTATGCACATTTACGGAATTAATCAATAATTTTTTATTTTTACAAGTACATATAAGTACACACTCAAATCAATTATCACCTGTTTGGCAGACCATTTACTTTATTAGGGGATCATCAACCACTTTTTCAATTTTTTCATCTTTAAAAAGTTTACTATTCCTTACAACTGCTCGAATGCAATATTATGCTTTGTTCTTCACTTATAATATAAAATATAATATAATATTATATAAAATATAAGAATACTCAATCTCACTCGAACGCAGATGCATTATCTAGATTACCACTAGATGAATATCATGATTTTAATTCAGATTCTACGAAAGCGGAGTGAACGGGGACGGCTTATGTTCGTCTTGTTGGTAAGGATAAGTACGTCCTATATAAGTAGCTGTGCAACTTCCACAAGCTAATTTGTAGATTCCGCGCTTTGTGATAACTTATCAATTATATCTTTTGTGTTAACCGAAACTGATTGAAGGGTGTTATTAGTTTTAAGGTTATGTTGGTGTTGCTTGAAAATAGGTTGATTGTTTTTGAAATTTTACTGTTTAGGTTATGTTATAGGAAAGAAAGGGAAATGAATGTTTTGGTTTGTGTGTGAATGAATGCTTGATTTCTCTGTTTTTTTATTTGTAATTTTTGTATTAATTTATGGACTGTTTTGGTTGTAACCTTTTTTAGCGTAGTTGTTTAAGAATGTTTAATTCTTTTTGATGTTAGTTAGATTTAATGGGATAGTTAAAAGACGATTAATATAGCAATGAAAAGCCGCCATTTTACGTTGCCATGGGCGGTTGGAATTTATATGGATGATGTGGTCAGTTTGGGTGGTTTTTCTATAAATTCGATATTCTAAGTTGAGATTTGATTTTGTTATTGTTAGGTCTAGAAAATTAATTTCGTTATTCTGTTCTAATTCTATAGTAAATTTTATGTCAGGATTGATATTATTTAGCTTGTTTAATAAAGCATAAGTGGCATCATGGATGCCTTCTATGAAAACAAGACATTTGTCTATGTAGCGGTTCAGAATTAGGATGGAAGTTTGTTCTAGATTATCTATGTAAATCTCTGCTAGAAGTGGAGATAAACAACTCCCCATGGAAAGCAAGAATAGTTGACTGTAGAGGTTATTAAAAGAGAAGAAATCTTGTGTTGAGTAAAATTTCAAAACCGATATTATATAGTTCATAGTGTCAGTGGGTATGGATCTTTTTTAAGTAGGTTGATAAATCAGTGGGTTTGTATACATTTTTTGAATTGAAGTGAAAAGATTTTTTATGTCTAATGAAAACATGTACTAATTTTTGATAGTTCTAAGTTTTGAAGTTAGTTCAGTGTTGTTTTTTTATAGTTAGTTTTTCCTTTGAAATTAGTGAGCGAGACTATAAATTTTCGAATTAATTTTAATAATAGGGCCACTGGGGTGTTAATGAAACTAACTATTGGGCGATTGGGTTGTCAATTTTATGTATTTTGAGGTGCCTATATACTCGGGGTGGTAGTGGCTTTCGAGGAAAGTAAATTACATGAGGCTTGAGTGTGTTTAAAATTTCTTTGTGATCATTGATAAAATGTTTACCTTTTAAGACAAAATTTTTTAGGGAATTATCAGTCAATTTAGTGAAGTCATTTTCTGTTAAAAAGGTTTCGACTTTATATATTGTTTTTTCCAAAACTACTAAAGAATAGTATTTTATTTTGGATGATGCATATACTTGTTGGCCAGAAATTCACATATTAAATGAGAGTAAAACTGTGGTAAATATTTTTAGGAACATTTTTACATTTGGCATGCCTCATTATTTAGTTTTTGATAACGCTAGAACTTTCACGTCATTTGAATTTAATGATTTTTTAAAAGAAAATAGCATATTCCATAAATTACGTCCACCTTGTCACCCTGCAACTAATGATTTAGCAGAGAGATATGTTCAAACCAATAAACAATCTTTACGAATTCTCCAACATAGTTATGTTGACAAAGAATTGTAATTGTGCAAATTTTATTTCAATATAGTATTACGTTTTTTTTTGAGTGCCAATTAATGATTAGAATAATTAAATAACATTGCAGAAATACAAAGAATACACAAGCGAATACAGACAACACCTATGTCGTCAACAGTAGGAGTGACATATAAAATAGACTACAGTTAGACTTTTGCAGCGAGTGGGGAGGGATTTGTCTTATATTGTCACTACCATATAATGCCGACTGATAATAATGGTCTAGGAGAGCACCACCTAAATCGATACTAAACAACTCCCGCGAACCCAATCTAGAAAAATTCTCAAGTTCTAAATAGATACCAAACCGACACCTGACAACACCACACGATAATAACAACCTAGGTATTAAAGATCTTAATGTATTTTTAGTAATGAAAAGTCGAAACAGTATGTAATTGTACTTTAATATAATCTACGGTTGAAATGTAAGTAACGATATATTGTAAATAATGTAAATATATTAGTTGGAGAGGCAAGATTAGCAAACCAACATTCGTAGGTAGTTTAATTTACCCTTATTTATTATTTTTAACTTTATACTGACCGGGACCCTTGGCGATGGTACCACCGGATGGGCGTAGCGATTGTATATATTTCACAGGGAACAATTCCTTAAATCGATTTCAAATTTAATAAATGTTGGTTGTACTTTACAACGCCAACAATCATTCAACGTTATAGAAAATAAATAATATTCATAACTTCTTGTTTATAGCGATTAACATACAGATTAAATCATGATCAGACGATCTATGAGGAGCATAGATAAAATGGTACTTCTTAGCGAATGAGGTATCACCAGGGTGTCAGGTGTTCAGTTGCTTACGATTTTGTGCTAGATGCCATAAGGACTACTGCTGCTAAAACGGTTGCTACAACGATACTGAAACCCTATAATAAGTAAACAACGTTATTCATGATTCCTAGACATAAATAACGTACCGTTTGAATAAGGGGCATCCAAACTTGAACAAAAATCATGTGAACGACCACCTGTTCAATACTTAAATAGGTGACCTAAAGATAATGAATTAATGAACGTAATTTCTGTTAACCTTACCCAAAGCTTCTACAAATCCAACAAAAGAATTAGGGAAATATGATTTCTATACACTAATAAATCTGTCTTATACGAAACGAACCCTCAACTTCCAAATAAATTAAATTGGTTGAACTATATTTATCCGTTCCTAATGGAAACATAACATCAAGCTTCGACAACTACCAAAATAAAAAACAACCATGATGTATGCTGTCGTGCTGAATTTAACCGGCTTTCCTTAATCTATCTTCTAAAACAAAACAACTTGCTATCAAAGAGGGAAATTGTATTTAACACAACAAACTAAATACATAGGCGTCACATTGAGGAAACTAAATGCTCTGAAAATTAAGGTGAGTATCATGGGAAATTAAACCGTAACAATAGCATAACTCCTAATACCATAAACGGTCTTGGCCCATAAACTATTATGTTTGGTAGACACATTAGCTCACAATTTGATATTTTTAAACCCAATATTACACAACAAAATTGTTATACAGAAAATATTAGGACCTTCCAAGAGGGGAAAAGAGTTGAAGGTAGAGATTATTTAAATGTAGATATAAGGAAACTTGAAAGAATTTTAAGGAAGTTGGGTAAATTAAATTACATTGTTCAATTAGACAATGGTCAGTATTGACAGAGGCATATTGATCAGTTGAGATCTATTGGGGATCTACACCTCAAGTTTATGTGCAACAGGAAATACCTGTTTTGCCTAATAATGTTTCACATGCAGCTAAAAACTCCATAGTAGCAACTCCCAAATCTGGTCAAACAGTATCTGATGAGTCAATTGCAGAAGAAGAGTCATTTGAGTTGGACAAATTTGCATCCTCGCCTTCTCCTGAATTACGTTTTTCTAAACGAGTAATACAACGTCCTTAAGAGGGGAGGAAGTCTTGTAAACTAGCCTTCTTGGTTAGATTGCACTATGTTCTAATTAATTATGTTCCCAGGTGTGACAAAAAAATACATATGTGGGTATTATATACACTATACTTGTAGTATTCAGTTCATAGATAAGTAAAGTGCGGTTGTGTGTTCCATTCTATGTATTTATAATGCTTCATTAAATACATGCAATTTACAGTTTACTTATTATTATTATCACATACACAACACATACAATATAAATAAATCTTATCACCGTAACTTGCATGTTAATGTACTGCAGATTTAACAATTAATAAGGCTATCCCTAATCAGGTTACGTCCTTGAAGGCATAATTGGAAACATGAATATATTTATGACATTTTGATAATTATATATGAACCCTTTATGCAATAATATTCAACACAAAACATCTGCAGTTGGAATTGTAGTTTGGCGACAGATGTTGTATGCATAAAACGATTCTAACGTAACATATAAACCTACAACGTGAAGTGTTTTGCAAAGCAATTTATATGTGCTGCTTGTTTGGGTCTATGACCCTGAACTAACATAAGATGGACTGTATATAGGTAGCGACTTGTGAATGATACGCACAAATTAAACTTGCCAGTTATTGCACTGAATGTGATCTTCAACTGATCTACTCAAACAACTGCGTTCGAACTTTCTTCTGCTCCAATAACGGCTGGTATGTGGAATTGTATCACTCACAAACTCAAACACAACGTGGTAAAAACGGTATATTAAACCTTTTAAAGAATATTTTAATTTTTGTTTGACGGTTCTAGAAACATTGCCTGTATAACTTGATTATTTTTTAATTTTTTAGCGAAGCATCTATCTAGATTATAACATATAAGAGCAAAAGAATGTCAAATCACAGGTAATGCGTTTTTTGTAAATTATAATATTATAATTTATCAACTTATCTAATATATTTATCATCATTATCAAGTCTTCAGTTCTGGAACTGGTTAGATGCATACCTCCATTGTTTCCTATTCTGAGCTAACCTACACATTTCCCTGAAATTCCCACAGTCTACATCTTTTACTCTCTACGTGCAGTAGTTCTATTTAGATCTACATCTACCTCTCTTTTTTTCTATATCTGCTTGTAATAAAAGCCCACACTATTCTCTAAATATACTAGTACTTTAATTTTATTTTTGTTAATTTTCATACTGTATCTCTCTGTTAAAAGTTTCCATTTCATTAAGAGCTGCTTCTAATACTTCCTTGCTAGATGCTAATACCGCTATATCATCTGCAAATCTTAGCATATCAATCTTTTGTTCCTGTATAATAATTCCAAATGTCTTTCTTCATTCTTCCTGCCTTTTCGTTGTACAAGTTAAAAATTAACAGGGATAGGGCACATCCCTGTCTCACTCCTTTCCTAATATCTGCTTCCCTGTTTCGCCTAAACCCAAATTGATCTTCTCCTAGTACTTCTTCAACTCGATTTCCATCCGACTTTGTACAATTCTAGTTAATATTTTTGACACGTATGTGGTCAAACTTATTAGAAAATTTTCACATCTATCCATGCTTCTCTTTCTTTATATAGTGACTATGATGTTATGTTTGAAATCTTTGGGTATCTCACCTGTTTCATGCATATAGCTTACAAATACTCCCTGTATGTTTGTTGGGAATTTTGGGAATTAAATCACTCATAGTTTTTAAAATCATGTTTATTTACGTTTTGATACATGACCTAGGATCATTGTCAAAATAATAAAAACTTCAAGTTTGACATTTATGACATAAATTGAAGGTGACTTTGATTTATTGATGTTCGAAATATTTGGTTTGAGTACACTAGGCAAAAAATTTTAAAGTTTAAAAGAATGATTGCTTTCAATTTGTGTTGCGGCTTGGGGTCGACTTTTTTAGGTAGCCAATACGCTTAACGTGAAATCAGTCGATTAATTTTTATTGGTGAATTTTATATAATATATGAGGATTGGAAAACATTTTGTAGCATGTTTCTATTTATACAATTGAGAGGATGGTTATTAAAGAAGTGTGCGATTACGTTACCGTAAGGCTTAAGCAGTCGTTTTTTAAATATTTTTTTTTGAGGGGAAAAATCATTATGATTTACGCTACTTTTTTGGTAGATTTTAACATGGTTCTGAGGCGACTCTATGACGGGTTTACACTTGTCAGATACCAATATTGTCCAATGAAGATTGTATATGGATCTGAGGTAACCCTATTGTGGGTTTACACTTGTCAGATACCAATGCTGTTTTACAGGAGTTGCTAATATGCTTATTGTTATGTAATTAGTTATTGTATGTGTAAATAGAAATCATGTATGTAGGCTGTATTTCATGTTAATATAGTAAATAAACATGAAAGAAGATTAAGAAAAATATAGCTTACAAGTTGGAAGAGACGTTCTGTTACTGATTGTCCAGCGGCTTTTAGAATTTCTGCTTGCACCTTATCTAAATCGGGTGCCTTACCATTTTTCAGGTCTTTTATTGCTACTTCAAACTCATCTCTAAGTATAGGATATCCCAAGTCATCCTTTTCAATGTCTGATTCTTGTTCTAGTGCTGTTAGTTCCTCTCCTGCATATAAATTCCCTATATATTCTTGTCATCTAACCACTTTCTCTTCATTTTCTATAATGATGTTTTCTTCCACGCTCCGTATATTTTTGCTATACGGTTTTATAGCCCTAAAATACATTCTATTTAGTTTGTATGTTTCGTCTGTCTTTCCTATTACCATCTTAGTTTGTAGCTCTTTGCGTTTTTATCAATCCATTGCTCTTTAGCTTTCCTGCATATGAGCCGTTTATTTTGAAAGTGGCTTAAGTCCATTTTCATCTTTTATCAAGTTGGCACTTGTGACATTTATAATTTATGCTGAACTGTCAAAAAGTAAATCGGTATTGAAATATACTTAGTACATTTGAAAATTGTATATCACGTACATTTTCAAAATAATATAAATACTGAAAATCCTAATTTTGAAAGTGACCTAAGTCCACTTTTTATTGACGATGTCAAAAAGTGCGGCCCAAAATGTTGAAAGCAGTGATGAAGGTAATTTAAATTATGTTTTGATATTAAATTGAAATTTAAAAACTAATATTTAATTTAAAGAAATTATTAAACCCATGGGAAAGGATAAAATTTCTTGATTCTGAAAGTGAAGAGGAATTAAACTCATACAACAGATTTAAAAAAAGAAGGAGAATTTTAGAAGTTCATTCTTTAACAGAGGAAGAGAAAGTAATTGAGAATGAGAATTTACAAAACAGCACCTTCAAAGAAGGATTCAGAGAACACAGAAGTGGTACTTATATTCAGAAAATGCGTAAAATTAAACGGAATTCAGGGAAAAGATACGATACAAAATTGGAAAAAATTATTCCTGCCAAAGTTTTTCAAAATGAAAATTGCCAATGCCGAAAAGACTGCTTTGAAAAATTTAAATGAAACAGAAAGAAAACGTATTTTTGAAATGTTTTGGAACTTAGGAGACTTTAATAAGCAAAATATATTGCTATACGAAGCGACCGGACGCAGTGTTGTAAAAAAAAGACGTCAGAGAAACGGAAAAGGTTCATGTAGAAATGAGAGTTTTACGTATTGGTTCAATTCTAAAACAGGCAAAGTTGCTGTTTGTAAAAAAATCTTTTTAGATACTTTTCAAATAAGCGAAGGACGATTGAAACGTGTATTAAAATCTAAAGACGTTGGCAACGATTTACGTGGGCGTTTGCCTGGATCGTCGAGAAAAATATGTGATGAAGCAAATATGATTGTTCAAAACCATATTAAGTTTCCCGAAATTTGAATCCCATTATACTAGGGACCATAATCCCGACAGAAAATATCTTCATCCTGAACTGACTATAAAAAAAATGTTTAATTTTTATGAGCTTCACTGTGAAGAAAATAATTTAAAAGCAGTTAATGAATGGACTTATAGAAAAATATTCAAAAAGGATTTTAATCTACATTTCCACCAACCACGCAAAGACACAGGTCAAAGATGTGATCTATTAAACATTAAAGTCAAAGCATCAGAAAACCATGAAGAACAGAAAAAACTTATGGAAGAACATGATATTCATTTGAAGCTAGCAGAATCGGCTAGAAATGCGTTAAAACAAGATCAAGAGCGAGTATCAAGTAATCCATCTCATTATTTTGGCTTTTCATTCGATTTGCAGAAAGCGTTACCATTCCCAAAGTTAACTACTTCAATAGCTTATTATAAATGTAACATGTACATTTTAAATTTAGGCATACACAATTTCCACAACGATAATGTATACATGTACGTTTGGGATGAAACAAAAGCTTCTAGAGGTTTCCAAGAAGTGGCTTCATGCCTCTTAAGACACCTAAAAACCCTGAAAGGTGAAAAACACATCATTGCATATAGTGACGTGTGGGGAGGACAAAACAGAAATATCAAAATATCTTTAATGTGGTTAAAGATTCTATCGATGGAAAATGATGTGGAAATCATAGACCACAAATTTTTAATATCAGGGCATTCATTTTTACCTAATGACAAGATTTTGGCATATAGAAATGTCGTTAAACAGAAATCAGTTATTGTATGTGCCACAAGATTATTATAATATAATTAAAAAATGTAGAAAAGGTAATACTTTCATACTAAATGAAATGAAACAAGAGGATTTTATATCAACAAGACTCTTGGAAGAAGCAGTTTACAAAAGATCCAAAAATACCAACGGAGAAAAAATAAACTGGCTTCAAATATGCTGGATGCGATTTTTAAGAAATGAACCATATAAAATTTTATACAAAACAACCAAGGATGAGAACGCAGAATTTAAAATTCTTAATTTATTGCCACGTTGGGGTAGACTTAAAAAATTTGGGAATATTGTATTGCCATCGTTATATAAAAGTATAAGAAGCATCACATCACTAAAATACCGACACATGATGGACTTATTGCGGTATATATCTCCGGAACACCATAACTACTTCAAATCACTCCCGCATACTGAGAATGTTAACGAATAACTTGTTACTAAATTTATTTCTATTATCTAAAAATATAATTTAAAAGTTTTTTTTCTATTTTTTAAGCTATATGTAACGGACTTAAGCTCTTTCACTTTTTGTAACAAAACAAATTTTTATTTTGAAAGTGCCCTAAGTTATTTTAAGGTAAGCAAGGTCATATTATACACTTAATAATAGCGACTTTTTAATAGGATGTATAAAATTAAATCCCTTAAATGCGATTTAACATTGCAAGTCAACCATATATATATAACGTATATTTTTAATTTTGTAAAAACGCAAAACCTTAAGTATTTCAAATTAAAGATAAATGGACTTAAGTCACTTTCAAAATGAACGGCTCATATAATTAATGTGTTGGGTACGAATGAATCAGTCTCAGGGAAGAGGAATAATAGGAATCCTGATAAAATAAACTCTCATTCAAACTACTATAGTGTTCACAAAATAGTTTACACATACCTAAAACGTTTACCACAGCCCCCGGTTTAACAAAAACAGCAATTGACTTAAACGGGCGCCACAAATCAATGACGGATGTCACAGACCATTAAAAAATAACAATTACGTTGCAAAGGCTAAGGCATTGTTCTTCAAACATGGTATCATTTTGAACTAGGGATCTGTTAGAAAAATGATAAACTTTGAAATAAGTACTAGTCCGAAGTACATAATGGTGCTAAGATTCGTGTTTTATGCCCTTCATAAAAGAGTATTGGCCTTGGTCTGGGATCTCACAAAGTATTTAAGTATATCTGTGATTTCCTTTTGCATTGGCGACTATGTAATATTAAATTTATGACACATGGCATAGAAATTATTCCAACTAAAATTTCTAAAGCTTATTTTTGGGGTTCATATGTACGAATTCCCTATTGTTTACTTAATATTACTGAAAGCTTTCTTAAAACATGACGCCTCCACTATGAAATTTTATAGTGATAATTGATTTGTTTACACTTTTGAGGTTTCAAATAATTTACAACCTATAGTTGAGTTGCAATTTAATATTATGATTCAAATAAAAATACTGATTTTATTGCATGTCTTGTTTTTGAATACTATTATGCATAAAATTAAAATTATACAATGCACTTTAATAACAAGTTTGTCTATTCAAGATTGATTTTCTTTCTTTCACCTCTAATTTATTGTTAGCGTAATGTAACGCTTTATAAGTTGTGACATAAAGAATTAAATTAAAAGTTTTAAAAATGTGCGTCTTATAGGATTAATCAGTAGCAACGATTATATTAACATCAAAATAGGGTCTTTTGTGGCAAAGATGTTATTTTTATGCAATTGAAAAAATGATTCAACATCATCAAGTATCTAATTAAATAGATACTGATATTTTTTTCAGATGTTACTGTGTGTCGAAGGATGGAAAGAGACTATTTGGTGAAATACCTTACACTGTTCAAGCGCAATATATTTTACGATGCAGTAGGTTACTAAATAAAATAAAATGTCGGTTATATCTTAATTGTTATTTTAGAATGCTCAAGAAGTTATGAAGAAGCACTTCAGAATGGCTATGGTAACCTACACTCACCTGACTTTTTAAGATGTCAATCACAAGGTGACTTTGATCCCATACAATGTGCTGATCAAGATCAATGTATATGCACTGACACTGAAGATGGTCATACCACCTATCCAAATAGGGAACCTATTAGCATGAGTGATATTTCTGAATTAAATTTACCATGCTGTATGTTTTTAAGATTGATATTTAATATTTTATACTACGTATGTGATTTTAGTTGATCCAAAGATCCACACTGATGGTGCTTACTATCAAAAATGTGAATTAGAATATATAAAACAGTTAAATGTATTAAGACAGTTTAAGCAAGAAGAATATGATGTGTTTGGCACTGTTTTGCCGAATTGCCAATTAGATGGGTTCTACGGACCTGTTCAATATAAAGATAACATGTAAGTTTTAAATAGTAATTGAAAATTTAATTTAAATTATGATCTACCAAAGCTGCCAGTTCTTAAGAATTGTAACCTTTTGGTTGACACTTCTATGTCAGCATTCTATTTATATAATATTTCTAAATTCAATTGTTTGTTGGTAGCATTGTCATGCCATCTATATCGTTGTTACCTTTGCATTTCGTTTGTGTTAACCTTCATAATTACAGGTTATTGCCATGTACTCAAATTCACATTATTTATCTGCATTTAAAGTTACAAATATGATAATAATTCGTATTTTGCTCTTGTCCTTGTGGATAAGAGGTATTCTGATTTCGATCGTTGTTGGTTAAGGTTGTGTTTCTGCCGATATCATTGTATTAATTACGGATTTAGGTAGAACCGACAAATTAGTATTGAAGTTTGGCAATTTTGGTTTTATAGTTCTGGAATGCCTTTTGCAAGCTTCGATTTTCACTTGTAGTGGATTTAAAGTCATCATCATCGTTAATAGTTGGTGCAGATATTCGTTATTGAAATCTCAATATTGTATCGTTCTGTTATCTCTAAATCAGTTAGTGTACATTTATTTGACCTACTTACGTGGGTTTTTCTTCGTACGCATTGTCATTGTGCTTATTATGCGTATGCTCTTCATTCTGTTTATGCTCCTGCCTCCTTTATCTTAAGAACGTTTTTGCACTACCAACTGTACTATTTCTCATTTATTGGCGTTGCCAATCAGCTGTTGTTACTCTGCGTTACCATTCCAGCAGCCTAGAACTTCGACGATCTTTGATGTGAGATAACTACGTACAGACACTAAAAATTGAGTAAGATTATTCCATGTATTTATTATTCGTTAGTGCCTGTGCTTATTTTGTGTCATTGTGGTATTATTACTTTCTCTTACTAATACTTAATATTAATAATTTTAGTTATTGCTGTTCATAAGAAGTAGGTACATCTACTTCATTCAAAATTTAGTAATACTGATGTACAAAATTTAATATTTAAAACAAATTTTTAGTATATTTCTAGGCACCCTTTTTACTGCCTAGGGTGATTTATTAAGATTATTAGTGAAATATTGCAAGAGTACATTAAGGTATCAATATTTACACTATTGTTAGAGATTGCTCCCACGAGGTGCTTATTTGAAATTGAGGTTAGAACATCGAGCACTTAATTTATGGTGCATTTTACATACTACTACATACTTTCTTGGCCAAGGGAATATGAATACATGAGTACATTAAAGTGAGTGGAAAATTAAAAGTTATTCTTCCCTGATATGCACTTGTGCGGGATTACACTTATGGTAATATTTGCAAATTTTGTATTTTCTATGCTTGTGTTAATCATAATTGATGTAATATTGAAATTCCACTGGTATTTAGAATTTTTGTCATTAATTGTTTTTGTGTTCCGATAAGATATTAAAGATAGTTATTTTGTGAAGTTGCGTGTTTTATATTTATGATCTGGAAGGGGGTTCCTTCGGAGTCTGTTGGAACTAGGACTTTAGGTTTCATACGCTCCTTTATTTTTATCAGTTCCTGGCGCCTTGGCATTCCCTGTTCAGGCTCTGATTCAATAATAATCTTTATTAATATAATCTGTGCAATACATTTTCTGATCTACCCTGAATTAGAGTCTCACCCTGACTAAGCCGGAGCAAAGTTGTCACCACCCCAACCCAAAAGCCGCTACCTAAGCACTTTTCTAGTGGCCGTTAACTTGACTGAAATTTTCCGTGGCAGAATTTAGACTAATAACATTACATCCATATTGTAAATAATCTTAATCCAACTTTGTATAAACATATTATTGCATCTAGTTTATAACTAAAACCCAAATTAGCGCTATACATTTCTAGAAGATATTTTACTTTAGACTTTAAAATTATTTATACCATGGAAGCAAAGTACGAACTTTAGGGTCATTTTCATAACAGACTGTAACAAGTAATTAAAAAACTCGACCGTTTGTGGCCATGTTCATAATATCTACTATTACATTAAAACTGTAATGCAAGCGTTTATTGCGATCAGCAACTCTATAGTCCTCAAATATGCTATTTTGCAAGTTTTTTTCTCTGGTATTTAAACTGCGATTTAATATTCCATGATTTGGTCATTCACTGCCTTATCTTGCAAATCTGCATCTTATTACGTTATCAGTTGGCATAAGTTATTATGTTAACCACGGGCGTAATTTATTGTGCCCCTAAATAAAAACGAAAACTTTGTGCAGCCAAAAGGTGTGCCAATCTTTATGGCACGGTTTGCTATTATCTAATGTGATGGGTTTTAAAAAAGACTTTCCATAATATCACAATTCAAGTGGTAAAGCTTTTGACAGGCAATTAAGTTTGTTTAAAACATAATAATTTTTTAGTCATCGAATGTTTTTAATATCATACTATTTTCAAAATAATTGTGTGTGTGTGTGTGTGGGCGTGCATGCCTGCATGCGTGTGCGCGCGCGTGCGTGCGTGCATATGTGTGTGGGCGGGCGGGCGGGTGGACAGGTAGGTGGGCAGTTGCATGCGTGCATGCATGTATGCATGCGTGTACGCATGTGCGAGTGCATGCGTGCGTGTATTATTATTATTATTTATTAAAACGTTTTATTTTGCGTACATTAGTTCTAAAACAACAGGTACATAATAATTAAGTTACAACACATAGTAAAAGAATACAAAAATAAATTTATATGGTAAGGTTGTAAAACAAAACTGAATACAAGTTGGTGAGTAGCCTAAAAGGCGGTTGTAGAGATGTCACTAAGTTCATTTTCAAACATCATTGTTGTTAACAGTGCAGAGTATGCTTTTAATGCACCATACACTTTGAATACTTTCAATTAACCAGAGCTCAGTTTTTCTATGAATTCCTATATTATTCTGGATTTCAAACGTTTTGTGTATATAACCTTGAAAGTTGTAGATCTTAAATTTTTCTGTATCGAATCAATTGTATTCCAATAGATTGTTGCTTTTGCTAAAACTATTAAATAGTTTGCCTGCTTAATAGTTACTGAGCTTCCTGGAATGTAACAGTAAAGATCTTTTTTTGATATTTTCTTTGTTGGAAGTAGCCTTGATACCAATTTAATCGCATAGTTCTATAGTACAGTTGTTTCAGGACATTTTATTATCATGCGCCAGGCATTTTCTTTGATTGAATACCAAGGGTATTTTGATGAATTTATCTCTCCTACTGATGTGTGTCTGCATGCGTGTGTGTGTGTGTGTGTGTGTGTGTGTGTGTGTGTGTGTGTGTGTGTGTGTCTGTTTTTTTACAGTTGCAATATTTTTATTTCAACATAAATAAGTTACATTACTTGTTACATTTATTTTCAGCATAAAGTAATTACAATATTTTTCAACTCAAATCCCGTTGGCATTAAAAACGAAAATTAAATCAGTAAATTAAAATAACCCTTTCACGTGTTAATTCATTTATCTGTTTGTATCAATTCGATTTCTATTGTTAAAGCCTTCCGCTAATTAATCATAAATACTCTTTCTAAGAATTCCTTAACGTAAAGCTTATGCTAAAATTAAATAGGCGATAACTGGTTCTAAGTATCCGATAATTGGTTCGTATGTGTTTTCCATTAAAAGCTTAGCCGAATTAAAACCGCGTATTATCCCATTAAACCGTGTTTTCCCAGTTTGACGCCTTAACAACAATATTACTTTGAGCTCGGATCCTTAGTTAAATGAAATGAATATTCACTTTATTCTCGAATAACAAGACGAAAACATCTATTCTGGTTTTCTCCATGTCGTTGTTGCTATGAAAATTTCGCGCACACAATACGGCATAGAAGGTATTTAGGGTTTTTAGAAAACTGTACTTTTCGACGTCAATAAATTAATTTTTATTTTGTAATTACTATAGTTCTTCTGGTGGCCTTAAAGCCACAATAAATGGTCGCCCCGGGCTGTGATGGGAGGATCACCCCAAGGCGGGATTATGCACACGACTCCTCTGCCCTGTTATTAGAGACTGCAGCAACTCGAGGGTGAGTGTTTTCTTCACTACTTACGTTGAGGCCATATCGGGTTGGATTTTACTGTTTAAGCTCATGCATTTCAAAATTTAATTTCTTCTATACGAATATGATTGAACTATTTTGGGTATTTATTGTCATTATATTAAGGCATTAGTATTTGTTTTAAATAACTAAAAAATGTACGACTGATTAATGTGAAAATGGCTTAAAGACTTGCTGGCACATTTGAACCTGTTGTTGCCATTATATTTATAGACTTAGTTTTAGATTTACCATACTGATTTAGAGCTGTTGGTTTTAGAGGGGTAATTTCGTTTCTCTTTCTTTTTTAGTTGAAAAGTAATCTAGGGTAGTAACCTAAAACTGGCAACTCACCGTGTAAAAAATGATTTGGTTTTTTTGTATATTTTTTTGCTAAGTTTAGGGTGTAAGGATTGATTATTTGTTTCTTTTTGGGTACTACGATACCTTGTACATATTGTGTTTAATTATAGGTTTCTTTTTTTGGTAAGTTTTGTTTTGAGTATGAATCAGTGAGTGTATATTTCTTTTTCTATTTTTTTCAGGCTTTCCTTTACGTGCTTAGATGTATAATACCCCGCACATTCACCGACTGAACCCGGTCATACTGTTTCGTCTTGGGTTTTTTAGGCTGTGTCACTGTACGTAGCTACTAATAAATACATGCACTGCATTCTCAGTACCAGTATCTTCCCGCAGAACCGCAATCAAGCATAACTTTACGGGAAGTGGTTATTGCTCATACGCTCTTCTTTGAGGATTAGATTAGCTAGAATGAGTAATTTGTTGTTCCATTATTTGGATCTGTCCGTCTCATATAATTTTCTTTTTAAACCTCAATGATAAGGCATCTTTTTAAATTTTCCGTACATCCCACAGTGACAGTTCTGCATCCCAAAATGATTCACTTGGTACTCGGATGCAAAATCGAGCTTTACGTTTTAAGCTAGTCAAAGTCGGATCAATTTCTTCTTGGACGTTGGATGTTGTAGTAGTTGTAATATGCATAATTCATAAAGAATTTTCATGAAAGTTTTGATTAGGAATTAATTGCAGATATAGTCTTTGTTTCATTATCGTGCACTTGTAACTTTTATATCATTTAGTTCTTATCTAGCTATTTTTTGGTTGGTTAAGTTTCATTACTACAAACGTGAATTTCAATCTATCTTTACTTTTAGAACAGAGTTATGAATAAGGTTAAATCATGTGCTCTTGATTAAGATAATTCTGATAGCAAGGTCGTGTTTTATGTATATAATTCTGAGAGGTGTTTATGATTTTTCGGTAAAAATTGCCAATGATAATTATCATTTTCTAAGAAGGCACAAAACTATATATGACCTGTTTTTCTTCTCGGATGATAACATCATTTGGCGCCATTATTTGTTTCTAGACAAACAAAATCGCACTGTGCTAATTACCATGACGACATTACTTTTAACCTTTTAAAAACTGACATGAATTTGACAACCTTTGACTGTGGATCAAATCTGATGCAAAATAATTTTCTTTTAAATTAAAATTTATAGAAACCTAAAACTTATATTTCTTAAAGAGAATAACCTAATCCTATTGGTGGGCTTTTCTAATATAGAAACTATTAAAACGAAATGTGATCATAATTATTTGTAAGGGAACGTCACAAAGTACTCTGATAATTTTAGACCGTCTCTGAAATTTTGTGTAGCACTATTAGTTCCTACTCCCGGGGCTTGCATAATAATTTCCTCTTATTTTGACTGTTTGACGCTATAGCAGTAATATAAACATTCAAAAACAAGTATTTCTTTGTTCTAGGCCGTTTATTGCAAGTTAAAAATATTATGCTTAAAATATACTTTGCTTACTAGTTACCTACTTACAGTTTAATCATGACATACTTTGTAAATTACTCTTGATACTTATTTTATTTCCAATTGTCCAATGGCAGGCATGTAATGTGTTGGAGAAGCTGGTAGGATTGCTATCTAATGTGGCATAGCAGGGTCTCCATGTAATGTGGAGTGAGGAACTGGCAGGTTTGCCATATAATGTAGTTCTACCTATTTTATTTAGATCACCAGCTGATTTCTTAGCCAAGCCAGTTAAATTAAAATGAACTATCTCTATCCGGCTGAGTACATATTTTTTCAATGTACATAAAAATCTTGATTAAAATAGACTAGATGTATCACAATATAGGTTAGAATAATATATTTGTCCTAATTCATGAGGATTTGAACGTAAATTGTAGTTGTTTAGATAATGACAATTTTTATGAATTAGGACAAGTAAGTTGTTATGGTATTCCGTGCAGACAACAAAGAAAATCTCCCGCATCCAATACCGCAATAAAACAAGGGAAGAATCCAAAAGAATTAATGCCGTACTAACTGAAAACGTCGTAAGGTGGGGTGGATCATGCTGAAAGAAAAATTGGAAACCTCAGTAAGTAGTTTTATTACAAACCATTAGTTAACAGACATGGTATCAAAAGGAATATTTACAAAACCAATTCGAAAATTTACATAACATCTTGTTAAAACATAGTACACGAAAACGTCAACTTGCATATAACACAACATAACTCTGAAATATACATAAACTTTAAACAATCAGTTAGGGATTATTTCACAGTCACATAAAATATTAAAATCTAAGTAACAAGTACATTGTACTTACACAATATTTCCAGCCCAAGATAAATACAAGAAGAAAATTAGACATAATGTGTACAGTAATACTCAGCTGTTTATCGGCACCTTACCAAAGTGCACTTCCTAAAAGTAATAGCTTAACCCTAAATTGAAGTAGTGTAATCCTAAACTGAAGGTAACCAAGTGTTAAACTTAATCTAGATTATAATTAGTATACAATTTGTTGACGTTAGCATTTCTTAAATCTTAAGATAGAGTAAGTAAAATTGTTTCAACGTGAATTTCTGTTTATTTTCATTGTGACTTGAAAAACAATCGTGTAATCACTTTGTCCACTAACACGTGAAAGTAAATTTTAGAACCGCAGTCTGTAATTTATTGTGTCATAACCACGAGTAAGAAAAAAGCTAAAGCACTGACATGGTTATCAACCATAAAAAAATAGAACAAACTAGGTGCAGAGTATTCGTACCTTAAGTCTATTTGTGTGCCAAAGAGAAGTAGCTGCCTTCCAAGTATGTACCCTATCATACATTGCTAACATGCCTCTGGTACCATCGTAGCAGATCTGAAAGTGCGTACTTACAATTGTTTTGATGGACTGGATACTTCTACTAGTTACAGAACTTGACTAAGTTCCTTAGTTTGACTATATAAACACTGAAGAGAGAAGACATCAGGTGGTAACGTGTTTTCCTTTCAAAACATTTCCCATCAGCAAAATACCACCTGCAAAAGCTATTCCCACAACTGCAAAGTATTCCCAGAACACTACCTGCAAGCAATCACAATTAAGAAAGCAGATGGCCTCAATACAACATGCGACTTTCACAAAGTATGTCCATGAAAACGATTGTACGTTCAAACCCAGCAAAGTCTTACTAGTTATCCTTTTCTGATTTTTTACTTTGGCAACCTCTATATTTTTAGCTCTTGAAAGGTTCTGAAACTAACTGAAAGTAGATGGCATTCAACAAAATTAGACAATTTAGGCAAATATTTTTTGAGAATAATACTTTAGACTCATTTGAACACATATCTTCTCTTCCCTTGAGTTAGTTGGTAACATTTACCTTGTTGGTTGCAGTGGAGGTCAACAGTAATTTTTAGGATTTTGGGTGAGGTACTTCATTCAGATAAATATTTACTTGATTTTCTGGATCGAAGCTGTAGCTAACTGATTTTACCTATTTAAATAACTATTGATTTGTATCATGTTTTGTTTTCATTGTAATTTGGCCTAGGATTGAAAAGGGGTTATTTTATCAATTCTAATAAGTCTAATAGGTATAAAAGAGATAACCTAAATCTCTTAATCAAAAAGTAATTTAATGTTAATAATATAAATGTTTTAATTGATGTATGATGATCAATAATTACGAATGGAACCCCATTTTTACCAATGTTAAAGATGAAGCTATTTTAGTATATGCTTTTATTCTCTAGTGTTGTCTTATTTTTTGTAGGAAGTATTGTTCTGATCCATTAGGGAATAAGCTAGAAAACTTTGAAGTATCAGAATTTCATCCATCTGCTTTAACAATGAATTGCAGTAAGTAAAAACAATGGTCATAAGGGTCATAAGTAACGCTAAACTTTTATTTAGAATGTGCAAGAGCAAGAAGTTTAATAACAGGTCCAGAGAAACCAGATTGTTGTGATAATGGTAATTATAAACGAATACAATGTAGAAGAGGTTTATGTCGTTGTGTTGATGAAAATGGAGTGCAAATCCAGAAGGAAGTTGAATTTACAGAAAAAGAAAGTTTGCCATGCTTTGAAAGACCTTGTGATTGATTAACATTATAATTTTTATTTGTAATTGTAATAAATTTTGTTGTGATTAATCTTAGAAATGAGAAGCTTCAACCATAGTGTAACAAGTCCACCGTTTATAGTTTTGATAATTTCAATTAAACTTTAATAACTCCTGTAATGCTTATGCGTTAATTAATCAAGCATACATTATTTGTCAATACAAAAGCATTTATTAATTTCAGCTAGTTCAGGAGATTTTATAAGAAAATATCAAACTTTTATAGAACTTGAGTAATTTACAGTTAATGATGGGGCTATTTTAATATAATGTTAAATTAGGACAAGTAAACAAACTATAAAGCATCTAGTACATTTTTATATAAACCACAATAACGATAGGGATTTTATATTCATGGTTTTTAATTAGAGAAATCACCAATAAAACCGGGGATACTAATACCCAAATAATATTTGTATAAGTTTAAATGTACTTCAAGAAACCGTAAAATTATAAAATGCCATATAAATGTATGTGTCCACATGATCTGAAGACATTGAACTTGACCCTAAGAATTAGATGTACAATGTGTGAAAACGGAATTCTGAATTTTAAAAAAAGGAAGGAAGATTGTAATATAACGATTAAGTTTGGAAGTAAGGGAACAAGAACGAAAGTATAATTTAGGGGCAGCAGTCGTGTGTAGAGACCTAGGCCTTCGGACAGGTGGCCGATCACGAATTATTTTGAGCTTTGTTGGATGAATTGACCAGGAAGCTCAAACACTGACGTTTTGTGTGGATTTAAAGCATGTCAGTGGTGAAACAAAAGGGTGAAGAGTGACGTTTCACTCATCAACTATATTGGATAAATCACTGGAGTGAGATGTCGTAACGTGCTGATAAAATAATCAGTCAATCAATGGAGTAACCTGGAAACCCTTAAGTTACAAAATTGTGAGTACTGTTCTGAGCTTTTTTATTGTATTTTGGTTGACCCATGAAAAATACATACATGCAAATTTGTAAATATAATTGAAAATTGATTTTTGGGAAAAGAATTAGTTACTTCCATTTAAGTACAAGGTAATTAGAGAAGTTTAAAACTTTTAAAATGCTATGAAAAATGTGCATCTTAAGTGAAATGCACGCTTTAATTCTAAGATGTATGACAAGTAAATTTCTTTGTATAAATTTTATATTTTAATGGACTTTGGAATGGCGGAAATAAAAATTGGTATCATGCTGTTTCTAAGTTTGGTTGTTAAGAGCATTTCAACGTAAATTGGATTTAAACATGTCGTATAAAGCAATTTTACTATTCTGAATGGATCTGCACCTTGCAGAAGTTCTAGATTATTAGAATGGGTAGAATGGCTTGTGTGTTTCAGTAAGCTAAATAGCCGAACTTAAGTTTAAATCGAATTAGTGGGGATCCTTATTGAAAAACCAGACAAAGACAGGTCTCTGAAAGAGTGCAACAACTCTTTCAGTTCGTAAAGTGGCAGAGATCCTAGGAGTCGGTATGGCATTTTAAGACACACTACTTTGATGTGGAAGGCAATGGGAAAATACCACATTACCTCCCCAGTACACAGCGTACTTAAATTGTTATTTAAGATGATAGTAACTTCTGGGGTAAAAGATTCCGGATTTAAAATAGTTCTGCATTCGGACCTCCGGGAGGGGACTACTTCGGAGGATGCGATTCATAAGTTTAAAAGAAGAGCCGCGAATATTTTGAGAGTCTGAGCGTGGAATGTCAAAAGTATGAAGCAAGTAGATACGCTAGAGAGTTGGAAATTTGAAATGGTAGGTTAGCATTAGACATAGTAGGGGATTAGTGAAGTCCAATGGCCAGAGCTGTGGGGTTTTAGAAGCGAAAAGTTTATGATAATTCGTACAGGATCAGAGGAAGGAAATTCGGGTGTGGGGATAGTTACGTGAAAAAAGATCGGACACTGTGTAGAAAACTACGTACAAAAGAACAATAGGAGTACTTATGGTTATATTAGAATCTAAACTAGTAAATACAGTAATAATACAAGTACACATGCCCACTTCTAGCTACAGTAAGGAAGAGGTAGAAGCTATCTACAAAGATAGAAGACATACTAAGATTCATAAAAGGACATGAAAAGTTAATAATTACAGGGGATTTTAATGCAGTGGTAGGTGAATTATCAATTTTGCGTAAAAAGTAATTATTACTGGCTAATAAGGTGAAAGCCAAAAAATGGATCCTACTCAATATCCAACAAGGCACTGCAGGTAAGTAAATTTAATACAATAAGGTTGCAAAAATCGTTTGAACTGAAATTGTTAGGTTATGTACTGTAAAAGCCTTTTAAAGTTATATAATAGGATGTATTGTTTTTACATTTCAATACCATAACTTGCATTTAAAATTGCGTCCTCTTGAAGGGACACTGTGGATAATAGTACTCTATATTTAAAATAAGATGTTTCAGACTACCGTTACATGAACTGGTATCGATTTTAGAAAGTGATGACTCATCAACTTGTAGATGTATACATTACTCCACCACAAAACGTTCAATACACAGATCAGGATAGCGATGAATCTTATGATGAACACGAGGCTGACTTAAATCGTTTTGGTCCTGCTATGTTAAAAGCAGAAGTGTAGTTGGTTTTGTACCCAACAAGTCAACCTACAAGTTCTAAGAAAAAAGATTATCTCTATCAGATGATTACACAGAATTATCGTATTTAGTGAATGAATATAATTATTCGTCGCTTTTGCAAGCACACCACATTAAGCGTACTATCCCATCTCAAAATAATTTATCTTTACCAGCTAAAAACAATAGAGTATCTGTTACCAAACCGGCAAAAACGCGAAAATCCAGAAAATCGTATAAAGATTTATAGACAACAGAAAACCATCACGTGCAAGAGTAAACAAAAGAGCCGCAGCTAGTGCTGAAGAAGTAAAATGGAGTAATTCTCAACCTCATTTTGTTGACCAAACCTTGCAGTGTCAAAATTTCGCTTTCAAACTTGGAAGATAAGAAATGTTTGATGGATTTTTTTGTTATTTTTTGACGAGAGTATTATACTGCATATTATAAAGCAAAGTAATATCTATGCTCTAACAAAAGATGCAAATATGCTGCAAAACCTTACAATACAAGAGTTGTATGTCTTTTTTGGTGGTTTACTATTCTCTGGATATGGCAAATATACCAACAAAAGAATCTATTGGTCTCGAGAAAATTATGTTCCAAAACTTCTATTCGAGAGCATGAGTCTAAATCGGTTTGAATTTATTTTGAGAAATTTTCTTCTAAACGATAGCACAGAAATAAATAAAAATGATAGACTTTATAAACTCAGACCGCTTATGATCACACTAAATAAATGCTTTAGAGAGTTTGGTTGATTAGAGGAAAATTAAAGTATTGACATAAACATAATTCCGTATTACGGAAAATATTACCCTAAATAATATATCAAAAGCAAACCCATTAGGGTTGACTTCAAAAATTGGGCTCTGTGTACTGATGCTGGTTACATGATGACATTTGATATATACAATTGTAAGTCAACAGAGACAGACAATTATGAATTTGGGATAGGACTCTTAGTGCTTTCTTTAGTGAAACTTGCAAAAATACCTCCACATGAAGGATGGAGGTTGTATTGTGATAACTATTTTACTTCTATCAAATTACTATGCCATCTCTCTGATAAAGGATATTGTGCTAGTTGCATACTTTATGACAACAATCTGGGAAACTGCTCTTTGAAAGGTTGCAACATAAATACTGTAGCGGGCTACTACTACCGCGTTTCTCTAATTTAAAACAAGTAATAACAAACGTCTTTATTACTCACTGTTCACAAGTCTAATTAACAGTATATGCCTTATTTGTAGATGTTTTCAGTCCACTTAACAATGAAGCACTATTACACTAATGAATTACAAGCACTAATATCTTCTTAAGCTAAGTTCTTAACCATAGGTTTATTAACAACACTAACACAACTATTTATTTATTATACACTTCTATCTATTTATGTATACTACAAGCTGCATGTACATTAGACACAGCATATAACATTTATGTATATTCTTAAACTTTCAAAAACTCAACTACGTTTACTGTACACGATATAATTTATATTAGACATTCAAGTATAGACTGCCTCTTGCATTTATTAGCGGTCTTATATATACTCCGAGTTAAAGATATGACTCATCCTCTAGTAATTACGAGAAGCTTCCCGGGCCATTGAGAATAAACAGTGCTGGCAGCGTTTTGTGTGTTTGATTGCTAGAAGAATTCTTGAATCCTGAAGACTATGCAGAGCCTACAGCGCTTGTGTGTTTGACGGGTTGCCTAATAGTAGCTCGTAACACTACCCCCCTTTAAAACCGTTACGTCTCGCAACTGTAAATACATTTTGACGCCAATTCGATGAATGATGACGGTATATGCAGTTATCTCCTCTGGTGCATCCACCACGTCGTTGGAAGTAACAGTCAACACTCTTTTCTTGGTCTTGGTAGGCAACCGGTTGATAACAACAAACAAGGACCTGGACGTTGGTTTTCTGGAAAACTACGTCTAGCATATTTCGGACTATCCTCCAATCTAAGAGATCCAGTCCACAGCCTAGCTTGGGTACCGCTAGTCTCGTTACTCCATTTTCTATCATGTGCGCCTTAAGATTTAATAAAGCCTCCCATAGATTTCCATAACTAGGTCTCTGCCATGAAGAATTTTTGGTGACCAGATAGTAAACATAACGATTTTTATCTTGAAGAACCAAAGCTTTTTCTACATTATAATTTGAATTAGGGCCGCTATACTTGCGGCCACGTCAGCAATGCTCCACCCGGAGGTACTACATTGGGTTTAAACGCGAAAATAAACGTGCTTCTTATTAATTCTAACTTCATAATTAATTCACCCTAAATAAAAATCTAAATAAAAATCTAACTAACTGAAACAAAAACTAAAAACAGAATTCAAATAATGGTATCCCTAGCGTTGACTTTGGACTGTGCCCGATCAACAGACACAAGCAAAAATGATAGGGGGAGGGATCCGTAATACCGGATAGCAGACGCCGGCTCTGCTTACCAGTGCGACCTGAAAGGTCGACTTAAAACTATCCTAATCTAGCTAGTTAATTTAAAATGGATTCAAATTTTCTAAGCAATTGCCAAAAGTATAAGAGTGAATCCGGCTATTTTGCCTGCTCTATAAATTTACAAATTCGTTCTCCCTAATCTAAGTATTTTATCCTAAATTTGTCCCTAACGTTCCCTATCATTCCCTAACTGACATAATATATATATATATATATATATATATATATACACACATACACACACACATATATATATATATATATATATATATATATATAATATACACATATACATATATACACATATACACATACACACACACATGTACATACATACACATACACACACATACACATACATATACATACACACATGCATACAATCTTCTTTTCTATATATACTGCCGCCAAAAATTGGCGACAGAACGTCAAACGAATCAAGCCACAAAACAATACAAGGCAGGCAAAAATATAAGTATAAAAATAAATATAAATGTAATATAAATATATAAATAAATTTCTGAATAAGCAAAAGCATGTAACAGTGCATATATCAGCAAAAGCAAATACATTATCAGGTGCACTCGCACGAGCATTATATCGACTAGCGCCATTACATAAAAACGCGCTTGTTAGATTATTTCAAAATCTGTTTAAAATCACAAATCAATCCTCGTGCGAGTACAGCCGCCACAATTTTATTCTTACCTTCAATATAAATTTCTCCAGCATCCGAAGATCTAGTCGTCTACCTATATCTATTGGTTTTCTACCTTTATGGGGGAGTTGGATATGCACTGTTTAAGTCCTGGTGGGTATGCACTAAATGTTCTGGGGGGATCACTATTACTATCACTTCACTTTCAAGTCCTGGGGGGATACGCGGTTTCACTCCATTTTATTATCTTTGTTTATTTTATTGATTTAATTTAATTAGAGTTTCTGATTTATTTGTTATTGTTTAGTTGTTATTATTTATTCCCGATTTCCGGATTTTCCGCGCATAATTATGAAGTTAGACAGTGATTGTATTAGTGGTGTGGGGGTTTCTCGTGCATATTGGACATTTGGGTATAATTATCATGTTATTATTTTTTTTTTTAATTTTTTTTAAAAAATTTTTTTTTTCTAAATCAGGTTTTGGTTATTTCAATGCTCGTATCCTTACTCACGCTAAGCCAATTTAAAATTTTTCAATCCTCCCACCAACCCCACCGAATTTACACGCAGTTGTCACTGTCTAATCTCGTGACCCTTCCCGCGAATTCTTTTAAGGCTGTCCAGAACGCCAGGTACTTCCCTAACGTCCTGTTCATTCTTTCAACTATTCCGTCCGATTGGGGATGAAGTGGCGTGGTTCTAGTCTTCCTGATTCCAAGATGCTTGCAGACATTTTGAAACAATGCTGATTCGAAGTTCCGACCTTGATCAGAGTGTAATTCCAACGGAACTCCAAAGCGACAAAACAACTCCTTCACTAGTACCTCTGCAACCGTCTCGGCTTCTTGGTTAGGTATAGCATATGCCTCCGGCCATTTGGTAAAATAATCCATTGCAACGAAGATGTATTTATTTCCTTTCTCTGATTCAGGAAACGGACCAGCTATATCAATGGCTACCCTCTCAAAAGGATTCCCCACGTTATACTGTCTCATTGGGGCTTTCCGTTTTGTGACCGGGCCATTTGCAGAGGCACACAATTCACATTTCCGGCACCACTCCTTCACATCATCTTTGCAGTTCACCCAATAGAATCTCTCTCTCACTCTTTCGAGAGTTCTTTTCACGCCAAAGTGCCCTCCGGAAATACCATCGTGCAAGTGCTGCAACACTTCCGGCACTCTGCTTCTCGGCACTATCACTTGAAGTCTCTCAGTGCAATCGTCAAATTCCAGGCGTCGTTTCAAGATTCTATTTTCCATCATCAAGGAGTCCCACTGTGCCCAGTATGCCTTCAGGCTCCTACTTAAAATACTAATTTCTTCCCAAGCTGGTCGTTGTTCTCTATTTTTCCACTCAATAATACGTCCCAATTCGGCTTCATTCTCCTGGTCTTCTCGTATTCTTTCGAGTTGCCAAGTATCATCGGTTACCCTCATTCTATGGATGACACTTATTTTCTCTTCCATCTTGGAGCAATGATTGCAGTTTACTGGACAAGGTCTCCTTGACAAAGCATCTGCATTCCGATGGCTAGTTCCTACCCGATGTTCTGTGTCAAAGTCATATTCCTGCAGCCGCTCTATCCACCTTGCAACTTGCCCTTCAGGATTTCGAAACTGCAGTAACCATTTCAGTGCAGCATGGTCTGTTCTCAACAGGAATTTACGGCCGTATAAGTACTTATAAAAGTGCTCTACGGATTTGACGACGGCCAACAGCTCCCTTCTTGTCACACAATAGTTCCTTTCTGGCCGCGACAAGACCTTGCTGAAATACCCAATAACTTTTTCTTGTCCGTCCTGCACTTGAGAAAGAACGCCTCCTATAGCTGTGTTACTGGCATCGGTATCCAACACAAATTTCCCCTCCATCCGTGGATAACTCAAAATTGGTGCTGTAATTAGTAGCCGTTTCAGTTGTTCAAATGCACTGTGGCAGTCGTCATTCCAATCATATTCTTGTCCATCTTCGGTTAATTTTGTTAACGGTTTGGCAATGTTCGCAAACCCAAGTATAAAACGTCGGTAATATGTGCACAATCCTAGAAAACTGCGTAGTTGGTGTATATCTGCTGGTGTAGGCCACTCTTGTACCGTTTTTATTTTGTCAGAGTCAGCTCTTATTCCGGTCTCCGAAACGACATGTCCTAGGTATTTCACCTCTCTTCCAAACAGGTGACACTTCTTGGGGCTCAATCTAAGGTTTGCCCCCCGTAATCTTTGGAATATCTCCTCTAGGTTCTTAAGGTGTTCTTCAAAAGACCGGCCTAACACTACCACGTCGTCTAGGTACACCAGACAAGTCTTCCAAAACAGTATGGACAGTATTGACTCCATCAATCGTTTAAAAGTAGCAGGGGCATTGCATAATCCAAATGGAATGACCTTGAACTGCCATAATCCAGTTCCAATTGTAAACGCAGTCTTTTCTTTATCGTTTGGCTCCAAGCCTACCTGCCAGTATCCGCTTTTCAAGTCCAAGGTCGAAAACCATTTAGATCCGGATAGAGTATCCAAGGTGTCATCAATTCTGGGCAAAGGATAGCTGTCTTTCTTTGTCACATTGTTAAGCCGCCGGTAGTCTACACAAAACCTTGTCGACCCGTCCTTTTTCTTGACAAGCACTACCGAGGATGCCCATGGACTATTCGAAGGTTCAATCACTCCCTGTTCTTCCATATCGGTGATAATTTGCTCGGCTTCCTTACGTTTTGCCAAAGGAAGCCGCCTGGGGTCTTGTCTTATCGGTTGCGCATCTCCAGTATTGATCTTGTGTTGCACAACATTCGTCCTTCCTTTCTCACTATCATCCAGTGCAAACACACCTCGATATCGTCCGACCAGCTCTTTTACCTTGCCCAGTTGGTCGCCGTTTAATCCTTGACACGAAGGTATTAACATATCCAGCAATTTCTGTGAGCAACCGTTGGCTGGTTTATCTTTCGTGTCGTCCACACAACGTTTAATATGGCATACTGGAATGCAACTTCCCACAATCGTGTCTTTCTTCAGGGTCACCGTATGTGGATTAATGTTCAGCACCCTTACTGGTACCATATTTCGAAACTTTACCAGCGTTCTTCCAATCAGTAATCCCTCCTGGCCCATTCCCGATTCAGTTGCTTCCATCATGCATACTTGCCCTTCTTGGAGCGTACCATCCGGGCGTCCCATCACTATCATTTCCGCCTTCTCGGGTATTTTCATATCGCAAATCATTCGAACTTACATCGTCTGGTTACTCCTACCTTGAATTGGAATCTCATCATCATCTATCCGAAGCACATTTTCTTTCATGTTTACATGAAACCCATATTCTCTTATGAGATCCATTCCCAAGATCACTTCTTCTGTAATTTCGGCTACCAACACTCGATGATTAATTAATTTGTCCCCAATTGTCAACATAACGGCAGTCTCTTAGTGAGTGCAAATCTTCTCACCACTTGCCGTTCGCAGGCACACCGATACAAGTAGCACTTTTTCACAACCAACCAAATCTGGTCTCACAATAGTTTTTGTCGCTCCTGTATCCACAAGTAATCGGACAACCCTACCATTAATTCTACCATCGATATAAATGCTGTCCAGACTCCCCATCGACGATGTAGCACGGATGATAATCTCTGGGGCACTACGTTGTGCTGTCGACGTTCGCCCCCTTACGTCGACTTGCTTTAGTTTTCCTGCTGCTCGACCGGTTGTTTTTTTGGTTGAGTGCAGCGCCTCTGTATATAACCAACTTCACCGCAGTTCCAGCATCGCAGACCCCATCTCCGCGGTCGTTGTCTTTCAAGCTTTTCCACACGGTTGAATATTTCATCTATGCTGTTTTGCGCTTGATCAAGTTCATCTAAGGCAGACCGAACTTTGTGACTCATCCTGTGTGATGTCTGCTTAGCTGCTTCAAATTCAAGCGCTTGAGCCAGTGCGTCATCTAACATTTTTGGCCGTGCTAGTCTTAGCGTTTGCTGTATTTCGCCATCTTTAACGCCATCCACAAATGTTTGAACAGCCAGTTGTTCGAGGAAACTATCTGGTGCCGTTGGGTATGCCAATCTAACTAATCTGGCGATGTCAGCTTCAAATTCTTGCAGGTTTTCACTTGTCTTTTGCGAGCGGTTCTTAACTTGTGCGGGGTAAACCTGTTGAAGGTGAGCGTCTCCATATCTCATTTCAAGCTTCGATGTTAAGAAGCCGTAATCATTCTGCTGGTGATTGGGAATCGTTTGTAAGATGTTAAGAGCTTCCCCGTAGAACCACTATTAGAGAGATAGCCTTCTCTTTGTTGCACCAATCGTTGGCTATTGCCGCAGCTTCAAATTGTTTCAAATATGTGGGCCAAGGTGTTTTGCCATCGAATGTGGGTGGTTTCACTTTAAATTTAGACGGTATTGACTCGCTCCTTTCCATGCTTCTTATTTCTGGAATGTTCTGATTTACAACTTGGTTTACTAATTCAAGTGGCCGTGTTGTTAGTGAAATCACTTGTTCTTGCAGCCTCATCACATCTTCTTCCATTTTTATCAATTTACTGTCCAACTTTTGCTCAACTGTTTTTACCTGTTCAGTGAAATCTTCTTTCAATGCAATGGAGCTTTCAATTAATCTTTGTTCTAATGTGGCTGTCTTTTCATTCAACTTTTCTTCTAATTTCGCAGCATTTTTGATTAACTTTCTTTTATTTTCTCAGCATTTTCACTAAACTTTTCGGTAAGGTTTGATTCCAGTTCAACAATAAAGCACTATTACACTAATGAATTACAAGCACTAATATTTTCTTAAGCTAAGTTCTTAATCATAGGTTTATTAACAACACTAACAGAACTATTTATTTATTATACACTTCTATCTATTTATGTATACTACAAGCTGCATGTACATTAGACACAGCATATAACATTTATGTATATTCTTAAACTTCCAAAAGCTCAACTACGCTTACTGTACACGTTATAATTTATATTAGACATTCAAGTATAGACTGCCTCTTGCATTTATTAGCGGTCTTATATATACTCCGAGTTAAAGATATGACTCATCCTCTAGTAATTACGAGAAGCTTCCCGGGCCATTGAGAATAAACAGTGCTGGCAGCGTTTTGTGTGTTTGATTGCTAGAAGAATTTTCGAATCCTGAAGACTATGCAGAGCCTACAGCGCTTGTGTGTTTGACGGGTTGCCTAATAGTAGCTCGCAACAATACAAATTGAAAAAAAAGTCTAGGACATTTCAAATATAGAACTTCTGAAAAGGTAATGGTTGTTTAGTGGAAGGATAATCAAAATGCCTGTGTCGGTAAAAATTTTGATGGAGATGATACTAAAAATGTTATACGATATTCAAGGAATGCAAAATCAAAAATAAATGTTCTACAACCAAAAATTATACACAACTACAATAAGGGAATGTGGGAGTTGACAAACTAGATGGAATGGTTGCAAAATATCAAACTCGCATACGTCAGCAAAAATGGTAGTCGCCAGCCTTTGCTTCTTTATTTGATGTATCCGTAGTCAATTCTTGGCTATTCATGAGAAAATTCCATCCAATGAAACTAGTGTGTAAAACTTCATTAAATTCTAAAAGAAATTTATGACAAATTTTTCTGAACACGTATAGTGTGCAATCTATCAGGATTAATTTGCCTGCAAAATCAATAACTGCAGTGAGATATGATGAACAAAATCACATACTTGTTTATTGTCCAACGGATAGAAGATGTACTTCATGTGGGAGAAAAAGCAATTTTGTATCAAGTGCAATGTCGCTTTACATCCCAAGAATTGTTTAAAAAATTACACACATTATAATAAGACTTTTATGCAGTGAGTTACATATCATCCAAATCAATGTATATGTATATTTAAATGAAATTAAGTCTTAAGAAATATTGTTACATTGTATAATTGAAGAACATAATAAAAGGTTAATGAAAGTTCACAATCCATACATGAGAATGGCAACAGATACATTGTGTTCCAGATGTAATATGATACTGCAGGTGCAGGTCACAGTAGACAATAAGACAGCAATTATTAGAATTAAGATTATTAAAATGTAATACTTTGTATCGTATCAAGAAATAGCAGACATGGGATCTGCATTTCCCACAAAGTGATGTAAGAGCAGGGATAGCATAAATACTCTTAGGAGCCCAAGATGGCCAGTCAGTCTCGAGCTTCACAACTTTAACATTATTGGTTGTCCAAGCTACTCATCTTAGTTTTAATTTAATTAATTAGTGAAAAGGCACTTTGATTATTTTTGAAACCATGTCGTTAATGAATATAACGTACGATTGTCAAAATTATTATAATTATTATAAAAATACACTAAATAGGAGTGTTTTGGGAATAAAGTCTTTTTTAGAAAGAAGCTCCCAAAGGCCCAAAATCTATCAGGTGCAGCCGGTAGTGTTCCAGAAGGGCACTAGCGCATCCAAAAATTGAGGAATTTTAATTCTTTATCTGGAACATAAAACCAATTGGACGAAGTACAAAAATTGACCAAGTCCAATAACAAAGAGGAAGGACTATAATGGAACTGGCAAACAAATTCTTATGAGTACCATAAGTTCATTTTCCTAACCATTGTCAACTGAATATCGATATTAGCTAGTAAGAAACAAAAGAATTTTTATGTACAACTTTATTATCGCAATTTATTATTATTATTATTATTATTATTATTATTATTATTATTATTATTTCTGAAATAATTTACTCAGCAAACTTATTTTAACAAAGGAATTTTTATATACGCATTTATGCACAATGTATTACAATTTGTTACAGAAACGATTTATTCAGCAAAGTCTGAGCTTTAGTGTATAATTAGAACGCAATTCTTTGTACCATTTTATTACAGCAATTATTATTCAGAAAAATCTGAAAAGTTTATTCTCATCACATTATGAAAAGGTTTATAATTAAACACTTTCAGTGCAAAAAATTATCGAAGGTGTATAATTATAAAAGCGTTTTATGTACTTTATCAGTGCAACAATTTAATGAATAATTATTCAGCGGAAGTCTGAAACCGATGTAATTATAACCAAGGATATATTATAATTATGCACAATATTCGTAAAGATAAGTGATTCTTTAAATAACTCGATACAAACTAGACTGAAAAGTAACAATTAATTTATATAAAAACCATGAACTGTGACAATATGAAACTTTATCTATACACAATCCTCCTATACGACGGAAATCAAGCATTATTAGGTATCTTCATTACCGCTTGCGAGATATTTTTAAAATCTTTTTATAAACCAGGTGACAGTCAACGCAACGTTTTATTTTACGCTTAATAATCAGCAAATTAACCGAAAGAGCATCAACATTGATTGCAAGCCGCGCTGACCTCATGGAATAGGACGACTTTAAACGGATATTGATAGCATATTTTGGAGATCCAAGGAATATCAAATGTATTGTCTGAGATTTAATAAATTTACGGATGGAAACTAACCAATCGCCTTATCAATTTGGTATGAAATGCCAGGATGTACGAAGTTTAATTTTGACCAAGCTAAAAATTGAAGAACCTGACCAAAACATACGATTACTAAAGACGAAGATGTACGACGAAATGGCTTTAGACACATACATCAATGCATTACCCGAACGACAGTTCAAGAATACACAAACCGAAAACGACGAAATCATCAAGAAACCAATGCAGCTAGAACATCTAGACCTTGACAGTAGGGTAGCTAAGCCGGTTTGGCAACAGAGATCCACAGCAAGATATGTATACGCCGGTTCGAGAACAATATGAACAGCTAAGCCGCTTTGGGAAACAAAACGTGCAGCAAGATATGTATACGCCGCTTTGAGAACAAAATTGTCTTTGTGTGTAAATTTGTTGCGTCGGGGGGTCGTTAGGTCTTTGGGGTGTGCGTTCGGCGGGGTCGTTAAATTTTTGTCGTGGGGTGGTGCGCGTGCGCTGGGGTGGAGATATTTTCTTAGGAAATTTTTTAGCAGCGTTCCCGACGTTAAATATTAAATATTAAATTTTTAAAAAATGTTGTGTGTGTAGAAAATGGAGTTCACGTGTTGGTTCGTATTTTCTGGGGTAGGTTAAGCTAAAATTAAAACACCGCTGTGAAGAATTTTTAATATTAGGCAAACGCGTGCAAGTGGTAAAGAGTGTTTTAGCTCTCCTCATAAGCTGCGTTTTGTACGAAGTAGCAAATAAAATTGAGAAAATATACGAAATGTTATATGATGGAGGTCAAATTTTAAACGTTTGCAGGTAAAATCTTGTAAAAGAAGTCGTTCACATCTCGCAATTTCAATGTCGCGATAAAATACTAAGAATTTGCATGCAGTCGAATATAACAACGTGTTTTTATCTGGCAATATATATGTAAATCACGTCGACATTCGACTTTTAATATAATGTATTTAATTAACATAAGGTGTGTTTGCAAAACATTTCAAGACAAGTATGTCGTATATTGCCTTTTGGTTACATCATCCCAAAATAATTTATACAAGTACACTGAACTTGCAGTCGGATCTAACATATAATCTTTTAATTATACCCGTATGAATTTAAAATATATGCAAATTATACCAATTTCAATGTCACGATAAAATAACAAGAATTCGCAGTCGAATATAACCTCGTGTTTTTATTGAAATTATAGCTCTCTGGTAATATATATGCAAATCATTCAACTTTTAATATAATGGATTTAATTAACATAAGGTGTGTTTGCAAAAACATGTTAAGACTATTTCCGTCTTGGTATGCAAATTATACCACCTTTCATAACGATTTATTTGACTCTCAAATAAAAAATTAATTTGATCTTATATCAAGAGGTGTTCTTGCTTACATTTTAGGAATTTGAATATATTTAAATATTTAAATGTAATTATACATTTAATTTATGTGGCAATAAAAATTCTTTTACTTTTAGCGGTTTGGTGATTGTATGTAGATGACGTATTAGACATTGTATATATATAACTCGTTTAATTGCACAAACGTGATAAAAATTTATAGGTTATGCAAAACGTGCATGTAGTGAAAAATTTAGCGGTGATCTTTAGAGCTTCGTCATTGTTTTTATTGTCGTTGCTTTAGTTAATTAAAGAGATTTTAGGTTAAGCAAAAATAGGAAATGTGGTGGATGACATAATCACTTTCAAAATGATGAATGGTGGGGAAGGAGCTTCTAAACGTGCCCTAAACGGGGCTCTGCCCCATTATTTTGTATTAAATTTCAAAAGAATAGGAGAAATTATTCGACTCGTATTTTATAATGGTTTCAATTTAAAATATTGGCGTGTGTGCAAAAAACATGTTAAGACAGGTCACTCGTTCTGAACTCGTACCCGGATCTATATAACCTTTAAATGTATGCAAATAATGTCGTTATTTAAAACGTGGTGAAGAATTTGGATGGAGATGTACTAATTCTCAAATGCGGAATGGTACTCCATAAGGCGTTCTGAACGGAGGTTTTGCACGTATTAGGTGATTGAATACTTCGGAGATTTTAGGTTAAGCAAAAACGTGCACGTGCTGAAGAATCCCCGAGATTTTTAAAAAATATTTTTGTATTAAATATATAATTTTAAAAGAAACACACAAAATTTGAATGTTTTATTTATATTAGTTTCACTTACCAGCTTATTTTAATTACATGCTAATGAGTTCATATATTTTCATACAGTTTGATTGATTCACTGCCGAAACAAAACATTTTTACACAGCTGACAATACTGGGTGTCGTTTTTCAATACAATATCAATAACTATTTACAATACAGCTGAATACTGAAATGTAAAGTAACTTTCACACATTTACCTACGTGTACTTAAATTTAATTGAATTCTAAAAAATATATGCATATCTATGGCAGGCAACCCAGCATACACCAATTATATATTCTTAGTGTAAAATTTTATTGTTAGGTGAATAACCAGCAATTTATTATGTAATATTTATTGCTACAAGCATGGTAATAATAATTTGCAATGTGCAAAATACCTCTTTTGTTGTTAAAAGACCGATTTAATTAAACACTATAAAAGATTGTGAATTATTTATTCTAGTTAAATTTTACAGTGCTAGAGACACTAATTATTATTAGTACTAGATATAGGTATAACAAAATTTGTATTCCAGATGATAGTATGTTCAAAGGATATTATTATTTAAAAAGACTCTGTAAACATGATTAGTGAAATTATTAAAGTTAAGGAATGTAAAGCAAAAATTTGTCCATAAAAGCAAATATGTTTTCTAAAAGATATGCATAACTTGCGGATCTAAACGTTTCAACATTTCGCAAACTGAGATAAATATTACTTATTTCTTTGCAAAAAACGTTCATATAACGCCCTTTAACAACCGCGTTCAGTAAAGTGCATGGTAGTTAATGACCTCGGCGATTGTGCTATTTATAGTATAATTATAACAACATATCCCCATATGTAAAATTATATGGTTCTGGTTTATACCTAAAACAACTATTTTGCATTATATTTTGTTGATCCTGGCAGAATAAATTACAAGTATAGCTACGTTGTCAATACATTTTTATTTTCAAACTCGTTTTAATTATTGTAGAATTTAGTACTTATAAATAACCTACTTTAATTCAATAAGTTATTCTTAAATTAATAATTATTGTCAAGAGAAATATATACACATATGGTAAATAATTGCAAGAATGTCTATAATATATCTGAGTTTTAATTCTGTTAAATGGAACATATGACAACAAGGTAACTTCAAAACATTTTAGCATAATTGTCAATTACCAAAATTCACAATTTTCATCTTATATCAGCAAATGTTATTAAATTGATGCTAAACAATAAAAATAATACCGTTATATTTCAAATCATTTTAATAGAATTACGCAATGTTAAGTCGTAATTAAAATTAATTTAAACAGAGTTTTTATTGTTATCGCCGTCTGTTGAAGAATCGTAGCAGAATCTGAACTATATCGCTTTTACAAAGCATGTATTCAAGATCACATTTAGTTAGTTTCAAAAAACTTTTCATCATTGTATACGACTTGTTTTAACTTGCAGTAGGTATCAATGACCGAATCAACATTACCACCCGAACATGGTTGACAACTTTAAATTTTATTTTCCTATTACTTTCAAGGTATTAAACATTGGTATATATATAGATTTAGCGACATCAGGCAACCTTTTTCTTAATCTTCGTTGGGAATTAAACCACTCATAGTTTTTAAAATCATCTTTCTTTACGTTTCGATCCATGACCTAGGATCGTTGTCAAAATTGTCAAAACCACAACAATCATAAAGGGAGTATTTATCAGGCAACATATTTCTCGCATGGCTATGACAGCTTTTTGTGCTGTATGTAGAGTAATGATTAACGTTATGCTCTTTTGATTAATTTGCAATTTACCGGGCATGCATCCTTCGTTAAAAGTGAAGGATATTCCCATAGATAATTTGAATAACAATCTATCACCACCAACACACCTCTAATTGGATTTTCCTTAAATATATTGCTCAAATTCAACAGAGTCGCCTTGCCAGAGATCATCTCGAGGTTGTTGATTTGTTAATGCTGTTACAAAAACTAGTGGGGTATTTTGATGAATGTGCCATAAAAGCTAGGTACTTGGATAGATCTCGCAGTGAGTGGAACAACAACGATAGTGGTGCGAAGTTTTCAAGTTAACATGGACAATGTACTGTACGATTTGTTCGAGTGAACAACGCATTTTACACCAACATCTGAAACATGCCATAGTATTGAATGATGTAGACAAAATCAAACGTATACTGTTCAGAGTAGGTGTTCATGTTCCTTTAAAGCCTTCAAATGGCTAACGCTGACCAATGATACATCCATTGATGTAATGGACATGCTGTTTAATCAACAGAGTAGGTGCGATCAATTTGTATCAAACTTCATTGATGCTTGCAACGGCAAAACAGAGTTAAAATGTCATCAGGTGCGCGGTGTACTAGACGCAATAGAGAGTAATTATAGTTTGAGCGATGTATATTTCCTTGAAGAATTACTAACCAACCGAGCTGTATTGAGTACGAAGGCATTTCCTATCATGAATATAAAATGCAACTATAAATCACTGGCCACAGCGATTGACGATATGATTGTAGATGTTGTATATTTCGCACAACCTATGGTATTAGAAAAAGTATTGAAGTTAATTTTAAAGTATAAGGTAAATTATAAGTACCAACCTAATGTAGTTGGCCCTCATAGAACAACATATAACTGGCTCCTCAAGAATTTGGCAATGAAGGGCTCAAAACAGCAACCAGGATGGACGTGTGGTCCGGATTCGGGAAAATGGCCATCAAATAGTATAGATGATTATAAAAAAGTGTATATGCTATTAAAGTTATTGTTTTAGTTTAATACTATTTTTTGTATGTAAATCATGCCATCTTGGTAGTCTTAGCTGATGCGCTATAGATAGCACTTATTAGATATAATGGAGGATGCTATTGTACGTGTCGCATACCTTTTACAATGAATATATATACCTCGAGTGTTGGTCAAGTACGGGGAGAAATTGTTAGCTGAGAAGGTAATGTGTTTTACCTGCTTGTTATTTACACATATTCACGGACATCGAAATACTCAAGTTCAACCAAAACAGCGAAAATCAACCTACATCAACGTTTTGCGCTTCGGGCATGAGGAATTATAAACAACTTTCTTGACGTAGAACTAGTGTAGTAATTAGTAGTACATAGATGTAATTTGTGTGGTGTGTGTGTGTGTGTGTCGCTATAATAAATCATATAACAGTAAAAATTTTTATTGATGAATGACATATGATGGTAAACAAACACGTAACAGCAAATCTACAAAATATGATTTTTGGATATCCAACTATTATGGCTAGAATCTAAATTTAACCATTTCACATATACTTGATTTTTAACTTTCTTCAATACTTTTCCACTAAATATACATCCGGATAGTGTGTTCGTTGAAGTTCTTCTGCATAGAAGCCGCCTAATATTGGTTGTCCTCGACTATCGCGCAATAGGTACGTTAAAGGATTAGTCAAATGCACTTTGTACACCGTAAAAATTTCGTTAGACCAATTTGGTGTGTATCCCTTGGTAAATTGGCCTCTATGTTTACTAATGCGAACATGATCCCCAACAGAAAATTTTTACTCTTTAAGTTAACTGTTTTGATCGTACTGTACACTGTATTAAAAGTTTGCGTTCATTGCGTTTTGTCACATCTACAGGTCGCATGCCGATTGTTCGATGTTTGGTGTTGTTATATGCAGTCACGAGTGAGGATAGTATATTCAGCCATAGATACGAACCATTCAAACTAAATTGTTTCCACATTTTTGACTTTAAGGTACGATTAACGCGTTCTACTACGCAAGCTTTTTATTGCTGTACACACTATAATGTGTAATCTCATATTTTCCATTAAAGCCTTAAATGTTGAATTATAAAATTCTTTTCCCAAATCCGTTTGAATGTACCGTGGAATACGATGGTCTTTGTTGAAAATTGATTGAAAAGCGTTTGAAACAGCCTTACCCGTCTTGCGCTTAACCGGTACGGCCCATAAGTATTTAGAAAATACATCGATAACAACTAGAATGTATCTAAATCCTTTATTTATTTTTGCATATGGGATCATTTCCACCAAATCGGCTTGAAACAGCTCGTTTAATCCTTTTGTGATTACATGTCTTCTTGGAAAGTTAATGCGAGCAGGCTTATGTAACTCGTGGACGATTTGCTCCTTTACAGACATATTGCTAATATGTGTGTGTGTGTGTATGGTTGACGGCTATATGCGTGCGTTTTAAGTTTCTCTTGCAACTGTTGAATATCTGCTTGAATTCGTGCAATGTCTATTCTAAATTGTGCTTTCACTTGTTGAATAGCAGCGTCTAATGTCTTATATATGCTATTCATAGAATCATCTATCCGTTTGCTTACGATTTGTGCAACATTAGCGTTCACAGTGGCTGGAACAAGGTTACGCATCATCTCTTCAAAATGGTTAAAGTCTGATCTTGTAACATACTCGCTCGAGAATTGTGTTATCATACTGTTTGTTGTCTCCTTCACAAGCGTGCCTATATACTGCTGAATAGTGGAACCACTTCCAAGCGTTGGTTCGCCCTCTTGCTGGTGTAGCGTTGCTAACCGCGATTCTAAGTACGCTTTCGTGACTGCATCATCATCTTCTTGTGGTGTAGCGACGCGCGCTAATCTCATGTTGTCAAAATCGTAGTAATCATCATAAGAAATATATGAAGCACAGTCAGACGCATGTCCAAACTTGTCGATAACCATCGTGATAATGAATAACAAGTCGCACAATCTACGCTATTATACGCAATTCGCGTAATTCTTCCATAATCGATGTAATTTCGTTGGTGTGACCGGTGTTACCTGCATCTTGCGAGGCGACCAGAAGCTTGAGCCGTTCGCACAGTTCGTTGGGATCATCAAAGTATACATACTCTAGTGGCTTCTCGTTATAATCCATGAGTAGACCACGACCACTCGGGTTTATAGTTTGCTGTCGTAAGCTATACATTGCATTACTTCTTTTTAATGTCCGCATAATCGTTAATTTCTTTAAGTGAGAATTTACCCAAAGGATTGAGAAGGAACAGTTGCTCGTACAACCCTTTGCTACCGTTGTAGCAAAATCGTTCTACACACACTTTTCACCAATCCCGAAGATAATGTCCGAATCACCAATCATTAATTTTCCTGTCTCCGGATTATAACGTACTTTATCCCTGCGCAAGTGCTCCGTGTCATTGTTATAAATACCAGTAAAGTTGGAAAACAGATTATCGACATAGTATCTTACCGATGGTAAGAATCGTTGTAAGTAGGTCTGATGTTCTTCGCTGTTTAGGTACCGTTCGTACTCTGTATGGGTCTCTGGAGTGTTGCCGCTACTCTCCGATTCTTCGAATGTGGACTCCACAGACTGGACTGGGCTATGAGGATTGTGTTCCCATGCCTCCTCTATTGGTGGTGCGGCGATTGGTGTGGAACTGCGCACCTGATCGAGAAATTTAGGGCGTCTTTTAGGAGTAGATTGTACGTCATGTTGTTGTGGTAACCAGTGCTGGCTTTCGATCTTGGACTCCTGTTTAATATCTTTCAGCAGACCGGTCTGAAGTGTTTGTAAACGTTTTGTAATAGGTGCATAGACTTTACTTAATGCAAGCTCCTTTTCAACCACACCTGCTTTTAGCGCTTGTAATTTCCTTTTGACTGCCTTTCGTACTTTTATGAGTTCTCGTTTGGTTTTCACGTCGTCTGCCATCGTCTAGAAACGGGTAGGAAGTGATGTGCTATTTATGTGCTTTATAAGTATATATAGGTGTCAAAACCTTTTCGGTAGCGACCGTTCTGCAAATCGCCATCTTTATTGATCACCAGGAACCCATACCGATCTCGCCAGCATACGCCGCACAATTCTTTAAACCGGTTAAACGACATATCCGTGTTTACATGGTCAGCGTATACGTGTTTTAAATTGAGTTCGTCTTGTTTGAATAGCACTAGGACATTAGCATTGTCTCTAATCAATTGTTTAGGTATTTTGGAATAGGTCTGACATAGGTAAAAACAATCAATGGCCTTATGTCGACCTAAAGAAAAATATTCTCGCATTACATTTTGTTTATCGCACGACACGTCATCGAAAATAAATATCGAATTAGGTTTTGCTTCCGCTGGAGTAACAATTGCATCCCATTTGTTAAACGCAAAATATCCTATTTCTTTTATTGGTTGTAATAACCTCTCTAGGTACTGATACTTTGGTTGATACAAGGATTTTGAGTAGAGATAAACGTTTTCAAAACGTACACCATTCGGATGTTTCAAGAGACCGATGACTACATTAGTTTTACCACAATTCGATGGACCTGTAATGATACACCGTATTGTTGATGGTAATAGTAGTCCATGCTTTTGCACGTTAGTGTTGTTGCTGCAGTTGTGGTCCGTAATTGGCAACGCCAATTGTTGCTTTACCAGACGCATTCTATCCATATACTAAAACGTAATTGCAGTATGGTAAGCATTTAAGCGAGTAATTCTACACGCATGACCAGTCTCTTTTAAACCTTTCGACTGACAAGATTAATGAAATCCTATCGTGGCTACGGGTTACTCAATAGTGCTATCAATCGTTTACCGCTAGAATTACATTTACCAGGCTATCGCTTCTGTGGACCGGGTACTAAGCTTCAGAAACGCCTCGAGCGTGGTGATATAGGTCGTAATCCCTTGGACGAAGCCTGCAAACTACACGACATCGCCTACGATCTTTCTACAGACTTAACAACCCGACACCAAGCTGATCGACGTCTTGCCGAAACAGCACAAAAACGTCGTACTGCACCCGACGCTTCGTTAGGTGAAAAACTTGCTGCGTTTGCTGTTGGTTCTGCAATGAATGCCAAAGTTAAATTTGGTATGGGTTGTCGCAAGAAAACGATAAGGTGTAAAGGAAAACGACGTGGTCAGCGTCTACGTACAGGAAGTGGTATACCATTCAAGCGTTTAATTCGCACCATTTGGGAACGCATTAAAAACGTTCGTCCGACCGATCTTATTAAAACTACTAAACTTGCAGTGGCACCGATTAAAGATATAACAGATGAAATTCGTGGCATCCCACGTGTAATCCCTGTACCCAAAACTGGTGGTTTCCTACCTTTGATACCTATTTTTGCAGCCCTTTCCGCAATTGGAGCGTTGTCGGGTGGAGCAGCTGGGATTGCAAAAGCTGTCAACGATGCTAAACTTGGACAACAACAATTAGATGAAGCAAAACGACATAATATGGCACAAGAGGCAGTGACACTTGGAAAGGGTCTCTATTTGAAACCTTATCGCCGTGGACATGGACTGTACCTAAAGCCTTTTCTTACACACGGGCAAGGTTTGCGTAAACAAAGACAACGAAAAAAAAAAACTCAACGCATTCGTTAAACCTACCTATGCGAGCGTTGACCAATGTTGACTTGAACAAATACATAAAACGTTTACCAATATCCCACTTTCGTGGAATATTCATGCGCAATTCACTTCCAAACACAATTCGTTGGCGAGAATGTGGTATTCTTAATCATGATACTACACGTGGTGTGGGAACTCATTGGACCGCGTACAAAAAAGATGGTTCAAGGGCAGTCTATTATGATAGCATTGGTAATCTACGACCTCCAAGGGAACTTGTCAAATACTTAACCTCATCAGGACCATGCACTCTCTATTATAATTATGAACAATTTCAACCGCTTAACACCGTTACCTGTGGACACTTCGTATTGAAATTTTACTGCAAAATAGTCCTCCGTTAAGTTTCTAACAACGTTATATATTATTTGATTTTAGTGTATTTTAACTGTTTTGTATAAAAGTGTTTAATTAAAACCATATATTGCAAGTGTTTCAGGAATTTGCTTTTATTACTCCATCCCAACTACGAATACGACTAGTTGTTAGTTTATCGTCAACCACCGAACATGTACACATTTACTTTAACTGGAACTGAATCTACGCTCACCGCAATCATCAACCCACCAATTGTTCTCGATGATGACCATGAATACGTTATTGGTCTTACAAACTTTGATACATATTTTCAATTCCCAATGTAACGGATGCGAACAATAAATTTTACATTGATGACATCGTGCTTACTTTACCAGAAGGAACTTATGAAGTGGCAGATATTAATAAGTTCGTACGACGTAATCTGAACGATCCTCGTGAACGCACTTCATCCAAACGTTATCTTATTGATATTCGAGCCAATAATAACAGTTTACATACAGAAATCAAAGCATCAGGTATAGTGGATTTTACACAACCAAATTCACTTGCTTCGTTGCTGGGTTTTGAGAAACGTAAACTACCAGCTCTCACTACTGCTATTTCGGACCATCCGGCACAAGTCTTTCCAATCAATTCAATATGTATTGAATGTAATCTTGTGGTCGGATCGTATCGGAATAGCAAACCTGTACACATTTTGCATCAATTCTTTCCTGCAGTTGCTGCAGGGTACAAGATTATTGAAAACCCCGTAAACGTCACCTATATGCCACTTAATACAAGAATCATCGATCGCATCATTGTTAAAATAGTTGATCAAAACGGTAATCTCATCACTTTTCGTCGGGAAACCATCACGATTAGACTTTATCTAAAGCGTCTTTAAAACAATGGTTTTGCGCTATGAGCATAAACCACCAAAACCTATTAATAGACGCATTGTCAGCACCTTTACCAGTTACAAGACACCAGTGCACCGATTAACACCGGAAAACGTTAAATTTCTGCAAACATTAGGACTCAAAGTGCTACATAGCTAAAATGGATAGTAATATTTTAAATGTTACGCAACGTGCTATATTTGATACAACCATCGTCAATGCCGACAAACATATGCATACTCCGTACTCCAATACCACGTATGAGAAGAACGATGTTATACGGATTCCAATAGAAAACGAAGATGTCTATACACTACCATGGGACAGCGTAATTTATATTGAGGGTACAATGAATAAGTCAGATGGTGGCGTTTCGCCTACAGCCGATTTTGTCAACAACGGAGTTTTATTTTTATTTGATGAAATTCGTTATGAACTTGGTGGAAAGACTATTGACCGCGTTCGTAATCCAGGTATAACTACGACTATTAAAATTTCCTATCCTACGATTATAGCGAAAGTCGTCGCTTTAGGAACGCCGGTTGGTCCCCCATCGATAAGCTTGATCTCGTTGATGCTAATGGTCATTTCAACGTATGCATTCCCTTGCGCATGGTTTTAGGATTTGCGGAGGATTACCGAAAAATTCTTTTGAATATCAAACAGGAGCTTATTCTTATTAGAAGTAGTGCTGACGATGCAGCTATATCGAATTCTGATACCAAAGAGTCAATCAAAATTACTATTACACATATATCATGGCGGATTCCACATATAACCGTTGCAGATGCAGAGCGCTTAAAACTACTCAAACATATTCAACGCAATGCCACCATGGACATAAGCTTTCGCAGTTGGGAACTACACGAATATCCAGAATTACATACAACACACACGCATACGTGGGCCGTGAAGACGGCTTCTCAAGTGGAGAAACCGCGTTTTGTTATTGTCTGCTTTCAAACCGATACATCGCGCAAAAGGGGCGCAGTCAGTTCGACCACTGTAAGTTGACCAATATGAAATTACATCTGGGTTCATCTATGTATCCTTACGATAATCTTAACATTGATTTCGATACCAATCGCTATTCTATACTATATGAGATGTATGCACAGTTTCAACAATCGTACTACGGGGGTATCAGCGAGCCGATATTAACACCCAATGAATTTCAAACGCACGCTCCACTTGTAGTCATCGATTGTTCCCATCAAAACGAAATAGTGAAAGTGGGAGCGGTTGACGTACGATTAGAATTTCAAGTGAAAGAAGCGCTTAAAGCTCACACTACAGCGTACTGCCTCATTCTACACGATCGTTTGGTCCGCTACAATCCTGCAACCAGTATTGTGAGTGAAGTCTAAAATTAAAATTTATTAGTTGTCGACGTTCAAAGGTTTAAAATTGCACATAATAACTTTGTGTTTAAAGAAATGGCTGTTTTACAACTATCCCTATCGAATGGAGTTGCAATAACATATGTGCTGAAACCACCATATTCTTGGAACTGTCTATCAGCTCGCTTCAAATACCAAAAGGTATGGTTAAGCAGAAACTTTCACGGTATATCTTGAGATGATGGCAATTTACAATGAATTTCCACACCTAAATGTTATTAACCTAGAAGATTTAGGGTGTACTCCTCTACATAAATTAAAGTATTACACCAATTCACACAAGTGTTTCTACCATACCACGACATTCGTCATTCAATTGCGCAACCACAGATGTAATTGTACTCAAAAACTGGTTTGTACATATAACCAATTATTCATTTTAATAAAGAATAATGTTTACATTAAGTAGTGTTTTTATTTGTATATTTTATACCTACATACATACATATTCCTTGAGACTAGTAAGATGTGTTTCAAAAATGTCTTGAAATAAGTTTAATTGTAAAACTTACTAACGAATCTGTAAGTATCATATTGAAAATTCCTCTTAACGGATATGTATTTTGCATTTTATGCAAACTTTATGTTACAATAATACAATTAAAAATTATATTCTACTACCGAGGTATTAAATTTTAAAGTATGTTATAGTTGTGTAAACATAAAATGCATTGCATAGGTTTTATCATCAAAGTAGTACATTTTATTTAATCCCACCTGTAAAATGATTAATTTCTTAAACCTAAGTTTCATAAAATTTATTCTCCAAAGATCAACCAACTATAAACCAGAACTACTAAATTTACATAAATTTCGGTGTTGTTTTAATTTAAACTATGCTCATAAAAAGTCGTTTATATATATAGCACCAACATTGTTACTACCTATAAATATCAAATCTTTAAAGGAATTTACAGTCATGATTAATTAATAAGTGGTCTTTTCATTTGTACACATTTTGTATATGTTGTTTTAGTTCCATTGACGACCTATTATTAGTAATCTGTTTATTATTTTATTGACGATATAAATTTTAAGATTGGAAGGGAACGATAAGAAATCTTCCTCTGACATTTATATGCACTCCGCATAGTTGTTTAAGGTAGCAAATATAAATAAGCTGTTTAATGTGTTGTAGAAGAATTTTTCCATTGTATTATCGATATGTATATACTTACTTACTTAATGTGTTTTTAACGGAAGTAGAAATTATGAATTTTGGTAATTAACAATTATGCTAAAATGATTTGAAGTTATGCAGTTTCCATATATAATTTACATATATCGGTATGTTGTTATAAATATCACAACCTCAAGGTCATTAACTACCATGCACTTTACTAAACTATAATTAATAAAATCCCCGTACATTTAACTAAGATACATTTTTCTTAATGTGGAAGTCTTATCTATATTTTATTCAAATAAGAATCTGCTACCGCCACCTACAAAAGATAGGGACAATTAAAGAATGTAAGTTTTGTAAATAAAACATTAAAATATTGTGTGTTTCTTTTAATATTATATATTTAATACAAAAATAATTTTTGAAATTCTCGGAGATTCTTCAACACGTGCCATGTTTTTGCTTAACCTAAAATCTCCGAAGTATTCAATCACCTAATGCGTGCAAAGCCTCCGTTCAGAACGCCTTATGGAGTACCATTCCGCATTTGAGAATGAGTACATCCCCATCCAAATTCTTCACCACGTTTTAAATAACGACATTATTTGCATACATTTAAAGGTTATATAGATCCGGGTACGAGTTTAGTGTGGTTGTATAAATTATTTTGGTGATGCAATCATGAATAAAATAACGAGTGACCTGTCTTAACATGTTTTTTACATATACACACACATATTAAATATATATTGAAATTGCTAAATGTAAACAAGAACACCTCTTGATATAAGATCAAATTAATTTTTTTCTTTGAGAGTCAAATAAATCGTTATGAAAGGTGGTATAATTTGCATACCAAGAAGGAAATAGTCTTAACATGTTTTTGCAAACACACCATATGTTAATTAAATCCATTATATTAAAAGTTGAATGATTTGCATATATATGACCAGAGAGCTATAATTTCAATAAAAAAACACGAGGTTATATTCGACTGCGAATTCTTGTTATTTTATCTTGGTAATGAAATCGTGAACAACATGTTTTTACAAGATTTTACATGCAGACTTTATAATTAGATCCATTATATCACATTTCGTATATTTTTAAATGTTATTCGCTACTTCATACACAATACAGCTTTTGAGGAAAGCTAAAAATTCTTTACCACTTGCACGTTTTACTTAACATAACAAAATTCTTCATATAGGTAAAATCACCACTTCGCTATGCTCTCGGCTACCTAGTTTCGGCTACTTTTCCAAGGTCGTTGTGACGTCATAGCCTTTTATAAATAAAGAACAATGTAATACTATTCTACAATTTTATTCTGGCATTATACATAACAAAATTTAAAAATATTTAATGCCAAGCATGGAGCCATTTAAACTTAATTTTAATATAAATTCGATTGTTTAACATGGCTAACAACCAATGCAAGACTTAAGATATACAACAAATTTGTGTGTCAGATAACAAATCCTGGTGTTAATAAACAACTTGGAAATTATATACTAGATTTTTACGTTGTCCAGATGCACGTTTAAGAGCAACATTCGCGTCTACTTTGACCAAAGAACACGGTATTACGCAATTGGAAGCGACAATATAAAACTGTACAATTGGAAGCTATGTCAGTGCGGAACGGGTGTATAATCCCTTAAAAGACTGTTTAACCTTATTGGAAGATAGTAAGTTATACTTCCTAAAGGTGCCAATGTACTCGGTATCGCTAAAATGTGGAGTAAGTTATCGGACAAGCTTCAAAATAGCTGCTGTTTAGTGTATAATAACCTGCTACAGTACATGTATTGGGGAACGGCAATACAAAGAAATTGACGGCTTGCAAATTAAGTTGCCAGAAAAACCAGAGAAAAGGAAAAATTGAAAAGTATGTGCTTTCAGCTTTTAGTTTTAACTATTTACCTGTAAATTATTTGGAGATAGTAGAGTAGGAAGACAGCCAAGATAAAATAAAATCTTACACAAGTGCTACATTAAAGCAGGTAACATATTTTACACAATCTGTAACACCATATTCTACAATTCCAAAAGAAATAATCATTTCGGTATCGGGGTTGATAAGTACGCCTAACATTCGCCCAGAGGTTGTACGACAACGCGTAAATATTGACAGTAAACTCTCTCCGTTGACGCTGCAGGAAATTGCCCAATTATACACGCCATACGCTGTAAGTGGAAGAAAAAGACAGCTGGAATTAGAGGAAATGCATGCAAAAGGCAAAGTTGGACTAAATAGAAGACACTGCGACAATACGCGAACAATACAAAGATGTGTTAGACAAAGAACATCTTATTAGAGAAAGAGGAAAGGATTAAAAGATTATTTTATGTGCCGATGGACTGACTTGGATACATCCGCGTTCTACAAGCTGTATGTATTTGTGGTTAGTAAGAAAGACTCTTTTTAGAATTTTAGAATAGTATTACATTGCTCTATATTTATAAAAGGCTATGACGTCACAACGACCTTGGAAAAGTAGCCGGAACTAGGTAGCCGAGAGCATAGCAAAGTGGTGATTTTACCTATATGAAAATGAAAATAAAGAACTTTTAAATTTTTAAATAAATTTTGGTAGGAAATATTTAATAAATAAGTATATTTTAATGAAACACATATTTTCTAAATGATATTGGTGCTAAGGAAAGCTATTTTATTAAGTTCTATAGTTTGAGAGTGATGCTACACCTTGAGTTGTAAAAGTTAATACATAAGCCTTGATATAAGATCAAATCAAATAATTTGAGAGTCAAATAAATCGTGATGAAAGGTGGTATAATTTGCATATATTTTAAATTCATACGGGTATAATTAAAAGATTATATGTTAGATCCGACTGCAAGTTCAGTGTACTTGTATAAATTATTTTGGGATGATGTAACCAAAAGGAATTATACGAAATACCTGTCTTGAAATGTTTTTGCAAACACACCTTATGTTAATTAAATACATTATATTAAAAGTCGAATGTCGGCGTGATTTACATATATATTGCCAGATAAAAACACGTTGTTATATTCGACTGCATGCAAATTCTTAGTATTTTATCGCGACATTGAAATTGCGAGATGTGAACGACTTCTTTTTTACAAGATTTTACCTGCAAACGTTTAAAATTTGACCTCCATCATATAACATTTCGTATATTTTCTCAATTTTATTTGCTACTTCGTACAAAACGCAGCTTATGAGGAGAGCTAAAACACTCTTTATCACTTGCACGCGTTTGCCTAATATTAAAAAATTCTTCACAGCGGCGTTTTAATTTTTAGCTTAACCTACCCCAGAAAAATACGAACCAACACGTGAACTCCATTTTCTACACACACAACATTTTTTTAAAATTTAATATTTAACGTCGGGAACGCTGCTAAAAAAATTTCTTAAGAAAATATCTCCACCCCAGCGCACGCGCACCACCCCACGACAAAAATTTAACGACCCCGCCGAACGCACACCCCAAAGACCTAACGACCCCACGACGCAACAAATTTACACACAAAGACAATTTTGTTCTCAAAACGGCGTATACATATCTTGCTGCACGTTTTGTTTCCCAAAGCGGCTTAGCTGTTCATATTGTTCTCGAACCGGCGTATACATATCTTGCTGTGGATCTCTGTTGCCAAACCGGCTTAGCTACCCTACTCTTGACGACCTCAACCAAGCCGTAAAGTTACTGGATAGTTATAAAGAACACTTAAGTGAATTAAAAGTGCCAAAATTACATTAAGACAATATCAGTGTTTGAACAATTTTATTAATTATTGTAATAATTTTATTAACTGTATATTTATTGTACAAAATGTATCTTAGATATAAAAACAATGAAACAAATTTTAGTCATAAGAAACAAGAAACAAAGGTAAATAAAGAAGTAATAAATGAACCATTAGAGACAATAAGTTTTAAAAATTAAGTACAACCCCTTAATTTTCATCTACGTCGGGAGGAGTTACATATCCCCCAAATCAATATATATATATATATATATATATATATATATATATATATATGTATATATATATGTATATTTAAATAAAATTATTAAGTCTTAAGAAATATTGTTTCATTGTATAATTGAAGAACATAATAAAAGGTTAATGAAAGTTCACAAACCAGACATGAGAACGGAAACAGCTACATTGTGATGTAAGAGCAGGGATAGCATAAATACCTTTGGGAGCCCAAGATGGCCAGCCAGTCTCGAGCTTCACAACTTTAACATTGTTGGTTGTTCAAGCTACTCATCTTTGTTTTAATTTAATTAATTAGTGAAAACTTTTATTATTTTTGAAATCAAGTCGTTAATGAATATAACGTACAATTGTCAAAATTATTGTAATTATTATAAAAATACGCTTGATAGAAATGTTTTGGAAATAGTCTTTTTTTAAAAAAAAGCTCCCAAAGGCCCAAAACCTATCTTGTGTCCCCTAAAAAGGACGGTTCATATGTTGAGGTATATTTAAAAAAAAATTAATAGTAATTCATGTTCTTTGCTTTACTTACATGCACATAAAAAAACTGTAATCGGTTAGTGACTTCTAATAAACTTTATGCACTTTCTTCCAGCAACGATACCTAATTAAAAATACTGCCATTTTTCAAATATGTCAAATAGAACCAGCTTGTATAAATAATGAAAGCTGATACAATATACAACTTTCTCTCAAGAAGAAGGCATAGTCATTGTTCTCCTTCAAATTATTTGTATCAAAAATTACTACAATTTGAAACTTGGAATTTTACAGATCCAAGTTAACACGATTTGAACTCATTTCTTTAATTGGCTTTACTTTATCATCCCTGGTCATGAACATCTGCTATTTATGTCAAAGCAAATATGAAATTTGAATAAGTGCCCCGTTTTGAATTATATAATTTTACCGAATATCTTGCCAAAAACAAATTTCAAAGAAAATGGCGGATTCGGGAAAAAGGCACGCCTTGGTTCCAAATATACAAGACCAGTTATGGAAAGCTCAAGTAAGGTCAGAAGAAATAAAAGCAGAAGCGTGGAGTAATAAATGGGGTTGGATATTGGATGAGTACGAGTAAGTCATTTTTAACTGAAATTTATGCACACGCTTATAATAACATTAGAGACGTATTTGGAGAAGCAAACCCTAAAGGTTGCACTTTTCTCTAATGGATATTACAAGTATTATCAATCATTTATCTAATTTAAAATTTCTGGTGTTAGAAAAATTGGTATCGTTGCCCTTTCAGTTAATTGTTGCATTTTAATACATTACGATAGTTTAAACGCCCATTTAACGGTTATACAGGGTGAACGAGACCACCCGTATCAGTATTTTTTTAAGGACCGGCGAGTCTTAGAGAGTTGGGATGAAAAAATTTATTATAAAATTCAAAATTCAAATTTAATAACTTTAATCGAATATTACTTAAAAGGGGTGGTAGTAGTAAAATAGCTTTTCCTACAAAACTTTCTTCTTTTTTAACGATCTTTTAAACAGTATGTTTTTCGACTTATGGTGCCATTTAAGATTTTGGAGTTCTGGACATTGTGGACAAAACTACTCGTGATGCTGACTTTTTCGAGAAATAATAATATCAACATTCGATTCTTTAGTATGACTTTTATAATAAATTTTTTTATCTCAACTCTCTACGAATCACCGTTCCTTAAAAAAAATACCGATACGGGTGGTCTCATTTACCCTGTATAAATAGGTATAAATTTTGCCGCGCGTCATGATATTTAAAGTGCAGAATCACATGCTAAAATGATTAATTAACCACGTACGATTTTTAACCCAGTTATTTCAGTGCGATCTTCAGGATGGTTCGTATAACAATCAAAATCCACTACATTTTCTGCAGAAAAGACTTAGCAACCAGATGGATAAAGAGATAAGGAATTAGGGAAAATGTGCTACGTTCAGCGACGTAGTCTAAAAAAAGAAATTAAAAACGAAGAAAAAAAGAAAAAATTGACTGGGCTCAATCGGCGAGTGGGTGGGGTATTATACTTACAAAAAAAATTAAGGGAGGCCTGAAATAAAAATATACTCACTCACGCACAATCAAACATTTACAAACTAAGAACCTCTAATTTAAAAGAAACTAAATTATATACAAAACACAATAGTATCAAAAATGAACAATTCTTAGGCACACAATATACATATTTACGAATAAAAAAAGAATCATTTTTAACATGGTGAGCTGCAGTTTTTAGGTCACTCCTTATATTAATCTTCAAACAAGAAAAAGGAACAAAATTACCCCACTAAAAATCACAGCTCGAAATCAACTTTGTAAGTACGGAGATTTATACATAAAATTATCCTAATAAAGAAATCAGTAAACATTATATCTTCGCACATACAAACAACCAGTCATTTGACCACCAACAACTGATGTATCCGTAGACCTGTGTACATATGTTGTTTCCAACAACTACCGGGTACCCATATAAGAAAATGAGTGTATAAACACACCCTCGAGTCACCACCGTCGGGTTGGCTCTTACCGTCTGTAAAAACGGTGCGAAACAGAGGTGCGCGTAATTTCGCCTTGGGGTGGTCCTCCCATCACAACAAGGGGCAACCATTCATTGTGGCTTCAAGGGCCACCGGAAGGAGCTATAGTAATTATAAATAAAATTAATTGATTGTCGTTGAAAAGTACAATTTTATAAAACCCATAAATACCTACCACGCTGAAAGCCGTGCGCGAACTTTTCATACAGAAAAACGGAAACAACCAACCACTACACGTGTTTTCGTTGTGTAGATTGAAAAGCAAATGAATATTAATTTCGTTTCACTAATGACCAGAGCTCAAAGTAATATTGTTGTTAAGGAAATAAAACTGGAAAAACACGGTTTATTGGAATAATACGCGGCTTTAATTCGAGGAAGCTTTTAATGGAAAACACATAAGAATCAATTATCAGATACCTAGAACCAGTTATCGCCTGTTTAATTTTAGCATAAACTTTACGTTGAGGAATTCTTAGGAGTATTTATTATTAATTAGGCTCTAGGATCTAACAATAGGAATCGAATTTATACAAATAGATAAATGAATTAACACGTGAAAGGGTTATTTTAATTTACTAAATTAATTTTCGTTTTTAACGCCAAAGGGATTTGAGTTGAAAATTATTAGACCGCGTATTTCCTATTAACAGAAAAAAATGTACGGGATGTTTAAAATAAACGTAACAAATGTATTGGTAGAAAGTGTTTATTTTACTGCTGGAAGAACAATCACACCCTCACTTCTTAATTCACATTGGCCTATGATGGTCAGGAGACCATTGACAGACAACCGGCCAACTTCCAACACAAAGTCACCTAAATGTTTAAAGAAAGGTGGTGAAATTATATACAACAAGTTGAAAATGCAAGGCATTGTCGCAACGAACTTCCAAATGTAGACTTACTTTAAAACAATTTATGTATCGCACATTAATTTTGGACCTATTTGAAATTTTTGATAAAAATTAATTCCCCGGGGGGGGGGTCGGGTATCCGTGGTCAGATTTTGTGGGGGGTACCATATTTCGACTCAGCTACGTTAGGGGAGTCCAAATATGTATCGCACATTAATTTTGGACCTATTTGAAATTTTGATAAAATTAATTCCCCGGGGGTCGGGTATCCGTGGTCAGATTTTGTGGGGGTACCATATTTCGACTCAGCTATGTTAGGGAGTCCAAATATGTATCGCACATTAATTTTGGACCTATTTGAAATTTTTTTCCCGACGGAATATCGCGGGGCACGGCGCCCCGTGGCCCGATTTTAACTGACATCAAAACTTAAGCTCTGGACACCGAGCTGAATCGATTGATGTATCACATTGATGTCCGACCATTAGAAAGGCCTCGGACGGACGGACAGACGGACGACAAATCGATTTCATAAACGAACGAAGTTCGTTGAAAATGAAATACTAAATTTGATATGCGTCAAAATGACACCTAACAGGAAAGTTTTGCATTTTCGTTTTTTACTTATCAAACAGTCATGCTTGTTTAAGTAGTTCAAAGGGTAATTAATATTATTGAATAAGTGCTAAATTTGTCATTTTCGAGGACATATGTAACGTAAAATGATAAAATAAGCAAATTGTATCCAATTATGAAGTTTACTTTGTATTTTGAAATTGCTTTAAGAAAACGCAATATTTGGCCTATTTGTATTAAAAGTTACTACGTCTTCTCCGCGACCTCAATCACTGTATAACCCTGGGTGTAATTTATTACACCCCAAATTTGGATGCCATTATTGCCGTCACAGGTAAAGCTAACAGTAAAAATAAGCAAGAGCCTTACCTGCTTATTCGCTGGAGGCAAAGGCAGCCTCCGCTCGTCTTCAGAGGGTCAGGGTCGCGTGAAATTAGATTCCTCTATGCCTACCCAAACACTGGCGGCAAAGTGCGTGAACTTATACCTTTACGGAACACAAAATAGTTACAAAATAGGTAAAAGAAAAAAGTACAAAGATATGAAAAGAAGACTTCGCCCGAAAATAACGCGCATACGTGTTTGTTTGTCCGATATCGTTCAATAGATAGTAGCAAGTTAAATCCCTTGTTTTAAAATGCATCTTCTCACGAACATGTAGATATCCCCTCCATTTAAAGCTTCTCGTGGCTAACCGTCTAACCCCACCATATTCCTTTAACCTGGGAAATGCGTGCTGAGCAGAAATACATGTACTAAATTTATAGGTTTTGTCCTCTGGTTCGTGAGCAAAACTTTACATGTAAGAACTTAATTAAATTTGGGATGGGAAGAAAGCGTTACCTTTGTCGATTCAAAAATCCTAACAGTAAAATGAAATTTAATAGTGCCAAAAGGCGCAACAAAGTGAATTATGTCTAACATTAGCTTTTTTTTCAATCTGCCTATTTAATAAACGTATTTGACAGGCATAATACTAAGTGTAGAAATTATAACGCATAAAGAAAAAGTTTTATACATGAGTTTAAGAGTTACGTATTTATTTCACACCTCTTTCATTTAATTACCTGTATGATGCAACGATACGATTGACAATGATACCGCAATGCTAAATTGCGGTGTACTTTTTCTAAATACTTTAGCGCATTCTAAGTGCAGCCAAGTGTAGAATAAACATTTTGTGACGGAATGCAACACGTATAACGCCTGTGTTAGCATTCAACTAGTAGTAGAACATTTAAAAAACGACGCATTATTAAATAAAACGCCGTTGTTCTCAATTTATATGCATGCGGATCAAAATCCTTCTAGAATCTTCCATTCGCATTAACAGCAAAATCGAGTGGAAACTATATATACTTTGTATTATTGGTCGCGTGAAAAGCATTGATTTCCTGCAATAATAGAAGAGTATTTTGCAAAAAAATCACTTTTCTGTTACCTTTTGTTTGCAACCATACAAGGGGTTAATTGGAAACGACAGCAAAAAGAGTAATTCAATGCGCCTGTTGACCATATGCTTTTAATCGTATTAGGTTAACTATATTTAATACAACCTCCTTAGTGTAGTCATTGTATGTAGGTGGGTTGGCACAATCTGTGTAATGTGCGATCGTATACGACTACGGATTGATCGGAATAGAAGTGCAGCTGATTGCACACCAGCCCATACTTGTTGCAAAGCAGACTAAGACCAGTTCATTCAAGCATTTTGTAGCAATCAAGCTACACCAGTATGGCATTCCGTCATCTTTTGCGACATATACGACATCAATACACCGTTTCAGCTTTACCATCACCACTGAGGGATCCACTGGACGCCGCTACTAAGATGGGACTCCATAATTCAAGGAGATGCAACTGGGCGTCGTCTTGTCACGGGCACACGGTGTAAATTAACTATTGAGTACTTTATCTTACGGTAATAATAATCGATTACAATACTTTGTTGAAGAAACTTTTTATTTCTGTGTATTAAATATCTCTAGAAAGCGTAAGCCTAACTTAGCATTTAATAACACATTGAATTGAAAATTTGTAACAGTCTGATACAATAGTTTGTTGTTAGTTGTACTATGGCGGTTGCTTAGTTCAGTTTGCTATTTTTCTATTATAATGATTGTGTATGTATTCAACACCATAGTAAACAAACCCATACGGCAAGAAATGAACTTCTTTATGTCAAGTGGGCAGGTTTTTCATTTTGCATTAATTTTTTATGTTCACAGTGTTACACGTTAAATTTCCGAAATCGATTGATTTCTGCATGCTGTATATAAATTTTAATTTCCAACTACCTTGTTTTACTTCTTATTAAAAAGCGCCTCCAAACATTTCTAACCTAAACGACTTTACACTTTTATGTTATTTCAAATCATACAAAACTTCATTTTACAAGTTTGATTACTTTCCAATTGAAATGAGTACTTATTTAACCCTCCAATAAAATTTCCTTAAATGGTTAGTACAATGCTAAATACTTTGAATATATTCTATAGTAGTTTGCTTCGTTAGTCGCGTTATAAATTAACTGAAATAAGCAAACATCTGCTTATCGTTAAACTACTTTTAATAGGTTCTATAAAAGGCTAAAAACTTCGCTTTAAAATTTTTTTGAAATACGTTATAGGCACATGCATCGTAAATAAAAGCTTCGAGGTATTTCGTTATCATAAAAGTGTTGCGTTCACCCAAGTTTACGAGCAATAAAACTGTCCCCTGATTATTTCATTCTCGGTATTGTAATTCGAAATAATTAATCGCTATCGTTTCTATAACAGATAGGTAACCTTTTATACACTTTACTCCATAATGCTGCAAGGAGGGTTGCGAACTTATCTGTCTATTTAAACAGACATCGTTTTCCCATGCGGACAAATTCACGGAAGTCATAGTATATTGAAGTCCTTTTACTAGCTTTAATTGGTTGTTTGCAAGCCGTATTCTAGGAATATTTTGCAGCTGCTATGTGAAAAATATACTTTTACAGGTGTTGCTCGCAGAATATTTAACAATCTATTGTTGGAAATTGTTTTTGAAACAAAAACGCGTTGTTTTCTATTCCTATAAATACAGAATGAGCTTTTAAAGCGATACTATTCTATACAGCGTTCTTTTACTGTAAAGGTACTCTGTAACGTCGCGGTGAAAATTAAAATGCATTGTTTTACTTAGTGTTACAGTCAAACGTAGTTTCAAAGAGTATCCAGACCGTTGACAAGTGCAGCACGCACTTCCAGATCCACTACGATGGTACCAGAGATAGGCAGCTACCATAATTTACGTTTATTCTGTTCTTTTGTTTTCCTGATGCTTTTGTGAAATATAGATCCTTCTTTTGTTGATTGATAACCATGTAAGTGCTTTAGTTTTTTTTTTACTTGTGGTTAGAATACATTACAGACTGTGCTAAAAATTTACATTTACATGATAAGTGCACAAGTGCACAAGTGATTACGTTTAAGGCACAATTAATACAAACCAAAGTTGGCGTAAGAGCAATTTTTTACTGTTTTTAAGTTAATGTTAACATCAACAACTCGTTTACCAAATTATAAGCTAGAGTAAGTTAACACTTGATTCATTTCAGTTAGGGTCACGTTATTTCTTTTAGGAAGTGCGCTTCATGGAGCAGGTAAAGTACTTTACATATTATGTATAACTTTCTTCTTGTATATATTTAGGGTTGGAAACATTATGTAAGTACATTTGTATATTTAATTAGATTTTATATTTATATTGGCTTAAAAGAATATGTCCATGTTGTGTTATATGCAAGTTGACGCTTTGTTCCCATTATGTTGTAACAGTCCGATTACGAAAATGTTCAATTTGGTCTCTGTAGATATACTTTTTTTACTGTGTTTAACTAACGGTTTGTAAATAAATCTACTTGTTGAAGTTTCAAATTTTTCTTTCTGTATAACCCATACCACTCTACGACGTTTTGAGCTAGCACGTAATCCAATTGTTTTGGATTTCTATTCTGCCCTTCTGTTTTGTTGCGGTATTCGGTGAGGGCAATTTTCTTTACTTACTTTACTACTTTCTTTATTGTCTGCACGGAATACCCTAACAAGAGATAATGCAAAAATTCCTATACAAAAATTGCATTAAATATAGAGGGTTATAACTGCGTGAATTCAAATCATATCGATTGTCAAATGTACCAATGTGACTTTTTTTAATGACACGGTGTTGTTCTTATTTTCTTGCCGAATTCATTGTATAAACATTTCATTATATTACGTAAGAAAAATTTGGGAAAAGTTTAAAAGTCTTTGATTTTATAGTAAGCCGTGAACGTGCTATGAAAGTATTTCAACAAATTTATTAGGCTGTAGATTATTAAACTAATAATTGATCAGTGCGTGATATTAACTTTATTGAAATACATGTTCATGTAATAATGTTTATTGTGCTAAAAATGAAATAAAAGAAGTAATGTGTTGCAGATAAAAATGTCAAATTTAAAAAACACTAATTATTAGCTTGTATTATCACTACAATAATTTATATCAACAGTAATTTATATCACATTCTTCAAAGCTTTGCACTAGAACATATTGTAAATAAAGATTCAATCAGAACTGAACTCCAATATCCACAACGGCAATTTCTATATATACAGGGTGGTTAGAATTTATTAAAAAAAAAATTACCGGTAGATTCCCCACTGAAATACAGTAACTTTTCGCTAATAAACATATATTGGGAAACAAATAGTTTTTAAAATACTGAGTGTTAAACATATATAATATTATAAATACATAAACGGTTTTTCATTTTTTCAAAAATATAAATCAAAACAAAGTATTTAAATGTTAAAATATGAATTTGACGATATTAAACATCCAAAATATTCTTGAATAACAGTAAGTATATGAAAAAATTATAATGAAAACAGAAACAATTAAGTTATAACAATTGCTCAAAATGTAATCCATTAACTTCAACACATTTTCGATATCGTCGAAGAGTGAATTAACAGCTAAAGATATTAATTTTCAAGCAATTACATGCCTCGTTAATACGTAGGGTTAATTGTTCATTTTTTTCTACAGGTATAGAATAAACCTGATCCTTTAAATAACCCCAAATAAAAAATCTAACACAGTAAGGATCAATACGAAAAAATCGTCAAAAAGCATATCGTTTACAACCTGTTAAAAATTTAATAGACGACGATGCTGTGCTGCGCCTAAATTTTTGTAATTAACTGAATAACTCCATCCTTAGAGATGCAATGTTTCTCCAAAGCATTTTATCGACTGACGAATTTAATTTTACTAGAAGCGGTATTGCAAATTATCATAATTGATACATATGGATGCATGAAAATTCACAAGAAATTCGTCACAAATTATTTCAAACTGAATTCAATGTTAATGTTCCGATAGGAGTAGTAAATAATAATTTATATGGCTCCTATTTTTGCACGTCGATTAAATTTTGCATTATTTCTAGAGTTTTTGGAAAATAATATTGTTGACATTTTTAATGACATTCTTCTTAACTTAAGACAAGACTGTTGGCTACAACTAGATGGAGTTCCAGCTCACTTTGAAGTTAATGTACGTAACTGGTGATATGCTAATTTTTCTGGGTCTAGATAGGCCGCTCGGGAACAATTTCTTGACCACCTAGGTCGGCAACTCCGTGGCGTAGTTGGTATGCGTGTGGCTACTACGTCTAAGGTCCCGGGTTCGAAACCCGACACGGTCCGCTTGAAAAATGTTAGGCGAGCATTTTTCACAAAAATACACCCTTGTTCGGATGAGAGGTAAAATGGAAGCCCCGTGTGTGAGTGTTGTCACGCACGTTAAAGATCCCTATCTTGCTTAGAGGAGCAAGGGTTCGACAAAATTCAAAATTTTTCAGGTAAAAAGAAAACTCGCTTCCTGGCCAATGTAGTACCTTCGGGAGAGCATTGGAAAATCACATGTAGGGGCCAACTAGGTCACCTGACATTACTGTGTTAGATTTTTTTTATTAAGTATTATTTTAAAAATCAGGATTATGCTACACCTGTAGAAAATATTAAACAATTAACTTTATGTATTAATGAAGCTTGTAATCGCTTTGTTTTGATTTATTTTTGAAAAAAATGAAAAACCGTTTATGTATTTATAATATGTTTAACACTCAGTATTTTAAAAACTATTTGTTTCCGGATATGTTTATTAGCAAAAAGTTAATGCCTTTCAGTGGGGAATCTACCGGTAAATTTTTTTAAAATAAATTCGAACCGCTTTATATTATATACTCAAAACTTCTAGACTATTCTAGAACGTACCAGAAATTATGCAAATAATATCTCGAATGTATCTATTGTATTCTATATAACTCTTAAATGCAGAACTCTTGTACTTATCAATCAAAATCATCTGAAATATGAGGTGTCGCCGGGATCTATCAATCATCTTTTGTGTATAAACGCCTCGCTTACATTCCAATGTAATTATTTTGGTCAGGAGCTGACCAATCGGCGCTACAGTTTAGTATCAGATAGTACTAATGTAAACTGGACTAAACATTTCTGATTGTAAAAAATAATTTTTAGACTTTAATTTATTGGAAACAAAGGACAAGTAGAGAATTCGTTACAGTATCCAAATTTCAATACCACAGATTCTTCCTTTTGGTTTCGTTTAAGAAATAAGGTATCATCCACTAAAATTACTAGGAGTAACGCAATTATTATCAAAGGTTATGCAATTTTAAACGAGCTTAATTTTAAAAATATTAGAAAAGCCGTTTATTTATATTTATCTACATTTTTGTTCATTAATATTTCTTTATTTATATTTACCCTACATTTAAATGTGCATATATTTATTTCTATTCATTCATATTAATTTACTACCTTTTTATTGTTTTTCTGCTAATAATTTTTTTATTAGCAGAACTACGTGGATACCGACTGCTAAGATCATACTGATCCTGCTACGGGTGATTGAATCGTTAGACTTAAATTTTGAATTGCTCTTAAGGAGCGGGAATCCCGAAACAAATTAAGGGTGCGCCGACTAACTACTGTGGTACGGGAGTGTGTACCTATACAAACATAAAAATCTTTAAATGCAAGAAGAAATAATTGAAATTACTAAGCCATGCCATCACTATCACTTACGTAGAAAGACTTTTATATACTATCTTAATTAATGGGCGCCAATTCGTCTGGTTTAGGACGGTTTTCTGGAAGACGAGTTTTTCTAAAATATCCTAATTATTTTAGCCTCTTGGTGGAATGGAAGATTTTTACAAAATTCTAAACTATATTTTAAGCAAAGAAAACAACCACTTTCTTCTCGTTGGGTCACCTAATTCTATTTCATTACAATAGTCATAACATTATACCCGTAAACTGGTGCAAACAATTTTACATTATACAAATTTACAATGCTACTTCCTAAAATAAATTCATTTCCAATCAATCGTAAAGTTAGAGAACCCAAATATAATTATTTCATGAAAGCATAAAATTTTATATATAAATTTGAATTCCAATTTTCCTAATAAAATAAATCTGGATTTATACAAGTTGGGAGGACGTTTCCTGCATTCATCAATAGCTATCTTAATAAGCTTAATTCAGAAACGTCACAAAATAATTGCTTATAACATTTACTGCTTGAGCGGTTCATCCTTGTATTCTATGTAAAGGTGCGTCCTTGATTTTTATATAAAAATCTCCATTGAGTTAAACTTGAGTTTACTCTGTGACGGGTAATTAAATTCCACCATGTGGGGGTGAAACCGATTTGGCCAAATTTTTATCTTTGTTGACGAGTCGTTGTCGATTTGATCCGCAGATATCACCACGTTTAACTCCCGTCGGCTAATCTTATAGTCTAATGGGTTTACACGTCTACCTTATCAACGATTACCATTATGTGTTCTCGTTCCCTGTTTACAAGTAATTTATGCATTGTTTCTGTCCACTGTCTAGCTCATGTCTTTTCCCCACTTGCTATGCTTTGAGGGGTATGTCATTATGTTACTGTCCTTCATAACGAGGTTACATTACATTGTATATGATTTTGTTATCGTATGTCTTCAACAGTTTGTATTTGCTTACACTGCAAACATTTAAAATTGTATTTCATTACTATGTCTGGTAATATAACCAGTAGTATGATATTTGTGAAATCCACTAGGTCATCGGGTGTATTTTGGCGTTTTAATTATATTGTAACAATCTTACTTTTATCTTATTTGGTTACTATGTAACTGTAGCTACATTTTGTTTCACGGTAATTTTAAATTTAATCATTTCTATTGGAAAGTGTAAAAAGGGTTCTTATGTATGGGGTAATTATTGTACGAAACATAAATATTGACGATCCCGCCATTATTTAATCATTCACTATCCTAAAAGTTTTATGGAAATCTACCATTGCTGTTGATATGTTTGCCCAAAACTATTTATGGTAATTACGCATACCTGCCTCTTTGTATTCGGATTGGTTATGCGTATATTGAATTCTACTTTCTTTTTGCTGTCTCCTAATAATCCTTGAGCTGAGCTTTGTTCAACAATGTATTATAAAAGATATGACTGTCTTATTTTGTGGATAAGTTTGCTGCATTGCAGTATTTCAATTAGATGTTTGAGCAAATGAGTTATTGTTAATGTAGATGTACCTTTAAATTTTTGTAAACGTTCTTTCGGATATTGTATTTGAAGTTAATGCGTAATGATTAGTGCATAAGTTGTTCTGATATACGACAAATAACACGTGCGCAAAAGAGATTGGTTTAGGCGGATGGACAGGTTCATTCATTCAGTCTTGCTTATAATGTTGGTGTGATAATAACTTAACAAAATGGCTTCAATCCGGGTGGCTTGAAGTCGCCAAATTGCAATTAGTTTTAGGTCTCCATCAAACATAATGGACGTTCCCAATAATCAGAAGTATTCATTCCTGATTATTGATGGTTGAAGCATGATTGGTCGCTTGAAGTTTGATTGATATCGTTGCATGTCGTGCATGAAGAAAATGTTTTGGTTAGTCAGTCCACATAATAATTAATTTATAAGGATGGAGCACTGGAATGCAATAATGAAATTCGATTGAATTGGTAATGGAAACATGCATATTTGCTGATTGTGTCAACGTCTGCTAATTGCCCATTGTCCCAAGTAATGCAATTCTTCGTGTTGAAGAACATACTCGAATAAGTTAAATATATAATTTCCTTTGTTTATTATATGTGAACATTTCATAAGAAATTTGATAATTTTCTAACTCAGTAGTAGATAAAATTGGCAACTGGTGTTCTGTGTAAAATCAAAATATTAAAAATTTAATGGAAACAAATTTTAAGTTGGTGTAAATTGTTGCATTTTGACTTGTTGATAGTTCAAGGTTGTAATGATAGAAAGAATATACTTGTTCTGAGATAACTTTTTATGTACAATTAAAACAAATAATACGCACCCTTCTCCCATATTTTATGTACTTAATTACTAGATCTGCGAATTAGAAAATTCATTAGCTTTGATTAATTATAAATTATCTTTGATATACCTTGAGTAAAGACAAATTTGAGAAAAGCATTTTTCGCTTATTGTAAATAGATTGTAATTATAAAAAATCTTAAGAATTCATTATAAATTTAAATAGGGCCATATTTCTTTTTATTGATAAGGGTATAAGAATAAATGGTGTACTTGAGAATTAGAAAAGGATATTAAAGTACAATCTCAATTTCTGTAAATTAAGTTAATGTTTTTTGAAAATTTCAAGTATAAGACCTACAAGAATTTCCCACAAGAAAGTAAGTTTTGCTAACCTAGACGTAGCTGGAAGAAAAGTACATCCCAGGCTAACTATCAAACGCGGAGAGTGGGGGGAATCACCTACATACCAAGAAAACAAAAAAAAGCACGTCGGCCACGATTATCTATTAACAAATAAAAATAAATAAAGGGTTCTGTACAAACAAGCAAAAGCAATAAATTAAGCGTTACTATTTCAAAGCAAACAATTATGTGATATGAACAATTTAGTACTTTAGATACGAAGTGGGCATTTCGTATTTTACACAAAATAAAACTAATCAGTAGTAAATAAACATGTGAGAGCTTTTGTCAAGCGTTTTTAAAATTGCACCTAATACTTTTTATAAAATAAACTCATCAGTAGAAAATAATAAGCGTGTTTCTATAAAACATTTTAACAATGGTACAAAACACCTGTAGAGCGATAATATTGATTCGTATCAACAAACAATAGTTCTACAATGTCACGTTTCTTATCACGTAACTACAGCAAAAGCTGATACGGAATATGCCATTGATATACACAAAAGAAAACAGGTTGTATACCTGTATGTGTCTGGATACTTAGCTTGCAACCCGTCGGGGGCGAGTCAGCACAGCAACGCCATGGTCGTCAGAATCTGTTTACTCTGCTACCATAATTGCAGCAGCGGTCTACGGACAAAAGCAGTTGCTCTACAGACAAAAGCAGTTGGTCTACATAAAGAAAGAACCAATTTGGCGTTCAGCTAAGAGCAATACACGCACCTACTGGTCGAACAAAAAACGTGCATTGCTTTTGAAGTACTGTGACGAATGATGTAAAAAATATTTCAACGCACAAGCTGCAGAATCAAATTCAAAATTGGTTCAAATAACACGAGTTCGAACTACAATCCTCGCGTTATCCAAAGCGCGATTAGCAAAACTGAAAAACACGCTATCAAATAATAGTAGGATCTATCATTTCGACAAGTCTTTAATTGGGAAACACCAGCGAAAGCAATTATACGTTATCGGAAGGTTTAACAAATTACCGGATACCTAAAACAAGGTATATACTATTAAATTTATCGAATAAATTTTCGTTTTTAAAAGCAGAGTGGATTTGAGTTAAAATTATGTTAAGCGGGCTTTTATTGAACAGGTACACTATATAGGGTGTTATTGAAGAATTTAAAAATTGAAACGGAATTTATTCGAACGAGTAATGAATTAACAAGGGAGAAAAAAGGGTATTTAATTTAGGGAGAAAAACAAACGTAATAGTTTATTTAATTGGTTCCAATTTGAACTAATACTTAGATATTGGTTTATGTATTTTATGGGGCACAAACAGTTACCTTAGTTATTAATTTGTTTTGTATGTATTTTGTTTCAAGATTTAACTAAGGTACTTATTGCAGTTGAAGTTCGTTATAAGTTAAAGGTTTCTGCATCTTACCAAAAAATCAAGTTAGTCTGGAAGTATAGTCGGCGATTCCGCTACTTTCAAAACCGCCCTTCTATCGTGCACTAGTGCAAGGCTTATCTCAATTCTTAAGGAATCCGCTGAACCCCACCAGGGATTCTACCCTACCTATATATGGGATACTTTTAAACCTTAAAAAGTTAAATGTAACAGCATGAATTTTCTTTATAAAATTAAAAAGAAAATTGAAATTGCATGCTCATTAAACTTGCTTATTCGTGAAATTATAATACGCAGGGTACATCCGTATTTATTTTGTTCATTTGAAATTGATGTTTTTCCTTTCCTATTTGATTTATAGCTATGGCGCAAACACACAAAAAACAACAAAACACTCTCATGAAAAATTTTTGTTTCAGTCAAGAACCGAACTTGTGGCCTTTCGAATAGCAAAGATTAAAACTCGCGGATTTATCATTCAAACAATGTAGCTTTCAATAAAATTGTAATTTTAGACGAATAATTCAGAGTGCTTAGAAATTTTTAATTTGGTTTTAGACGTGACTTTATAATTGGTTGCACAAAATCAAAAGTTATTTTTAAAGTATTCAAATATGACGTAATTTTGGATTTTCCAAAAAAAATCTTTAAAATCATTTAAAAATGTACAAATGTAACAAACAGCAATATTATATACGTTTATTGTTTCAGAACTTTACACAACACATTGAAAGAATATGGAAAAACATCTAAAATACAACTTGAAACTGGCAAAAAGCGTATGCCTGAAACCAGAACTATTAAACCAATTGCGAACACTACAAGTCATGAATGTGGATGGCTTGCTTCTAGAAGCGAATTTAAATTGGAAAAGTATGGTCCAGATGTATATAAGGGAATGGAATTTGTTAGTTTGTATGGGGACTAAGAAAAGACCTGCAACACGACCATTGCTCTACTATTTATGTAATATTGTGTACATTATTGTAAATGTTTATTTAAAAAACCAACATTGAATAAATTTTAAGCATTCACAGCAAAAATGCTGAATCCTTTCAATCATAAGAACAATATAATTTGTATGAACCAAAATTTACATTCTGCACGACCCTGCACCTTGAAGAAGTTCTAAAATACTAGAACGGGTAGAATGACTTGCCTGTTTCAGTGAGCTAAAGAGTTAAACTATTGTTCTCCGAATGAGGGCAGCAGCTCTTTCGGTACTTAAAGTGACAGATACTGTGGAGGTCAGTATGACACTCTAAGACACGCTACTGCGATGTGGAAGGCAATGGGAAACCACAATATTACCTCCCAAGCACACAGCGTATTGAAAATGTTTTAAAGTGATGGCATCGTCTGGAGTAAAAGATTCCGGAGTTAAAATAGTCCCCCATTCGAATCTCCGGAGGGGACTACCTCGGACGATATCGACAAGTTTAAAAGAAGAGCGTGGATCATTTTGCGGCTCGGAGCATGGAATGTCAGAACCACGAAGCAAGTAGGTAAGCTAGAGAATCTGAAAATTAAAATGCTTACGTTAAATTTCCGAAATCTATCGATTTCTGCATGCTGCATGTAAAAACTAATTTCCAACTACTCCGGTGTGCGGGTATTTAGATATTCCATAAAAAAATTTTCGAATTTCTCATTCATAAGTAATTTAACAAGTGCGACTTTCTTTCAATTGAATGAATACTTATTTAAATGTCCTATAAAATCTCATAGTTTTTAGTACATCGTTAAATGCGTAGAATCTATTCTATAATAATCTCCTTCGTTTTGCAAAGATTTAAAAAAAGAAGCACGCGTTGTAAATTCTCTGAAATAAGTTAAAACATCAGTATCAAATACTTTTATAGTTTTCTTTAGAAGATTAAAAATACTGCTATTACACATTCTTCAAAATATGTTTCGAGCACCTACTTGTAAAAGCTTGTAATGGTTTGTTATCTATAACAAGAACTTCTATCAAACGGTATTCTGTCATCTTGCAGATGTGCACGTTTTACGAGCAATAAAACTGTCCCCCTTGTTAGTAATTTTTGGAAGTCGTTATGTTATCTCTTTGTTTGCAAGCCGTGACCTACGAATGCTTTGCAGCTGCTTTACATTTGAAGACTTGCGGGTGCTGTTTGTAGAACTACTTGACGTTTTATGATGGGAATTGTTTTTGGATACGGAAACACGTTGTTTTCTTTGCTTATAAATACAGACTGAGCGTTGAAAGGCGGTCTGAGTGTGTACAGAGCACTTTTTCCATAAAGGAACCCTGAAAGTCGTGCTGCTAATTAAGATGCCTTCTTGTGAAATTGTATTACTTAGTGTTACAGTCTAGTGCAATTGTTTCATATAGTATCCAGTCCGTCATCAAGTGTAATACATACTTGTAGGTCTACTACGATGGTACCAGAAGCAGACAACTACACTTTTTAAGTTACAAATTAATTCGTTTTTTTCTTGATGCTGCTATAAAAGCTACTTCTTTTGTCGGTTGATAACCACGTATGTGCTGTAGTTTTCATACTCGTGGTTATGACACATTAAATTACAGATTGCGTACTAAAAATTTACTTTCACAGTGTACAAGTGATTACGTAATTAGCTTTGTAGTCACAAGTAATATTAACCAAAGCTCTCGTTAGAGCAATTTTTAACGTTTAAAATTAATAATACGAAATGCTAACGTTAACAACTTGTTTACTAAATTATGATCTAAATTAAGGTTAGGGTTAGGATACTTAAATTTACTGTTGCGTTTTTACGTTTTTATGTTCACATTATGTCTAATTTTCTTCTTGTATATATGTAGGGCTGAAAACAATGTGTAAGTATTATTTAGATTTTAAGATTTTATAATCGATATTTACTTAAATGAATTTTACTATGTTAGTAGGGGGGCTAAGCCGCTTTGGCAACAGAGATCCACAGCAAGATATGTATACGCCGATTCGAGAACAATATGAACAGCTCAGCCGTTTTGGGAAACAAAACGTGCAGCAAGATATGTATACGCCGCTTTGAGAACAAAATTGTCTTTGTGTGTAAATTTGGTGCGGGTTGGGGTCGTTAGGTCTTTGGGGTGTGCGTTCGGCGGGGTTGTTAGATTTTTGTCGTGGGGTAATGCGCGTGCGCTTGGGTGAAGATATTTTCTTAAGAAATTTTTTTAGCAGCATTCCCGGTGTTAACTATTAAATAAGATGGGGAAAGGTGTTATACATTTTTTCAAAAAATGTTGTGTGTGTAGAAAATGGAGTTCACGTGTTGGTTCTTGGCCGCTTCTGAGATTTTTCTGGGTAGGTTAAGCTAAAAATTAAAACGCCGCGGTGAAGAATTTTTTTATATTAAGCAAACGCGTGCAAGTGGTAAAGAGTGTTTTAGCTCTCCTCATAAGCTGCGTTTTGTACGAAGTAGCAAATAAAATTGAGAAAATATACGAAATGTTATATGATGGAGGTCAAATTTTTAAACGTTTGCAGGTAAAATCTTGTAAAAAGAAGTCATTCACTTCTCGCGATTTCAATGTCACGATAAAATACTAAGAATTTGCATGCAGTCGAATATAACCTCGTGTTTGGAATTATAAATCTTTGGTAATATATGTGCAAATCATGCCGACATTCGACTTTTAATATAATGTATTTAATTAACATAAGGTGTGTTTGCAAAAACATGTTAAGACTATTTCCGTCTTGGTATGCAAATTATACCACCTTTGATCACGATTTATTTGACTCTCAAATAAAAAAATTAATTTGATGTTATATCAAGCATCTCTTGCTTACATTTTAGCAATTTGAATATATCTAAATATTTAAATGTAATTATACATTTAATTTATGAGGCAATAAAAATTCTTTTAGTTTTAGCGGTTTGGTGATTGTATGTAGATGACGTATTAGACATTGTATATATATATATATATATATATATATACTCGTTTAATTTCACAAACGTGATAAAAATTTATAGGTTATGCAAAACGTGCATGTAGTGAAGAATTTAGCGGTGATCTTTAGAGCTTCGTCTTTGTTTTTATTCTCGTTGCTTTAGTTAATTAAAGAAAGATTTTTTGGTTAAGCAAAAATAGGAAATGTGGTGGATGACATAATCATTCTCAAAATGATGAATGGTGGGGGAAGGGAACTTCTAAACGTGTCCTAAACGGGCTGTGCCCCATTATTTTGTATTAAATATCAAAAGAATAGGAGAAATTATTCGACTCGTATTTTATAATGGTTTTAATTTAAAATATTGGTGTGTGTGTGTGGAAAAAAAACATGTTAAGACAGATCACTCGTTATTTTGTTCATGATTGCATCACCCAAATAATTTATACAGCTACACTGAACTCGTACCCGGATCTAAAATATAACCTTAAAAAGTATGCAAATCATGTCGTTATTTAAAACGTGGTGAAGAATTTGGATAGTGCTGTAATCATTTTCAAATGCAGAATGGTACTCCATAAGGCGTTCTGAACGGAGGCTTTGCATGCATTAGGTGATTGAATACTTCGGAGATTTTTAGGTTAAGCAAAAACGTACACGTGCTGAAGAATCCCCCGAGATTTTTAAAAAATTATTTTTGTATTAAATATATAATGTTAAAAAGAAACACAAAATTTGAATGTTTTATTTATATTAGTTTCACTTACTGGCATATTTTAATTACATGCTAATGAGTTTATATATTTTCATGCAGTTTGATTGATTCACTGCCGAAACAAAACATTTTTTTACACAGCTGGAAATACTGGGTGTCGTTCTTTTCAATATAATATCAGTAACTATTTACAATACAGCTGAATACTGAAAGGTAAAGTAACTTTCACGCATTTACCTACGTGTACTTAAATTTAATTGAATTCTAAAAAATATATGCATATCTATGGCAAGCAACCCAGCATACACCAATTATATATTCTTAGTGTAAAATTTTATTGTTAGGTGAATAACCCGCCATTTATTATGTAATATTTATTGCCACAAGCATGGTAATAATAATTTGCAATGTGCAAAATACCTCTTTTTGTTGTTAAAAGACCGATTTAATTAAACACTATAAAAAGATTGTGAATTATTTATTCTAGTTAAATTTTACAGTGCTAGAGACGCTAATTATTATTAGTACTAGATATAGGTATAACAAAATCTGTATTCCAGATGATAGTATGTTCAAAGGATATTATTATTTAAAAAGACTCTGTAAACATGATTAGTGAAACTATTAAAATTAAGGAATGTAAAGCAAAAATTTGTCCATAAAAGCAAATATGTTTTCTAAAAGATGTGCATAACTTAGGGATCTAAACGTTTCAACATCTCGCAAACTGAGATAAAAATTACTTATTTCTTTGCAAAAGACGTTCATATAACGCCCTTTAACAACCGCGTTTAGTAAAGTGCATGGTAGTTAATGACCTCGGTGATTGTGTTATTTATAGTATAATTATAACAACATATCGCTATATGTAAATTATATGGTTCTGGTTTATACCTAAAAACGACTATTTTGCATTATATTTTGTTGATCCTGGCAGAATAAATTACAAGTATAGCTACATTGTCAATACATTTTTATTTTCAAACTCGTTTCAATTATTGTAGAATTTAGTGCTTATAAATAACCTACTTTAATTTAATAAGTTAGTCTTAAATTAATAATTATTGTCAAGCGAAATATATACACATATGGTAAATAATTGCAAGAATGTCTATAATATATCTGAGTTTTAATTCTGTTAAATGGAACATATGGCAACTGTGTAACTTCAAAACATTTTAGCATAATTGTCAATTACCAAAATTCACAATTTTCATCTTATATCAACAAATGTTATTAAATTGATGTTAAACAATAAAAATAATACCGTTATATTTCAAATCATTTTAATAGAAATACGCAATGTTAAGTCGTTATTAAAAATTAATTTAAACAGAGTTTTTATTGTTATCACCGTCTGTTGAAGAATCGTAGCAGAATCTGAACTATATCGCTTAAACAAAGCATGTATTCAAGATCACATTTAGTTAGTTTCAAAAAACTTTTCATCATTGTATACGACTTGTTTTAACTTGCAGTAGGTATCAATGACCGAATCAACATTACCACCCGAACATGGTTGACAACTTTAAATTTTATTTTCCCTATTACTTTCAAGGTATTAAACATTGGTATATATATATATATATATATATATATATATATATATATTTAGTGACATCAGGCAACGTTTTTCTTAATCTTCGTTGGGAATTAAACCACTCATAGTTTTTAAAATCATCTTTCTTTACGTTTCGATCCATGACCTAGGATCGTTGTCAAAATTGTCAAAACCACAACAAACATATAAGGAGTATTTATCAGGCAACATATTTCTCGCATGGCTATGACAGTTTTTGTGCTCTATGTAGAGTAATGATTAACGTTATGCTCTTTTGATTAATTTGCAATTTACCGGACATGCATCCTTCGTTAAAAGTGAAGGATATTCCCATAGATAATTTGAATAACAATCTATCACCGCCAACACACACCTCTAATTGGATTTTCCTTAAATATATTGGTCAAATTCAACAGAGTCGCCTTGCCAGAGATCATCTCGAGGTTGTTGATTTGTTGATGCTATTACAAAAACTAGTGGGGGGTTTATCAGACAAATAACTAGGGGATGCTCAGTATCACAACACTTTAGCATTACCTATTTTGATGAATGTGCTATAAAAGCTAGGTACTTGGATAGTTTTCGCAGATAGTGGAACAACAACGATAGTGACGATAGTGGTGCGAAGTTTTCAAGTTAACATGGACAATGTACTGTACGATTTGTTCGAGAGTGAACAACGCATTTTACACCAACATCTGAAACATGCCATAGTATTGAATGATGTTGACAAAATCAAACGTATACTGTTCAGAGTAGGCGTTCATGTTCCCTTTAAAGCTTTCAAATGGCTAACGCTGACCAATGATACATCCATTGATGTAATGGACATGCTGTTTAATCAACAGAGTAGGTGCGATCAATTTGTATCAAACTTCATGGATGCTTGCAACGGCAAAACAGAGTTAAAATGTCATCAGGTGCGCGGTGTACTAGACGCAATAGAGAGTAATTATAGTTTGAGCGATGTATATTTCCTTGAAGAATTACTAACCAACCGAGCTGTATTGAGTACGAAGGCATATCCTATCATGAATATAAAATGCAACTATAAATCACTGGTCACAGCGATTGACGATATGATTGTAGATGTTGTATATTTCGCACAACCTATGGTATTAAAAAAAGTATTGAAGTTAATTTTAAAGTATAAGGTAAATTATAAGTACCAACCTAATGTAGTTGGCCATCATAGAACAACATATAACTGGCACCTCAAGAATTTGGCAATGGAGGGCTCAAAACAGCAACCAGGATGGACGTGTGGTCCGGATTCGGGAAAATGGCCATCAAATAGTATAGATGATTATAAAAAAGTGTATATGCTATTAAAGTTATTGTTTTAGTTTAATACTATTTTTTGTATGTAAATCATGTCATCTTGGTAGTCTTAGCTGATGCGCTATAGCTAGCACTTATTAGATATAATGGAGGATGCTATTGTACGTGTCGCATACCTTTTACAATAAATATATATATATATATATATATATATATATATATATATATACCTCGAGTGTTGGTCAAGTACGGGGAGAAATTGTTAGCTGAGAAGGTAATGTGTTTTTACCTGCTTCTTATTTACACAGATTCACGGACATCGAAATACTCAAGTTTAACCAAAACAGCGAAAATCAACCTACATCAACGTTTTGCGCTTCGGGCATAAGGAATTATAAACAACTTTCTTGACGTAGAACTAGTGTAGTAATTAGTAGTACATAGATGTAATTTGTGTGTGTGTGTGTGTGTGTGTGTGTGTGTGTCGCTATAATAAAGCATATAACAGTAAAAATTTTTTTATTGATGAATGACATATGATGGTAAACAAACACGTAACAGCAAATCTACAAAATATGATTTTTGGATATTCAACTATTATGGCTAGAATCTAAATTTAACCATTTCACATATACTTGATTTTTAACTCTCTTCAATACTTTTTCCACTAAGTATACATCCGGATAGTGTGTTCGTTGAAGTTCTTCTGCATAGAAGCCGCCTAATATTGGTTGTCCTCGACTATCGCGTAATAGGTACGTTAAAGGATTAGTCAAATGCACTTTGTACACCGTAAAAATTTCGTTAGACTAATTTGGTGTGTATCCCTTGGTAAATTGACCTCTATGTTTACTAATGCGAACATGATCCCCAACAGAAAATTTTTTACTCTTTAAGTTAACTGTTTTGATCGTACTGTATACTGTATTGAAAAGTTTGCGTTCGTTGCGTTTTGACACATCTACAGGTCGCATGCCGATTGTTCGATGTTTGGTGTTGTTATATGCAGTCACGAGTGAGGATAGTATATTTAGCCATCGATACGAACCATTCAAACTGAATTGTTTCCACATTTTTGACTTTAAGGTACGATTAACGCGTTCTACTACGCAAGCTTTTTTATTGCTGTACACACTATAATGTATAATCTCATATTTTTTCATTAAAGCCTTAAATGTTGAATTATAAAATTCTTTTCCCAAATCCGTTTGAATGTACCGTGGAATACGATGGTCTTTGTTGAAAATTGATTGAAAAGCGTTTGAAACAGCCTTACCCGTCTTGCGCTTAACCGGTACGGCCCATAAGTATTTAGAAAATACATCGATAACAACTAGAATGTATCTAAATCCTTTATTCATCTTTGCATATGGGATCATTTCCACCAAATCGGCTTGAAACAGCTCGTTTAATCCTTTTGTGATTACATGTCTTCTAGGAAAGTTAATGCGAGCAGGCTTATGTAACTCGTGGACGATTTGCTCCTTTACAGACATATTGCTAATATGTGTGTGTGTGTATGGTTGACGGCTATATGCGTGCGTTTTAAGTTTCTCTTGCAACTGTTGAATATCTGCTTGAATTCGTGCAATGTCTATTCTAAATTGTGCTTTCACTTGTTGAATAGCAGCGTCTAATGTCTTATATATGCTATTCATAGAATCATCTATCCATTTGGTTACGATTTGTGCAACATTAGCGTTCACAGTGGCTGGAACAAGGTTACGCATCATCTCTTCAAAATGGTTAAAGTCTGATCTTGTAGCATACTCGCGCGAGAATTGTGTTATCATACTGTTTGTTGTCTCCTTCACAAGCGTGTCTATATACTGCTGAATAGTGGAACCACTTCCAAGCGTTGGTTCGCCGTCTTGCTAGTGTAGCGTTGCTATCCGCGATTCTAAGTACGCTTTCGTGACTGCATCATCATCTTCTTGTGGTGTAGCGACGCGCGCTAATCTCATGTTGTCAAAATCGTAGTAATCATCATAAGAAATATATGAAGCACAGTCAGACGCATGTCCAAACTTGTCGATAACCATCGTGATAATGAATAACAAGTCGCACAATCTACGCTATTATACGTAATTCGCGTAATTCTTCCATAATCGATGTAATTTCGTTGGTGTGACCGGTGTTACCTGCATCTTGCGAGGCGACCAGAAGCTTGAGCCGTTCGCACAGTTCGTTGGGATCATCAAAGTATACATACTCTAGTGGCTTCTCGTTATAATCCATGAGTAGACCACGACCACTCGGGTTTATAGTTTGCTGTCGTAAGCTATACATTGCATTACTTCTTTTTTTAATGTCCGCATAATCGTTAATTTCTTTAAGTGAGAATTTACCCAAAGGATCGAGAAGGAACAGTTGCTCGTACAACCCTTTGCTACCGTTGTAGCAAAATCGTTCTACACACACCTTTTCACCAATCCCGAAAATAATGTCCGAATCACCAATCATTAATTTTCCTGTCTCCGGATTAAAACGTACTTTATCCCTGCGCAAGTGCTCCGTGTCATTGTTATAATTACCAGTAAAGTTGGAAAACAGATTATCTACATAGTATCTTACCGATGGTAAGAATCGTTGTAAATAGGTCTGACGTTCTTCGCTGTTTAGGTACCGTTCGTACTCTGTATGGGTCTCTGGAGTGTTGCCGCTACTCTCCGATTCTTCGAAGGTGGACTCCACAGACTGGACTGGGCTATGAGGATTGTGTTCCCATGCCTCCTCTATTGGTGGTGCGGCGATTGGTGTGGAACTGCGCACCTGATCGAGAAATTTAGGGCGTCTTTTAGGAGTAGATTGTACGTCATGTTGTTGTGGTAACCAGTGCTGGCTTTCGATCTTGGACTCCTGTTTAATATCTTTCAGCAAACCGGTCTGAAGTGTTTGTAAACGTTTTGTAATAGGTGCATAGACTTTACTTAATGCAAGCTCCTTTTCAACCACACCTGCTTTTAGCGCTTGTAATTTCCTCTTGACTGCCTTTCGTACTTTTATGAGTTCTCGTTTGGTTTTCACGTCGTCTGCCATCGTCTAGAAACGGGTAGGAAGTGATATGCTATTTATGTGCTTTATAAGTGTATATAGGTGTCAAAACCTTTTCGGTAGCGACCGTTCTGCAAATCGCCATCTTTATTGATCACCAGGAACCCATACCGATCTCGCCAGCATACGCCGCACAATTATTTAAACCGGTTAAACGACATATCCGTGTTTACATGGTCAGCGTATACGTGTTTTAAATTGAGTTCGTCTTGTTTGAATAGCACTAGGACATTAGTATTGTCTCTAATCAATTGTTTAGGTATTTTGGAATAGGTCTGACATAGGTAAAAACAATCAATGGCCTTATGTCGACCTAAAGAAAAATATTCTCGCATTACATTTTGTTTATCGCACGACACGTCATCGAAAATAAATATCGAATTAGGTTTTGCATCCGTTGGAGTAACAATTGCATCCCATTTGTTAAACGCAAAATATCCTATTCCTTTTATTGGTTGTAATAACCTCTCTAGGTACTGATACTTTGGTTGAGACAAGGATTTTGAGTAGAGATAAACGTTTTCAAAGCGTACACCATTCGGATGTTTCAAGAGACCGATGACTACATTAGTTTTACCACAATTGGATGGACATGTAAAGATACACCGTATTGTTGATGGTAATAGTAGTCCATGCTTTTGCACGTTAGTGTTGTTGCTGCAGTTGTGGTCCGTAATTGGCAACGCCAATTGCTGCTTTACCAGACGCATTCTATCCATATACTAAAACGTAATTGCAGTATGGTAAGCATTTAAGCGAGTAATTCTACACGCATGATCAGTCTCCTTTAAACCTTTCGACTGACAAGATTAATGAGATCCTATCGTGGCTACGGGTTACTCAATAGTGCTATCAATCGTTTACCGGTAGAATTACATTTACCAGGCTATCGCTTCTGTGGACCGGGTACTAAGCTTCAGAAACGCCTCGAGCGTGGTGATATAGGTCGTAATCCCTTAGACGAAGCCTGCAAACTACACGACATCGCCTACGATCTTTCTACAGACTTAACAACCCGACACCAAGCTGATCGACGTCTTGCCGAAACAGCACAAAACGTCGTACTGCACCCGACGCTTCGTTAGGTGAAAACTTGCTGCGCTTGCTGTTGGTTCTGCAATGAATGCCAAAGTTAAATTTGGTATGGGTTGTCGCAAGAAAACGATAAGCTGTAAAGGAAAACGACGTGGTCAGCGTCTACGTACAGGAAGTGGTATACCATTCAAGCGTTTAATTCGCACCATTTGGGAACGCATTAAAACGTTCGTCCGACCGATCTTATTAAAACTGCTAAACTTGCAGTGGCACCGATTAAAGATATAACAGATGAAATTCGTGGCATCCCACGTGTAATCCCTGTACCCAAAACTGGTGGTTTCCTACCTTTGATACCTATTTTGCAGCCCTTTCCGCAATTGGAGCGTTGTCGGGTGGAGCAGCTGGGATTGCAAAAGCTGTCAACGATGCTAAACTTGGACAACAACAATTAGATGAAGCGAAACGACATAATATGGCACAAGAGGCAGTGACACTTGGAAAGGGTCTCTATTTGAAACCTTATCGCCGTGGACATGGACTGTACCTAAAGCCTTTTCTTACACACGGGCAAGGTTTGCGTAAACAAAGACAACGAAAAAAACTCAACGCATTCGTTAAACCTACCTATGCGAGCGTTGACCAATGTTGACTTGAACAAATACATAAAACGTTTACCAATATCCCACTTTCGTGGAATATTCATGCGCAATTCACTTCCAAACACAATTCGTTCGCGAGAATGTGGTATTCTTAATCATGATACTACACGTGGTGTGGGAACTCTTTGGACCGCGTACAAAAAAGATGGTTCAAAGGCAGTCTATTATGATAGCATTGGTAATCTACGACCTCCGAGGGAACTTGTCAAATACTTAACCTCATCAGGACCATGCACTCTCTATTATAATTATGAACAATTTCAACCGCTTAACACTGTTCCCTGTGGACACTTCGTATTGAAATTTTTACTGCAAAATAGTCCTCCGTTAAGTTTCTAACAACGTTATATATTATTTGATTTTAGTGTATTTATAACTGTTTTGTATAAAAAGTGTTTAATTAAAACCATATATTGCAAGTGTTTCAGGAATTTGCTTTTTATTACCCCATCCCAACTACGAATACGACTAGTTGTTAGGTTTATCGTCAACCACCGAACATGTACACATTTACTTTAACTGGAACTGAATCTACGCTCACCGCAATCATCAACCCACCAATTGTTCTCGATGATGACCATGAATACGTTATTGGTCTTACAAACTTTGATACATATTTTCAATTCCCAATGTAACGGAAGCGAACAATAAATTTTACATTGATGACATCGTGCTTACTTTACCAGAAGGAACTTATGAAGTGGCAGATATTAATAAGTTCGTACGACGTAATCTGAACGATCCCCGTGAACGCACTTCATCCAAACGTTATCTTATTGATATTCGAGCCAATAATAACAGTTTACATACAGAAATCAAAGCATCAGGTATAGTGGATTTTACACAACCAAATTCACTTGCTTCGTTGCTGGGTTTTGAGAAACGTAAACTACCAGCTCTCACTACTGCTATTTCGGACCATCCGGCACAAGTCTTTCCAATCAATTCTATATGTATTGAATGTAATCTTGTGGTCGGATCGTATCGGAATAAGCAAACCTGTACACATTTTGCATCAATTCTTTCCTGCAGTTGCTGCAGGGTACAAGATTATTGAAAACCCCGTGAACGTCACCTATATGCCACTTAATACACGAATCATCGATCGCATCATTGTTAAAATAGTTGATCAAAACGGTAATCTCATCACTTTTCGTCGGGAAACCATCACGATTAGACTTTATCTAAAGCGTCTTTAAACAATGGTTTTGCGCTATGAGCATAAACCACCAAAACCTATTAATAGACGCATTGTCAGCACCTTTACCAGTTACAAGACACCAGTGCACCGATTAACACCGGAAAACGTTAAATTTCTGCAAACATTAGGACTCAAAGTGCTACATAGATAAAATGGATAGTAATATTTTAAATGTTACGCAACGTGCTATATTTGATACAACCATCGTCAATGCCGACAAACATATGCATACTCCGTACTCCAATACCACGTATGAGAAGAACGATGTTATACGGATCCCAATAGAAAACGAAGATGTCTATACACTACCATGGGACAGCGTAATTTATATTGAGGGTACAATGAATAAGTCAGATGGTGGCGTTTCGCCTACCGCCGATTTTGTCAACAACGGAGTTTTATTTTATTTGATGAAATTCGTTATGAACTTGGTGGAAAGACTATTGACCGCGTTCGTAATCCAGGTATAACTACGACTATTAAAAATTTCCTATCCTACGATTATAGCGAAAGTCGTCGCTTTAGAAACGCCGGTTGGTCCCCATCGATAAGCTTGATCTCGTTGATGCTAATGGTCATTTCAACGTATGCATTCCCTTGCGCATGGTTTTAGGATTTGCGGAGGACTACCGAAAATTCTTTTGAATATCAAACAGGAGCTTATTCTTATTAGAAGTAGTGCTGACGATGCAGCTATATCGAATTCTGATACCAAAGAGTCAATCAAAATTACTATTACACATATATCATGGCGGATTCCACATATAACCGTTGCAGATGCAGAGCGCTTAAAACTACTCAAACATATTCAACGCAATGTCACCATGGACATAAGCTTTCGCAGTTGGGAACTACACGAATATCCAGAATTACATACAACACACACGCATACGTGGGCTGTGAAGACGGCTTCTCAAGTGGAGAAACCACGTTTTGTTATTGTCTGCTTTCAAACCGATACATCGCGCAAAAAGGGGCGCAGTCAGTTCGACCACTGTAAGTTGACCAACATGAAATTACATCTGGGTTCATCTATGTATCCTTACGATAATCTTAACATTGATTTCGATACCAATCGCTATTCTATACTATATGAGATGTATGCACAGTTTCAACAATCGTACTACGGGGGTATCAGCGAGCTGATATTAACACCCAATGAATTTCAAACGCACGCTCCACTTGTAGTCATCGATTGTTCCCATCAAAACGAAATAGTGAAAATGGGAGCGGTTGACGTACGATTAAAATTTCAAATGAAAGAAGCGCTTAAAGCTCACATACAGCGTACTGCCTCATTCTACACGATCGTTTGGTCCGCTACAATCCTGCAACCAATATTGTGAGTGAAGTCTAAAATTAATAGTCCATTAGTTGTCGACGTTCAAAGGTTTAAAATTGCACATAATAACTTTGTGTTTAAAGAAATGGCTGTTTTACAACTATCCCTATCGAATGGAGTTGCAATAACATATGTGCTGAAACCACCATATTCTTGGAACTGTCTATCAGCTCGCTTCAAATACCAAAAGGTATGGTTAAGCAGAAACTTTCACGGTATATTTTGGGATGATGGCAATTTACAATGAATTTCCACACTTAAATGTTATTAACCTAGAAGATTTAGGGTGTACTCCTCTACATAAATTAAAGTATTACACCAATTCACACAAGTGTTTCTAGCATACCACACGACATTCGTCATTCAATTGCGCAACCACAGATGTAATTGTACTCAAAAACTGGTTTGTACATATAACCAATTATTCATTTTTAATAAAGAATAATCTTTACATTAAGTAGTGTTTTTATTTGTATATTTTATACCTACATACATACATATTCCTTGAGACTAGTAAGATGTGTTTCAAAAAATGTCTTGAAATAAGTTTAATTGTAAAACTTACTAACGAATCTGTAAGTATCATATTGAAAAATTCCTATTAACGGATATGTATTTTGCATTTTTTATGCAAACTTTATGTTACAATAATACAATTAAAAAATTATATTCCACTACCGAGGTATTAAATTTTAAAGTATGTTATAGTTGTGTAAACATAAAAGGCATTGGATAGGTTTTTATCATCAAAGTAGTACATTTTATTTAATCCCACCTGTAAAATGATTAATTTCTTAAACCTAAGTTTCATAAAATTTATTCTCCAAAGATCAACCAACTATAAGCCAGAACTATTAAATTTACATAAATTTCGGTGTTATTTTAATTTAAACTATGCTCATAAAAGTCGTTTATATATATAGCACCAACATTGTTACTACCTATGAATATCAAATCTTTAAAGGAATTTACAGTCATGATTAATTAATAAGTGGTCTTTTCATTTGTACACATTTTGTATATGTTGTTTTAGTTCCATTGACGACCTATTATTAGTAATCTGTTTATTATTTTATTGACGATATAAATTTTAAGATTGGAAGGGAAAGATAAGAAATCTTCCTCTGACATTTATATGCACTCCGCATAGTTGTTTAAGGTAGCAAATATAAATAAGCTGTTTAATGTGTTGTAGAAGAATTTTTACCATTGTATTATCGGTATGTATAAACTTACTTACTATAGTTATTAAAATCTCCAAGATGCACTTACTTAATGTGTTTTTAACGGAAGTAGAAATTGTGAATTTTGGTAATTAACAATTATGCTAAAATGATTTGAAGTTATGCAGTTTCCATATATAATTTACATATATCGGTATGTTGTTATAAATATCACAACCTCGGAGTCATTAACTACCATGCACTTTACTAAACTATAATTAATAAAATCCCCGTACATTTAACTAAGATACATTTTTCTTAATGTGGAAGTCTTGTCTATATTTTATTCAAATAAGAATCTGCTACCGCCACCTACAAAAGATAGGGACAATTAAAGAATGTAAGTTTTGTAAATAAAACATTAAAATATTGTGTGTTTCTTTTAACATTATATATTTAATACAAAAATAATTTTTGAAATTCTCGGAGATTCTTTAACACGTGCATGTTTTGCTTAACCTAAAATCTCCGAAGTATTCAATCACCTAATGCGTGCAAAGCCTCCGTTCAGAACGCCTTATGGAGTACAATTCCGCATTTGAGAATGAGTACATCCCCATCCAAATTCTTCACCACGTTTTAAATAACGACATTATTTGCATACATTTAAAAGTTATATTTTAGATCCGGGTACGAGTTTAGTGTGGTTGTATAAATTATTTTGGTGATGCAATCATGAATAAAATAACGAGTAACCTGTCTTAACATGTTTTTTACATATACACACACATATTAAATATATATTGAAATTGCTAAATGTAAGCAAGAACACCTTGATATAAGATCAAATTAATTTTTTTATTTGAGAGTCAAATAAATCGTCATGAAAGGTGGTATAATTTGCATACCAAGAAGGAAATAGTCTTAACATGTTTTTGCAAACACACCTTATGTTAATTAAATCCATTATATTAAAAGTTGAATGTCGGCATGATTTGCATATATATTACCAGAGAACTATAATTTCAATAAAAAAACACGAGGTTATATTCGACTGCGAATTCTTGTTATTTTATCTTGGTAATGAAATCGTGAACAACATGTTTTTACAAGATTTTACATGCAGACTTTATAATTAGATCCATTATATCACATTTCGTATATTTTCTAAATGTTATTCGCTACTTCATACAAAATACAGCTTTTGAGGAAAGCTAAAAAATTCTTTACCACTTGCACGTTTTTACTTAACATAACAAAATTCTTCATATAGGTAAAATCACCACTTCGCTATTCTCTCGGCTACCTAGTTTCGGCTACTTTTCCAAGGTCGTTGTGACGTCATAGCCTTTTATAAATAAAGAACAATGTAATACTATTCTAAAATTTTTATTCTGGCATTATACATAACAAAATTTAAAAATATTTAATGCCAAGCATGGAGCCATTTAAACTTAATTTTAATATAAATTCGATTGTTTAACATGGCTAACAACTAATGCAAGAATTAAGATATACAACAAATTTGTGTGTCAGATAACAAATCCTGGTGTTAATAAACAACTTGGAAATTATATACTAGATTTTTTACGTTGTCCAGATGCACGTTTAAGAGCAACATTCGCGTCTACTTTGACCAAAGAACACGGTATTACGCAATTGGAAGCGACAATATAAAACTGTACAATTGGAAGCTATGTCAGTGCGGAACGGGTGTATAATCCCTTAAAAGACTGTTTAACCTTATTGGAAGATAGTATGTTATACTTCCTAAAGGCGCCAATGTACTCGGTACCGCCAAAATGTGGAGTAAGTTATCGGACAAGCTACAAAATAACTGCTGTTTAGTGTATAATAACCTGCTACAGTACATGTATTGGGGGAACGGCAATACAAAAAAATTGACGGACTTGCAAATTAAGTTGTCAGAAAAACCAGAGAAAAGGGAAAAATTGATAAAGTATGTGCTTTCAGCTTTTAGTTTTAACTATTTACCTGTAAATTATTTGGAGATAGTAGAGTAGGAAGACAGCCTAGATAAAATAAAAATCTTACACAAGTGCTACATTAAAGCAGGTAACATATTTTACACAATCTGTAACACCATATTCTACAATTCCAAAAGAAATAATCATTTCGGTATTGGGGTTGATAAGTACGCCTAACATTCGCCCAGAGGTTGTACGACAACGCGTAAATATTGGCAGTAAACTCTCTCCCTTGACGCTGCAGGAAATTGCCCAATTATGCACGCCATACGTTGTAAGTGGAAGAAAAAGACAGCTGAAATTAGAGGAAATGCATGCAAAAAGGCGAAAGTTGGACTAAATGGAAGACACTGCGACAATACGCGAACAATACAAAGATGTGTTAGACAAAGAACATCTTATTAGAGAAAGAGGAAAGGATTAAAAGATTATTTTATGTGCCGATGGACTGACTTGGATACATCCGCGTTCTACAACCTGTATGTATTTGTGGTTAGTAAGAAAGACTCTTTTTAAAATTTTAGAATAGTATTACATTGCTCTATATTTATAAAAGGCTATGACGTCACAACGGCCTTGGAAAAGTAGCCGGAACTAGGTAGCCGAGAGCATAGCAAAGTGGTGATTTTACCTATATGAAAATGAAAATGAAGAACTTTTAAATTTTTTGAATAAATTTTGGTAGGAAATATTTAATAAATAAATATATGTTAATGAAACACATATTTTCTAAATGATATTGGTGCTAAGGAAAGCTATTTTTATTAAGTTCTATAGTTTGAGAGTGACGTAAAAACCTTGATGCTACACCTTGAGTTGTAAAAGTTAATACATAAGCCTTGATATAAGATCAAATCAAATAATTTGAGAGTCAAATAAATCGTGATGATAGGTGGTATAATTTGCATATATTTTAAATTCATACGGGTATAATTAACAGATTATATGTTAGATCCGACTGCAAGTTCAGTGTAATTGTATAAATTATTTTGGGGTGATGTAATCAAGAAGAAAATATACGGCATACCTGTCTTAACAAGTTTTTGCAACACACCTTATGTTAATTAAATACATTATATTAAAAGTCGAATGTCGGCGTGATTTGCATATATATTACCAGAGATTTATAATTCCACACACGAGGTTATATTCGACTGCATGCAAATTCTTAGTATTTTATCGTGACATTGAAATCGCGAGAAGTGAACGACTTCTTTTTACAAGATTTTTCCCCATCTTATTTAATATTTAACACCGGGAACGCTGCTAAAAAAATTTCTTAAGAAAATATCTCCACCCCAGCGCACGCGCACCACACCACGATAAAAATCTAACGACCCCGCCGAACGCACACCCCAAAGACCTAACGACCCCACGACGCACCAAATTTACACACAAAGACAATTTTGTTCTCAAAGCGGCGTATACATATCTAGCTGCACGTTTTGTTTCCCAAAGCGGCTTAGCTGTTCATATTGTTCTCGTATCGGCGTATACATATCTTGCTGTGGATCTCTGTTGCCAAAGCGGCTTAGCCCCCCGACTCATGTTGAGTTATATGTGAGTTGCCGCTTTTGTTTCCATTATGTTATACTAGGACGATTACGTAAATGTTCGACTTGGTCTCTGTAGATATTCCCTTTTATACTATGTTTAACTAATGGTTTATAAATAAATCTCTTACTGAGGTTTTCAATTTTTCTTTCTGTGTGACCCGCCCCACTCTACGACGTTTTGAACTAGTACGAAATCTAATTCTTTTGGATTTCTACTCTACCCTTCAGTTTTGTTGAGTATTTGGTGTGGGAGATTTCATTTACTTTATTACTTTCTTTCTTGTCTGCACGAAATACCGTAAAAAGTGGATAGGGTAGTATTAGACATAGTAAGGATTAGTTAAGTTTGGTGTCCCGAGGCAGAGGATTTTTGAAGCGGAGACTTTAGGGTAATTCATACAGAATCAGAGGAAGGAAATTCTGATGTTGGAATAGTCATGCGGAACAAAAAAGGGCACTGTAGAAAACTATTTAGAAAGGAAAGAGTACTTATGCTAGACGACGATGCACGTGAAAAATGCCGGGAAACATAGGAAGATATCAAATAGATTACATTCTTGTTCGACAACGGTTTAGAAATCAAATAAGAGACTGAAAAAATTACACTGACCACAACATAATAATTATGAAAACCGTGCTTAAATTAACAAATTTGAAAAAAAGAATCGAAAAAAGCTAAATTGACTTTGATAAACTAAAAAATTAAGATATCTACAAAAGATTTGAGAACAAGTCAAACGAAGTTCTGTAAGACATTGGGAAAATCTCTGATAGTTAGGAGGAAACAGAATGAAGTAGCAATAAATTCAGCTTAGATATGGCGGCCAGAAACATTCGGATCATAGGAGGTGATTAGGAACTAGATATAAGAGATTAGATATCAAATACAAGACATCAGACGTTAGACTCGAATTCGATCGACATATGCACACCCATTACGGTGCGGGAGACGTTTAGACCTAGGTACAGTAGTAGATCGTGACGATATTTAAATCCGGAGCTGTTAGCAAAAAATAGATTTCTAAACGCGAGTAAACGCGGATGTGGAAAACTACCAATCTCGTAGAAATTACCTAAGTGAGAGCTTTTGTTCAACTTCAGTTGGAGTTTTACCTGCAACAACTTCCTGCACTGGCTATCGATGGAGTTTTGAGAACAGGAAATTGAGATGCGAATTAAACTGTTTGTTGTTAATTCAGACTATGAAAATCAAACGCCGTTCATTTTATTTAATAACTGTTGTATATCTGTGATTGATGGTTATAATAAGGCCCAAACCTTACAAAAACGAACTACCAAAGTTGGTGCACGCGTAAGGTGTTGCCCTAGAAGGCCAATTTAAAGCTTGTATATATTTAATTCTCATACAAAGGTGACATTATTGTAGAAGAGAATTAACACGTAAAATTCAGTTAGTTGGGTTTTCACAAAATTTAAATATTAATAATAACAAGTTCTATTTGGCCAAATATGAATATATTTAGTACTTTTTTATTGTTGTTATTTACTGTTAAAAATCATGTTTTGCAGTATAGGTTAGGTATAGATGAAGTAGAGATTTTAATATTTTAAACTAGTAGAAAGAGGCGAGTTTTTCAAGGTGTAAGCGAATCTCCATTATCTTTAATGGCTGTAGGAACCGCTCTACATTTAATTTTTTAATGTTCCACCCGTAGGTACTACATTGGCCTGGATGCGAGTTCTTTTACCTAGAAATTTTTTATTTTGCCGAGTTCTTGCTATTCCAAGCAAGGTACGGACCTATAACGTGCTTGAAAACACTTACACATGAGACCTACATTTTATTTCTCATCCAAACGAGAGCGTACTTTTGTGAAAAATGCTCTTCTAACATCTTTCAAACAGTTCGTGCCGGAAATCATACCTGCGACCTTGGGCTTAGTAGTCACACACGAACTAACTAGGCTACGGATCCACCACGTAAGAACCGCCACACTGCTATTCGGAAAACTCACCTTCCAATTAGACTTTGTTTTCATCAGGTGGGTTGGCGTTCAAAAACTTTAATATAGAGAAGGGAGTTCAAGGACCTTTCAAGGTAAGCAACAGGAATTTGGTAGAAAAGTCACAACTTGTATACCTCTTAGAGTATTATGTTGGCTTTTTATAGAAGTCACCCGCACCACTGTAAGTTAACTGGTACACGGATTAACTGCTACGTTATTGTGCAACCTGAAGAGTAAAAATAAATAAGTAACGTAACTTTATTTCAGCACGTAACAACTTTAAAGTTAATTTGACGCTTATACAAACAGAAATAAATTTCTCGACTTTGTACAACATTTAACAAACAAAATCACTAGGGATGGACTCGGCCCGACGCAGAAAGGTAACCGGCCCGGCCCGAGGCCCGGCCCGAAATGAAAATCGGCGGCCGGGCCGGCCCGAAATCTCGGGACGGTCCGACTTTTATTCAGCGAATGAGAAAATATTTTTTTCTGTTGTGTTCAACAAGTAACTATCACTCTTTTGTTTAATTTAAGAGTATAATGATTTTGAATTACAATCAAGATACTTGTGAAACATACCGTAGTATATCATTTGATTTTTGATTCTGCTACGTACCTAAACGTAGCCGGAAGAAAAGTAAATACCAGGCTAACTATTAAACGCGGAGAGTGGGGGGGATTCGCCTACATACCAAAAAGAAACAAAAAACACATCGCCCTCGATTATCTATTAACAAATAAAAATAAATAATGGATTCTGTACAAACAAGCAAGAGCAATAAATTAAGCGTTACTATTTCAAAGCAAACAGTTAGGTGATATGAACAATTTAGTACATTAGATACGAAGTGCGCATCTCGTATTTACACAAAATAAAATTAATCAGTAGTAAATAAACCTGTGAGAGCTTTTGTCAAGCGTTTTTAAAGTTTCGCCTAATACTTTTATAAAATAACTAACTAGTAGAAAAGAATTAACGTGTGGGAGCTTTTGTCATATATCTTTTAAATCGTACATAGTAGTTTGTAAAATAAACTAATCAGTACAAAGGAATAAGCGTGTGTCTTTCCAATACATGTAAGACAGGTACATCACACATGTAGAGCGATAATATCGATTAGCAGCAACGAACAATAGTTCTACAATGTGACGTTTCTTGTCACATAACTACACCAAATGTTGATACGGAATATCCATTCACACTTACAAAAGAAAACGAGTTGCATACCTGTAGGTGTCCGGATACTTAGCTTGAAAACCGTCGGGGGTGAGTCAACACAGAAACGCCGCGGTATTCAGGATCCATTCACCCTGGCATCGTAACTACAGCAACGAGCTACGGACAAAAGCAGTTGGTCTACAGAAAGGATAAACCCATTTTGCCTCCAGCTAAAAAAAGCAATCCACGCAAGACACCTTTTAGTTGTCAAACAGAAAATAAACAGACGCGCATTGCTTTTGTAATACGGTGACGAATAATGTAGAAAATATGTCGACGCACAAGCTGTAGAAGCAAATTTAACAATGGTTCAAATAACACGAATTCCAACTGCAAATCTTCGCTTATCCAAGCGCGATTAAAACTGGAAAACCCGGGATTTATCAGATAGTGTGTGACCTTATTTCAACAAGTTTTTACATTGAAACAATAGAGAAAATCATTATAGGCGGTCGTAATGTATACCATATAACGGGTACCTGAAACAGGATATAACTATTTAGTTGTTGCATAAACTTGTCGTTTCAAAGCAACTAAATTTAAGTTGAGGAATTTATTCGAGAGCGTGTTTATTATTAATTATGTTGAAGGCTTTAACAGTAGAAACAGAATTTATTCGAGCGGGTATTGAATTAATAAGGGAGAAAAATAGAGTAATTAATTTATACAGAAAATAAACGTAACAATTCTTTAAAAAATCCTTGAAATAGGTAACAAAGGTACAAAATGTTTAGCAATTTTCAATGTTTATGAAATTGTACGCTTAACGCACCTTATAACCTTTATAATAAATTTGCGTCCGCTTTATTTTGTGGTTCCTACTTCAAAGAATTTTACTAAAATTACCTACTTGAAATTAGAGAGTTGTTGCAAACTCATTCCAAGCAGACTTTATTAAAAGAATCTTTAAATAAAGTATCCTTTTTTAAAAGTTTGCATCCAATCTAAAGGAGTGTTAGTGCAAGTGTTTTTTCCCTACTCTTTATTCTGACATATGTATAGTATTCTATATCTATAGGTTATGTTTTAAAAATGAATAAAGAATTAATCTCCTTTGTGATAAGGTGACCTATAATATAATACATGTTTAACTATATTGGAAAAAATCAAAGAAATTGTATTCACACAAAGATGAACCTTTTTTTATTATTTGAATCTTTTATTTCCCACTGATTCGATAACATTTGTATGTGTTGTCAAAGTGTTTTCACGGAATACTTTTTGAGTTTACTTCAAGACACTGTTTTTACTTCTTTCCAAGCATATAGTATATCTGTTTTCAAAAGGATTTTACAGTTTACTTCTAGGAAAAGCATTACAAAACAGCATCCCTATATTTAGAGCGTTGACGTTTTATATCTTTTTCGTGTTATAAACTTGGACATTATATTTCTAAATTTAATTACGGAAACAACACTACAAAAAACCATTTATTTCGCTATATTTATACACAAAGCAGACAATTAAATGTAAGTTTGTGCGTTAGGCATTTGGCATATGTCAAAATTAAAGCGCCTTAAATAAAAGCATTCCCTGCCTGTATTTAAATTAAATAAAGGTGTCCTGTATTTTAATAAAATATAAACATTAAAGGTGTAATTGCGCATGTGTAAATGTCAAATAAAAGAAAACTTTATTAAAACATTGGTAAAATGAACTTTGCAATAACTCTCTAGTGTTTTAGGCGGGAGACATAAATTATACACGCGATTGATAATATCGACGTTCGCCGCATGATTAAGATTTGGAGTATATACATATACATAATATAAATCGTGCAAACTTTTGAATTATGAATAAATCACCTAGTTTGATGTTCCTGAGCATCTTTAACTTGCCTAAAGTACAACATGAGGAACATTAAATAGGACTAGAAAAAATATTCGGTATAAGAAGTGAGTTATAATATCACGTCTCCTTTACACTAAACAAGACGAAAAACTGATTATTAATGGGTTCATGAAGACACTACGTGAAAATATAATTAAGAACGTTTACTTACTCAATATGAGATAGAATTGAATGGACGATGGAGTATCTACTCGTGCGTTTTTCGGCCCGAAAAGTTCGGACCGCCCCGAGTCGTTTGGCCCGGCCCGGCCCGAAAAATGATAGGCCCGGCCCGGGCCCGGCCCGAATAAAGTAGTCAACGGCCCGGCCCGGATTCGAGCCCGAAATCGGGCCGGGCTCGGGCCGGGCCGGCCCGAAAGCCCGAGCCCGAGTCCATCCCTAAAAATCACGCGAAGCAAAAATGAATAACAATGTACTTGAAATTTTTAACCAAGCGTTTCTACAGCAATCTTCAGGGAAGCGTTCATGGCTATTCAAATTTGCACCTCTATAGCATTTTATTGTCTTTTTAGGTGTTGTTTTGTTGGATGATAGTGTAAAAGGGGGTACCCAACACTACTACAACTTCTCACAAACGTCAAAAATAATATGTAATTTTTATCCGTAGATGGTAATTGACTTTTGGGAGACTTCCGACTAACTCTAAACTCTACTTCTGCGGATGAGACTATTGGGGGTGGGGGGTCGGTTAATAATTAACGGATAAGGCAGGGTGCCACTACGCTTGTAAGAAAAACAACTACTAGCAAATATCTTCAAACAAAAGTGTAGAAACTTCGACGATCAAATTACATTTCAAAATCATGAAGGTTTGACCTTAAATTCGTATAGGCTCTATACTTGTAATAAAACATGAGGTTGAATAAATATCATGAAACAGCAGTTTGCGTCTCTACAAAAATATCTAAAGGTATTAAATATATTAAGTTTAGATTTCGGTTGGATTTGGAACTCACACCATCACACTACTTGTGCGAATGTGGATCTTTCATTCAGTTTGTAGCATAAATAAATTCTAAAATTTATCACTGAGTAAGCACGATGTCTTACTTTTATTAGGAGGTTCTAAAATGCTACCCGAAATGAAAATTTGATATAAATAAATTTTATACGTGCAAAGCCAGATCCTAAGTTGTTTTTAAATCATTTTATAAATTTAATTCTAGATGTTTTGTTATTTCTTTGTTGCGCTGGAAATTGATTTGTTTCCGCAAGGATTCGCTTAGATCAGTTGTCTCCAACAGCATGTCCATAATTTAATGCCACAATTGCTTGCTCTGTAAATGTAGTACACCTACTTCCTTGATAGAGAAATCGCCTGTTTTAAACCGAAAACCTTGAATGTCTACTACGCAATCTATCTTTACTCGTAAACAATTGTGTCGCAAACTTTAGAAATGTCAAAGAAAGACTCATATTAAACTATGATATCTTTATTCTCTTAAGTCGCCTTTTTAATTCTGAACCATTTAATAAAAAATTCTCGGCCCTTGTTTTTTCAACACTTTTTTAACTAAATAAGTGTTTGGAACCTTGGTGACTAACAGTTCGTCCTTGTAGAAGGCACCCAAGATGAGTTTATTGTTACATCTTGAAGCAAATAAGTGACAGGTATAGTCTGTTAAATTTGTGCCACTTTAAATAATTCCATAGTCTAGTTGGGTATTTAGATATTCGCACTGGATCTCAGATTTTAAGCACGTTCCTTCGACTTGTAGCACCACTGTCCACAAGAAGTTGTGACGTTCTCTTAGAAATAATTAGCAACAAATTTTATTTTAACAGTTTCTGTATTAATAAAGTCCACGAATAGGATTGAGTTATTCCCTTTCAGAAATATAAGTTTAGGTTTCTATAAATTTTAATCTAAGAGAAAATTATTTTGCATCATATTTGAGCCATAGTCAAAGATTGTCAAATTCATATGTCAGTTTTTAAGGGTTAGAAATGATGTCATCATTGTAATTAGTATAAACTTGATTATGTTTTGTTTACAAAGAAATAATGGCGCCTATAATCTTATTGTCTGAGAACAAAGATAGGTAATATTAAGTTAGGTATAGGAAGAGACGATACAAGGCATGCCCATTTTTGATTCATCAGTCCAAAGTTTGACGAGGAGGTCTCAAATGATTTAGAAAGGGGATATTTAGTTTTCATAGGGCACATCGTTTATACCATTCAAACCCTCAACTTGTCGCTTTAGTAGGTCAAGTACTATGACTAAAGGTTAGCGAACAAGGCAGAGTAGCGTAAGTATGTTCGAATAACTCCCTGTGAAGTGGGTCAATTTCATTTTAGGGCCACATTGGGTTCTTAGATAGTCAACCTTATAATTAGAATGTAACCATGTAGCAGTGAACGAATTCAATTTGAAGGAGAGGGCAAACTTTAGTGGATCGATAATAATCAATCAAAAAACTTACATAGAACACTTCTAAAACTATACAGGAGTGAACGTTTGTACATAAACATTCATAATTTATTGCATGAACTGGTGAAAGTACTTACAAGTACGTCTGTGTTTTTAATTATTAGATTTACCATATTTGCTTTTTAATACTTATTTAAGATTGTACTGTGTATTTATAATGAAAATGTGTGTGCTATAGAGTTAGCAACGTTGTATAAAATTGTATAAAGACTGTGTATATTTGGTTCGTCATTATTTTAAACGGTATAGATACAGTTTTGCCGCATTAAATTGTTTCGTGATTACAAAGAAGCGTGATTGAGTATTTCAGTTTATTTAACATTTACTTATAGGAATCTTCTTTGCACAAAGCAGTCTTAAATAGGTTCACTTGTTTTTAGGTTTCAAGTTTGTTTTAGATTTAACATAATCTGTATTCTAAAGAATTTCCAGGTAAGCCGGAATCTCTCTCCTGATCTACAACTTTGGCATCCTCTTGTTATTCATTCCTAGGGCTCTTCCCTAGAAACCATGCGAGATTAAGTGACGTGCAAGGTATTTCCCGATCAAGGCAATAGTTCATACCCGATAGCAATCTGGAACTCTTATCAAACACTTACACCACCGTCATTTTACTGAAACGGGATTTTTAGCGGAGTATTTACTTTAGGCGGCTCCGTGGCGTAGTTGGTTTGCGCGTGACTACTATGTCCAAGGTCCCGGGTTCAAATCCCGATACGGTCCGCTTGAAAAATGTTAGGCGAGCGTTTTTCTCAAAAATACGCCCTAGTTCGGATCAGAGGTAAATTGGAGGTCCCGTGTGTGTGTTGTCACGCACGTTAAAGATCCATACCTTGCTTGGAACAGCAAGAATTCGGCAAAGTTCAAAATTTTTCAGTTAAAAAAAACTCGCATTCTGGCCTTCGGGTGGAGGTTTGGAAAATCAAATGTACGGAGTATGTACTTCACGAAATTTTCTGTGAATTACCTGTTAGATATTCTGAGTGTCAAAAACTGTACGTAACAAAGTTTAACTTTTTGGATGCGTTTCCTTGTAAATAAAATATCCTTTATAACATGTATTTAATTGTTCTGATAAGTGGTTCCGCAGTACTGGCTTTAATCGCTGAATGTGCGGGGTAATAATTAACTTTATACTTTTGCATGAGATGTTTAAGCGTTATATTGTAAAATCCTGGGTCTTTATCCGTTTGAAAATTGACCTTTGATGCAATATCATTGTCACCTAGCATTGATCTCAGTATAACTTTGGTAGTTTTGGTAATTTCTGGACTAGCTTTATTTTTTAAAGGCCTAGCAACTGTGTAAGTAGAAGATTTTTGAGAAGTCTGATGCATCTAATTCCTCTTTCCCACTCCCCCGTTCCACCTTCCACTTTCCACCTTCAATCTTACATATTCCATTTCCCACCTTCCACTTTTCACCTTCAACCTTTAAACTTCCACCTTTCACATTCCATCTTCCAACTTCCACCTACCACGTTCCATGTTCCACTTTCCAACTTCCATTTCCCACCTTCCACTTTCCACCTTCTGCCTTCCTCATTCTACCTTCCTCCGCCCACCGTCCGCCTTCCACCTTCCACCTTTCATCTTCCACCTCCCACCTTCCACCCGTCACCTTCCACCTTTCATCTACCACCTCCCACCTTCCACCCGTCACCTTCCACCTTCCATTTTCACCTTCCGCTTTCCACGTTCCACCTTCCACATTCCACCGTCCACCTTCCACACTCCTCTTTCTACTTGTCACTTTCCACTTTCCTCCTTTCTCCTTCCACCGTCAACCTTCCACGTTCCAACTTCCACCTTCCCCTTTCTACCTTCCAGTTTCCACATTCCTCCTTCCACTTTTCGTCGTCCATTATCCACCGTCTGCCTTGCACTTTCCACCTTTTACCTTCCACCCTTCACATTATACATTCCACCTTTCCCTTTCGCTTTCCCCATTCCGTCATCCATATTACACCTTCTACCTTCTACATTCTACCTTTCACTCTTCACCTTCCACTTTTTACCTTCCACCGTTCACCTTCCGCTTGCCACCTTCCACTTTGCGCCTTTCACTTTTTACCTTTCAACTTCCGCCGTTCACCTTTCGTCGTCCACCGTCTACCGCCCACCGTCCACCACCCACCTTCCACCTAAAATCCTTCACGTTCCATCTTCCACATTCTACCTTCCCCTTCCGCTTTCCACATTCCGCCATCCATATTAAACCTTCTACCTTCCGCCTTCCATCTTCCGTCTTCCACCTTCCGCCTTTTACCTTCCGCCTTCTACCTTCCATCCTTCCTCTGTCCACCATCCACCCTCCACCTTCCACCTCTAACCTCCCAAAAAAAGAATAAATTTTTAAAACCTTAAATTTAACAATACGAATCATTGTTGAAACGACCAGATATGGGTACGTGTTGGAAGACTGATGTGGATCAAGAATGATGCGCAGATCGCTGGTATTCAAAACTTTGCACATCTTAACTGCACGAAGTTCTATCAGCGGGTGACAAGGAGAGGCACCAGTAACCTGTTGCAGAACTTGTAGCATTGCGCATACTTGGACGTAATCAAAAAGCAGGATAAAATTATATTCGACGTTTAACAAACGTAAACCGATTTATCTAAATTCTGTTAAATGTATTTTTTTTATACGTTAACGAGAATTAAAATACAAACTGAATGTGTTTGGTTTTATTATTTCACTTAGATAAAATTTTTAAATAAATAGAATAATGCAACTATACAAAGTGGACACAAAAATTATTATACCTTATTAGTAATTTTATAAAATTTCCTAGTTTCGAAAAATTAGAACGTTTTAACACCTGCGGCAGAAGAGATTCTGATAAAAAGTTAGGCAAAGGAAGAAGGTATTAGGAATAGGCTCACTTCTGTAAACCCCGCATTACAAGGTAATAGTAAAACATGTCCAGTTCAGTGGCGAAAACGGAATCATAACCTCACTTGCGTCAAGGAGTTAATTTTAATTAACCAACGATCATCAAGCGGCTATTGACAGCCAACCGCACAATTTCCAACAGGAAATAACGTCAATCTGGCAGAAAAAGGGCGCTTAATATGATTTAAAGTTATAAAGATGTTACATACATATAAGTTATATACCAAAAAAATAATTTTATAGCGTTAAAATGACACGTTACACCGTCAAAATCGATTGGTTGTATTTTTCTAATTTGACTTGAGGTAAAGAATATGTTTGAACACATCTAAAGAAACCAATAAACTTAATTTTGATGCAAATGCTAGAACGCTTTGAATTCATATATGGATATTCTTGGCTTTCTTATTCTGTTAGCAAAGCAATCACACTTAAGAAATTTTGTATAAATATTTTTTTGCTCAATTGAAACTGAATGATGCGCAAACGAAGCAAACACGCCAAGGTTACTTCAAATTTAAACTCGGGTTAGTTCGTGCCAGAACAATGCAATTAACACCAAAAGATGCAAAAACGAAATGCAAACACGCATAACCTTGTATGAAGTAAATTCGAGGCGAATTGGGCAACGTATTTATTTTATTGCTTTAACGAAACTGTAGAGTTGAATTATATAAGCAATAATAATCTAATGACAGTAAAACAATATACACGCAAATTAAAAGATTGTAAATGATTAATTACTCTAAACAAAAAACTTGAAATTTCTTTTTCTTCAATTCAATATGTGGCAATTGGATTTTCATTAACATTCTTAAAGATTGAGGTGATATCAATGCGAAAATAACAAGAAAATGACCTTTATTCTAGTACCAAATATTTCCAAATCACATGTACAGGTTGGGGCTGATTGAATTGTAAATAACAGTTGTTTTTGTATTTAAAAAATTTTTAGTTCAAAAATAAAAGCCTAAATATTACCATTTAACAATAAATTTATGAAAAACAGATTATGCGTCCGTTTCGAGCAACACACTGCTGTAGCCACTTTTCAAAATTCTGTATCACCCTTTCAAACATGTCTGCGTCGATGTCTTAATTTTTCGTATTATTCAAATATGCTTAAAAATTTTATACACAATAACAAATCTATAAACTATATTTTTAATCTGTAATTTTTAGATGATTTTATAGAAAAGATATCTGGCTTTCTGAAATATTTCTCACCGGTATAATACTCAGCCCACTCCTTAATGTACACCCTTTGGTAATCACAAATCAGCATAGAATTAAGAAATTGAGTTGAATGCACAAATTGTCTATGTTTCAAGTCAAGTAGATACAGTCGCTAGGTATATCTCCATAAAAGAAGACGTCGCGTAGCTTTGATTTTTATATTGAAAACTAAGAACCGTTTTTAATGGCGATAGATCAGATCGATCAATATATCCAAATGCCCTAATATCAGCTGAGCCACTTGCAACAATATTATCGGCTGCTTTTCGGTCGTAAATACGTAACTCAAAATCCTTTTCTTTCATACGTTCCACGTCAGTATAACAAAACGTTATTGTGTTAGATATAGTATATTTTAAATACATTAAATGCCCATCCAAATTAAACTGCATGCAAAACAAAAAAAAGCGCGCGCTCCTCAAACAGAAAACCATCACCATATTTGGATACTTTTAAATCATCCCGTAAAATTTTGCATGCAGTTCTGTAAAAATTACTAGGATAATCTGTAATTAGCAAATCCTTATTGTAAAAGATGCTAGTCCTAATTTTATATATTTTAATATAATCGAGTCCTAAATGAGACGCTTTTCTCTTTGTCCATGCTCCAAAATGAAATACTTGCTGCCGAATGGGTTTACCTTTATAATAAACAAATTCCATATAAGTTTGTTAAATAAAAAAATTAAATACCAACCAATTTTGAAGACCCTCAAGTAATGCAAACATAGTCCCTTTTGATTGTTTAGTTTATCTATATCACCGTCATCGATTACATCGACAATTCTTTGAGACAAAAAACAACTGCTTTTTCTAGCTTAAATATAATGAGCCTTTGTTTCTTCTTCGAGAAAATACTTTTAGTATGTAGGACTTTGCATGGATAATGTAATTCAAGTTCTCTTAATTTAATTGCCTTCTTTTTTTTGTATCTGATTCACTGAATTAATTCTATTTATTAATTTTATTTTGACTAATTACAAAGACATGCATAAATATAAATAAAATCGATTAAAAATGAAATTTTTAAACCTTACCTGAAAATACTACACTCCAATGAGCACATGTAAATTCAAAGCTCTTTCTTATTTGCAACTTGATCTAAGCCTGATATATCTTGTATTTACATCAAATTGAATCTATGAGATTTAAATAATTTATTACTCATTTCATTATTTCGAACATTAACACCGCCGACGATGAAAAAATAGAATTGATTAAAATTAGATGTGAACTGTTGTATTATGATGAGCATGACCCGCGTGTGTAGTATGCAGATTTATCAAGTATAGCTTCCTTTTTGGTAAGGCCATTAATATTAATGAGGCACAATAAAATTTCAACACAACTCACTCGCGCAGCAATCAATAAAACTTTAATTATACTGTCTGCAACAGATATGCAATAAAAAGCCATTCAATATTCCTATAAAAGTATACACAATATATTTATATTTTCGTTCTTTTTAGGAACATAGACCGCTTTATAAGCAATCGATTATAACCGATAATCAATAACCAATGACCGATAATCGATAAATAATAATCGATAATCGATAATCAATAATCGAGGATCGATAATCGAAAATCGATAATCGAAAATCGATAATCGATAATCGATAATTGATAATCGATAATCGATAATCGATAATCGATAATCGATAATCGATAATCGATAATCGATAATCGATACTCGATAATCGATAATCGATAATCGGTAATTGATGATCGATAATCGATAATCGATAATCGATAATCGATAATCGATAATCGATAATCGATAATTGACTATAATATTTTAGCATATAATGCTCGTTCAATACTAATACCAATGCATATACAGTAACCTAAATTATTACTCAATTTGCATTTTAACCAGATAGGTTTTGGGCCCTTTGGGGTAGCTTTTTAAAAAGGCTTCTTCCAAAAACTCTTTTATCACTTTATCTGAAACAGAAATTACAATATTAGTTTTAATTATAGGTACGTTATATACAGTAACGTGTGGAGATCATAAACATCCTAAGTTGTCTTTCACTTTAAATTAACTAAAATTAGGGCGAGTAGCTGAACAACCAACAATGTTAAAGTTGTGAAGCTTTAGACTGACTGGTCATCTTGGGCTCCTGAGGATATTTATGCAATCCCTGCCCCTTACATTGCTTATGGGAACTGCAGATCTCATGTCTGCTATTTCTTTATTTAATACAAAGTATTACTTCTTAGTAATCTTAATTCTAACAATAAGTTTCTTATAATCTATTGTGACCTGCACCTGCAGTGTCATGTTACGTCTGGAATACAAAGTATTCACATCCGTTCTCATGTCTGGTTTATGAACTTCCATTAACCTTTTGTAATATGTCCTTCAATTTATACATTGTAACAATCTAACTTAAGATTTAATAATTCCATTTGATTACATATATATATATATATATATATATATATATACAGGGTGTCCACGACCTCCGTGAAAGTTCTATAACTTTTATGTTATTTAAGATATCAACTTCCGTTTTATTTTTAAACGATAGCCACGGCTAGGCTGCACAATTTAAAAATATTTTTACCTATATACAGGGTGTTCCAATATGGTTTCCAACCCAAAATTATGTTTTTTTAAATGAAATACCCTTAATTTGATACCATATTCTATAAGCTCTTTTGATGCTGATCAAAATCATATAGAGGTACTATAGATCTACAATGGACGGTTTGCTTTTTATAAGTCATTTTATGTCAAAATCACGTCAACTTTGAAAAATTGTAGAAGTTTTTGTATTAAACTTGGAGAATCGATTCTTTCACGACATAATTTTCCACATCTTGTTGTATTATTATCGATAGCGCAATGTCCTTGATTTTACTTTTTATTGTACAAAGTGAAGCAAAACCCAAAATGAACAAAAAGTCAATTTTTTTAAATGGCACCCGCCATATTAGATTTTGCCATTGAATAGTGTTTTTGTAGAGCTTTCTATTAATATATACTTTTTTATAGGTTACATGAGAAAAAATTCTGAAAAATTGAGAAAACCTTTCTTTTAGGTAGTTTTCATCATTTAAAAAAACAAGTAGGCTATTGTCATCAAATCTGATATCAAATATCCAGTGCCAAAAAGGGCACAACAATAAATAAACTTTTATTCATTAATGGCAGACAAAAACAAGCTTTAACAATAACTAAGCGTGGAAAAACAGTATAATAATGTAACGAACAGGAGTAAGTTGACTACAACAAGTGTTCAAAAATATTACCATTTTGTTCGATGCAGACTGCTAGCCTTCTGATGAACGAAATTTGTACTCGGGTCAACATTGCTTCGTCGATTGAACAAAATGCTTCTCTTATTCTACTCTTCATTTCATCAGGAGTTGTTGGACGAATTTTATAAACTTTTTCCTTAACAAAATCCCATAAAAAATAATCCATCGAGGTTAAGTCAGGAGAACGTGCTGTCCAAGCAATAGCTCTACCTCTGCCAATCCACCGTTGAGGATAGTTTTCATTAAGAAAACGACATACAATTTTATGATTATGCACGGGAGCACCATCATGTTGTGTCCACATGTTACTTCTTGTATTTAAATCGACATTCTCCAACAAAATGGGGAGATCCTCATCAAGAAATCGCAGATAACGTTCCCCATTTAAAATACCGTCGAAAAAGAAGGGACCAATAACATGGTTACCAATAATACTTCCCCATGCATTAAGGGACCATTGATGTTGATGATCAACAGTTCTTAACCAATGTGGATTTTCAGTTGCAAGGTAATGCATATTATGCCTATTGACTGATCCGTTGCTTTTGAACGATGCCTCGTCAGTGAACAAAATGTTCGAAATGTAATAATTTTCGGCAAACACATCACTCATTCTACTTGAAAATTGTATGCGATTCTCAAAATCATCTTCATATAGTTCTTGATGAAGTTCGATGTGATAAAGATGGAATCGATGTTTCAATATTACATTGTTTACGCTGCTTTTTGAAATATCAGTTACTAGAGCGATTTCTCTGGTGCTCAGATTCGGATTTTCTTCTATCATCAGCAAAACTTTTAATTCGGATTCGTCGTCAAATCGTTTTGCTATTCTTTCACACTTAGAATATGCTACTTTTCCAGTAGCTTCAAATCTGTCGCGCAGCTTTTCAAAGGTTACAGTTCGTGGCGTTCTCAAGTTTGGATATTTTTGATGATAGATTCGATTTGCCAATAAAGGGTTTCGATCAGCTTCTCCAATACAGTATATCATATTAATTAATTCTTGACGTGTGAAAATCATTGTGACATCAACAAATTGAACGGCAAATTTTAAAGATAATTAATATAGACAAGATATGTCAGATTTTATGCTAGTAGCCTACTTAGTTTTCTCTAGTCTCAAAACTGCAAAAAACATGTTTTCTCAATTTTTCAGAATTTTTTCTCATGTAATCTATAACACATTATATGTCAATAGAAAGCTCCACAAAAACGCTATTCAATAGAAAAATCCAATATGGCGAATGCGTTTTGCTTCACCTTGTACAATAAAAAAAAACAAGCACATTGCGCTATCGATAATAATACAACAGGATGTGGAAAATTATATCGTGAAAGAATCAACTCACAAAGTTCAATACGAAAACTTCTGCAATTTTTTAAAGTTGACATGATTTTGACATAAAATAACTCATAAATAGCAAACCGTCCATTGTAGACCTATAGTACCTCTATATAATTTTGATGAGCATCAAAAGAGCTTTTAGAATATGGTATCAAATCTAGAGTGTTTTATTTAAAAAACATAACTTTGGGTTGGAAACTATATTCAGACACCCTGTATATAGGTGAAAATATTTTTAAATTGTGCAGCCTAGCCGTGGCTATCGTTTAAAAAAAAACGGAAGTTGATAGCTTGAATAACATAAAAGTTATAGAACTTTCACGGAGGACGTGGACACCCTGTATATATATATATATATATATATATATATATATATATATATATACAAATAGAGCTCCTTTTTTAGTCAATTGGACTAGTCTAATATTTTTAAAAATTCTGATAAAAAAGTTTCAATCACTAAAGGATACCAAATCTAATTGTCAAATTTTTTTTCAAGATAACAGTAAGTGGGTTGTGAACTTGAGCGGAAAAATGGTGCCCGAGGATATTAAAAACCTATTGTCGTTAGGACCAAAATTCAATCTAAAAGTGAATGTCAGTGATATAAACATGGGAAAAATGCTAGGTAACGTTGAAAACATTTTGGACAATATTGAACTTTCACAACGGGAGAAAAACAGTATACGTGCAAGAGTAACCAATTGTATTACGAATTTTATTAGCGTTCCTAACAACAGACACAATTGTAATGTAGAATCTAAGTTATATGGTAAAGTAAAAAAGTTTCTAAAACAAAATTCAGATATAATAATCACTACAGCTGATAAGGGAAATGTTACAGTAATTTTGAACAAAAAGGATTATATAGATAAGTCTTTGGAGTTACTTAGAGATGACCACACATACCAAGAGATTAACAAAGATCCCACTTTCATGATTAAAAAAAAATGTAATGACCACATTAAGGCACTTCATGCCAAACATTATATCACTGATACACAAAAAAAGCAATTCTCAATGACTAATTCCGTTCCAGGTAAATATTATGGCCTGCCAAAAATTCACAAACAGAACGTTCCATTACGCCCAATAATATCTTCCCTTCATACTCCTACATACAATTTAGCAATGTTCTGTGATAAAATTTTACAAATGTCGTTTCCCTCAGAAGGCTATAATACAACGGACACTTTCTCGTTCGTCAACCGTTTTTTAGGAAGTTTCAGTTACCCAAAGATCATGTTTTACTCTCTCTAGATGTGTCCTCCCTCTTTACAAACATACCTCTAAATCTTGCTTTGGATATTATTTCACAAAAATAGGAAAACATACAATCCAACACAACTTTTTCCAAATCCTTATTTTGGCGACCATTGCCGTCATTTTTAATAACACCTATTTTGTTTTTCAAGAGTCATATTATCTACAAAAATTTGGGACACCCATGGGATCCCCTTTATCGCCTATAATAGCCCAAATAGTAATGGACCATCTTCTAGAAACCGTAATTCCGAAGATAGATTTCAACATGATATTTCTTGTGAAATATGTGGATGACTTAATCTGCTCTGCCCCTCCTGAAAAGATTCAAGGACTTGTAGACTGTTTAAATACGTTCAACAAACATCTAAAGTTCACACACCAACTCGAAATTGAAAGAAAAATTCCGTTTCTAGACTCTTTAGTCATTCGGGACTATTCAAATAAATTATTATTTGACTGGTATAGAAAGCCTACCAACTCAGGCAGATATGTCAATTACTTTTCCAATCATTCTTTCGGACATAAGGTGAACACAGTATAAGCTTTGAAACACAGAATAAAATCAATAGCTGAACCTCAGTTTCTCAAAAACAACCTAAAATACTTAGATACTACATTTTGCAACAACGGATATCCTAAGCAACTAGTAAAGAAATTAATTTACACCAACACTATTCAACAAAAATTGATGCAAGACCTAACATCATTACATATAAGAAATTACCGTTTGTACAAAAACTAACTCCCTTACTAGCTAAAATACTGAAACAACCGAACACTATCATAGGATATAGCTATGAAAAATCAGTTCGAAACTTTTTTACAAAACTGAAAGACGATACTAGTAAACTACTTAGAAGTAATATTATATATAAGATAACCTGCTCCTGTAAAAAAACGTACGTGGGAAACTCCAGTCAGTGGTTAAAAAATCGTCTAACACAACATAGATCAGATGCTAAATTGGGAAAGAAAAGTTGTGCCCTTGCACAACACGTACACAGTACCCAGCACATCCCCAAATACGAAGAGGTGGAAATATTAGATTACGAAACGAACTATAAAATTCGGATCTTTTTAGAAGCGTATTACATATATAGAGAAGATAATTCAATTAACCTTAGACAAGATACTCAAAATTTACATCCTATTTATTCTAATCTTTACAGGATAACATAATTATTTCCAATTGTATAAAGTCAAGGCTCATTGCAAACACATATTATTGTTTAATCTAACTGTACATATGGAACCTAATTTATGCAGACTGGTTTTCGAATATTGTTCAGTCTTGGCTGCCTGTTTATATCAAGTAGATGTGATATTTTAATATTAAGTTCAAACAAAAAAAAAACTCCCTTTGTGTGCTCTGTTCATATGTCATTTATATGTCATTTACATGTCTGCTGTTTTTAAAGTTTTAACAACATCCCCATGTTTGGGGTTCTTTTGATTATTTGGCATTAGATTTTAAGTAAGTACTGTGATATTTTAAAATGATTTTTTACCTTATTGACGTTTAAAAATTTTTTTTGTAGTATCTTTGATAAAGGCAACAACCTTTGCCGAAACGTTAGAATATTAATAAATTGATGCAAAAATAATATCGTATCATTCTTTGGACGACAATATCCCAATTTGAAAACTACAGAAATTGATTTTAAATATATATATATATATATATATATATATATATATATATATACATATATATATTCTTATGCTGCTTATTACTCCACCCCTCCGCCCTAATTTTTATTTTATATTATAATTTAATTTAATTTTTATTTATTTATAAATTCTATGATACACGACTTTTGTCGTCGCCCCTAATTTTAGTATTCAATGAATGATTCCTATATGATGTGTTTTAGCAAAGTTTGGTTGGTTATCTATTTAAAACTGTTTACTATATTTTATGCCTCGACTATATGAAACCTTTATCTCAGGGTGTTCACCTGCTCACCGTGGGTTCAATCGTGAGTAGATGTGCACTGTCCAACCAAACTGCACACTCGTTTGTTTTACTACTTTTTAATATGGAATTATTTACTGTATATGCCAAATTTTACTGATCAATGTTGCTTGGTGCCAAATTAATTTATGTATACAATTTCTGACTTGTGTTTGACGTTTTAAGATAATACACGGTACTTACCTGAATTATACTGCGCTGAATGCCTTCTTTAAATGTTTCTGGCTCTAGATCTTATTCACCGTACGCACCTTCACAAGGATTCACAATCGCTGTTCACTTGCGTATCGCCTCCAGGTGTTCTTAACAATTTTGCTGACCCCAAATCTGAAATAATTTTACCCTAATTTTAGAATTTTGAATAAACCGTTGTATCTACTTCCCCTGCGTTAATTCTTCCTTGTAATATGCTGCTCTCCTATTTTCCTTCTTCGTGCTCCAATCAATTCTTTCGCCTTTCCGTTTTCAATCTCCAATCTATCCTGCCGTACTGTTCCAAATCAACCTATTCCTGCTATTCCTTCAATATCCACTCTATGTCCTACTGCCTTTAATCTATCCAAATCACTCCAAAATTATTAATATCGTCGTTGCTTTGTATATCCACTCGAATCTCCTGCTGCCGTTTAACCAATCGTCCCAAATCCAATACCAATCTCGTTCAAATCTAAATAAATCGTCGCTTTCCCGTCGCACTATTAACCACTCTAAATATTCTTCTATAATCGCCGCTTTTGTACTACCGATGCTTCTTATACTTTCACTTGACTAAATCAGACTATTTAACTCAAAAAACATTTATTTCATCAAAATATTATACAACTTTTAACGCAGGTTTGCAAAACACGTCTTTTACTGAATATTATCGAAAAGAATCCCCTTATTTACTTCGCTTAGCAATAAGCACAACAACATTAGCTTACTTAATCACATTTTAAAAGCATAAACTATCCAATAACAATTCGTCTTTACTCTAGTGTCCAAAATACCTTCACTATAGTCTTTATATACATTCCTAATTTCTACCATTGGTCCTAAACACTTCACAATTCTCCAATAATATTTTATATATCTATTCACTTATAATTTTGATTTTACAATTCGTCCAAAAGTTGATTCTATTTAAATGAAAAGCCAAAATATTTACACAAGACCTGGACGCTTGGTTGATTGTAGATATCCATAGACGCGTCCGGTTTTCAGACGGCAAATGTACTTTCAATGGCTTATAAAATATCAACTCAGTATAAAACCTTGAGTACCGTGCATTGTATCAACGTCATAAAGTCATTTTGTTTACCTTTGGCACATACGTTTCAAACTAGAATGGTACATACTTTAGCATATGTAAAGTACAGCAAAATATAGTTTTTGAATTTATGGATCTGATTTATAAATCATGTTGTTTAGCATACACCCTTTTTAACACAAATCTACTCTTAGAAGCCTTGTACCCCCCCCCTTACATTACAATATATATATATATATATATATATATATATATATATTACTCATATTTAGACCAGGGTAGAAAATTAAATAATCACATCAAATAATTTTAATCACCGTGTATAAGGAATTTCATTAAATAATACGCGTTATTAAAACCATGAAGCATAAATAAACTCGGTTGTTTCAGTAAAATAAGAAATTTAAATTATTTATAAGACGCTTTATATCAAAAGAAGCAGTATTGAAAAGCTCTGCGTGTAATGTAATTATTCCTAAACAAATGGAAATTACGTGCAAAATTTATCTTAATTAACTCTATTTAAGTAACCGGTAGTAAAACAAAGTGTACCTATAATAATTAATATTTAAGTTGTATTCGCTAAAATGAAAAGGATAGAAATCAATTTTAATTGGAGTTAATTAAACCGTTAATAACATATAATACCTATAGAAACTTGTAAAACCCAAGATTAAAATACCACGGAATAAGGCTCTGAGAATTAATAGTATGTTTAAACACCTGGGTTTATTTAAAAGCTCATTCGGCGTAAATTTTGCAGATAATTAATGTTTCAAAGAATCTTGGGGAAAACGTCGTATAATAGTTACGAGAATTGCTAAGGCTGGGTATTTCACACTCCATGTGGACTAAAATAATCGATAATAAAGAATATCAAGTTGCACCAATAAGAACACGGTAGAGAAGGAAAGAGAAAATGCGTCAAGCAAAGACACATATTGTAAAGGCGGGATTTAAGCAACGTCACGGGGTCACAATTGGTTAAAAATAGGATGCAAATATCAGAGGTAGAACAACGATTTCTGTACAAAATTAATTAGTTTTTCTCGGACATGCTTGCGTGCCGTGTGGAAATTTTCTGAGATTTAAATGGGGCGAGTGAAAATTCGTAAAAATCGACGCGTGAGCGACGGACTGGGAACAGAGCATGAGAAATTCTAGAAACTGGCCGTTTTAGAGACTCGACCGACAGACAGGCTTTTCGCTATATATACCGGTGGTAATATGAATTTCGGCCTCTTAGACTTTTGACGATTCGATGCGTTAAAAGCTCGTACATACGCGACTTGATTGAAGATGTTAAACCGTGCATTTTAGTTTGATTAAATAATTTAAAGTTTGCTAGTATATTTTAGTGATTCAAAATAGCTTGTTATTTACGTGCTAACATGAATGTACTTCAGTGCACTTAGATACAAGGTAATAAAATTTAGTTTCACTGTACCAATTAGCAAAATTTACAACGACGAATGTATACACAAAAGTAGGCAGTTTTGGCGTATATTGTGACAGAAGCATGAATTTCTTTGCTATTTTTCGGGGTGTTAATAATTAAATGGTTCAAATACGTGTCTGGATCCATGAAACAAGGGTCAGATAAACACAGATGAGTTCCGGAAAGGCCCAGAAACGACTTTGAATGGATGGTGATGGAGAAAATTTTAAAAGCGTAGAGAATCAGAAGCCGTAAATATAATCCTGTTGAATGGTGTGATTAACTAAAGAAACGATACTTTGAAGCTACGAGGACAGTAACCTTCAGGTAAATTATACTATTTTGTTTGACATTTTTGTGTGTATTGAATGACTTTATAATTGATTTACTTTAAATGGACATTAGTGAAATTGTTCTAACCATAAACGTTTAATTTTAAGATGAAATTTGCTTGTTTAAGTAAAAAGGGGTATTTTGTTTTGATGTTCGGGAATATGATGAAAATTTGGGTATGTCTTTGAGCTCAATTAGACGAACCTGGTTAATTAACGTAAAGGGGTGGTAGATGCTCCCTTTATACTCAGACTCCGGTCTGCTTATATTGTTATATTAATTAGTAGGCATCCAACAAGGACTTTAATTCGGGATGCACAGTAAAATGATAATAAAATTAATCCTGAAATTCTTTTTAAAACTGAATTTTATGCTGAAATTTAATTTGAAAATTTAATGTATTCTGAATATTGATGTAAATAGAGTTAACGTTGATGTTTGTGGTAGGAATGTGTTGTTTAATTTTTATGAATGAGGAGGTTTATAAAATTAGGTGAGCAGCCGAGGCGGAAAGCGTAGTTCACGGATGATGGAGGTTTCACAGCATAATTTGGCGACCCAAAAGTGAGGCTCGAATTCCAAATAAAATTTTTGTTATTTTATTCCAGGAAACTGGCGATCTGAGAGAGAGAGTTTTTGTGTGTGTATAAATTTAAGAGTATTTTAGAGTGTGTGTGAGTGATTAGAACGTATGCAGAGAAAGGAGTGGTTAAGGAGTCAAGGAGTGGAAATTGGAAGTGACGATAGTGCATTGTGTGAGAAAATTTCGAAAATGGAAGAAGCTGGAGGCAGTAGAGATCAGTCGAGGACGGAATCAGGGGATCAAGGAAACGAGATGATAATGAGGATGCTTGAAAGAATGAATGAGACGTTAAGTGGGGTTAGAGAGGACTCAAATCGAAAATTTGAGCAAATGAATGAAGAATCGAACAGGAAGTTAGAAGAGATTAGAGAAATGAGTGAGGAATCGAATCGTAAGTTTGAGCAAATTAGTCAGAAAATAGATAAGACGAATCAAGAAGTTTCAGAATTTAAAAATAGTCTTACCGTAAAGATGGGGGAAGTTGAAAATAGGGTTGAAAAAAATGAGCGTGATATTACAGGTCTTCGACAGGAAATGGGACATTTAAGGTCCGAAGTACGCATTTTCTGTGAAGAAGAAATAAACGTAAAATGACTGAAGTAACGGACTCATGTAGGGATCAGTTAGGCAGGGTAGAACGCGAAGTTAGTGGTATCAAATACAACATGTCAAATTTAACGGGGGATGGTCCCAGATTTTATACAGGTGGAGTATCATTGGACCAACACATGAAGTTTTATGGCGATAACAGGGTAAATCCACAAATTTTTATTAATAGTGTAAGAAATCTAGTGGGAAATTTATTTGACGAACAGACTAAACTGAATACGATAAAGGCTTTATTAAAGGACAACGCGGAAGCATGGTACAATTTAGTAGGACAGGACATAGACACGTATCAGGACTTTGAAGACAAATTTTTACAACATTACTGGAGTGATCACAAACAGGATCAGATTAGGGACGACTTGATTACAGGAAAATTTAAGGAGAGTTTGCAGGTTCTAGGGAGCAATATGCCATCCGCAAGTACAGTGTGGCCAAACAACTGAATCCACCATTGACGGACAGACAGATTATCAAGTACCTATCACGACATTTTGAACTGGAAATTAGACAACACGTGGCCTTACAAAACATCACAGAACGGGAGACATTTTAGAGTATTTGCAGAGATATGACGATGTATGTGTAGGACGGACAAGAGAGATACGAGAACGAAACGTTAACACAGTTAGGTTTGACAACAGGACACCGAATTATCCGAGACGGCCTGACTACAACAGAAATTTTCGACCGAATTGGGAACGACGAGGACAGGAATACAGGAGCAATAGTGCGACTAGGGGACCGACGCCAAGACCTAGTTACACGAGACAGAACAGTTTACCGGAAGTAAACAGGACTGTGACCAGCACGCCGAATAGAGAAAGGGACACGGATATTAACACGAGGAGGACGTACGCACAGGTTGTAGAAGGACAACCAGGACCAAGCACGGAAAACAGGATGGGACAGGATTTTTAGAACGTGACAGACCACTAGATTTCTGTGTAAATGTATACGAACATCCACGTGAATTTTTCAAAATTGAGGAGGAAGTAGAGCCAGAAACTGAGGAAAAATTATGTTTGCCAATTATTAATTTAGAAATTTTTGAGAATAATGTAGAAGTATTACTTGATACAGGGGCAGAGGCGAGTTTAATATCGGAGGAATTCGTCAGCAAAATTAGGGATAAGGTTTGTGATAGAATTATGCCTATAGAACGTAGCCATTTAGTAGCTCCAAATAAAAAGAAGTTTGCTGTAGTAAATAGTGTTGTGGTGCTTAGGATAGATATAGGAGGTTTAAGCTGTGAACAGGAGTTTGTAATTGTACCTGGACTGAAGTTTCAGAGCATTTTAGGTGTTGACTGTATGATGAAGTTAGGGGTTTTGATAGATATGGAAAGGAAGGTAGTAAGGATTAAGGATAGGGTAGTGCCATGGAAGGGCAGTTATGAAGTCACAGAGGATGACACTGGGTTTAGTATTAATGTAGTAGAGGTAGAGGATGATGAAGTAAAACAGATCAACACAATAAGATGTCCAGAGGATAGGAGAGTAGAGGTTCAAGCTTTATTACAAAAACATGCAGAATTAGTGGGGGTAGAAGCAAGCACAGCGTTAGGCTATGAGCACAGATTGGAAGTGGATAATTCAGAACCGTTCAACGCAAAGGTTTATCCAATTCCAGCAGCATATCGGGAGCAGGTAAAGGCAGAATTAAATAAAATGTTGGAAGATGGCATAATTGAGGTATCAAACACTCATTTCATAAATCCGTTGGTGGTAGTTAAGAAAAGGATGATAGCATTCGTTTATGTTTAGATGCACGAAAAATTAACCAACGGACCAAACCACAATTCCATTGTCCACCATCCATGGACACACTTTTGACGAGATTAAGTGGCAAGTTTATTTTTAGTAAATTAGATTTAAGGAATTCATTCTGGCTGATTCCATTACACAAAGATTCTAGAAGGTACACAGGATTTTCCGTAGAGGAAAATCTATAATTTTAAGGTAGTACCGTATGGTTTGTCAACGTCAAGTGCAGCATTAATTAAGGCAATGCAAGCAATTTTAGGAGCATATGAGCAATTCTGCATACACTATGTGGATGATATTTTAATTTTAGTGAAACTGAGGAACAACATTACTCTCATTTAGAACGGATATTATTAGAGCTTAAATTAGCAGGATTGAGGCTGAATATAGAAAATGTGAATTTTTTCAAAAACCGTTAAATTTCTGGGATATGTGGTGAACACTCAAGGTATGTGTATCGATAAAGAAAGATTGTCCGAACTTTTGACATATCCGAGACCTAATAACATTAGGAAATTAAGAGCTTTTTGGGGTCCTTAACTTTTATAAAAGTTTGTACCTGGATTTGCTGAAAAGCGAGTCCATTGTTTAAACTTCTGAAGAAGGGAGTAAGATGGAGTTGGACGGAAAGTCAAGAGGCAGCATATTTAACACTGTTGGAACAATTTCACGACCAACTAATTTTGAGGCATCCCAGATTTGATGTAGGTTTCGTACTGAGGACGGATGCATCGGATAGTGCATTAGCAGCAGAGTTGTACCAAGTACAAGAGGGGGAAGAGGTGCCCATATCTTTTGTTTCACGCACACTGAAGCCGCATGAAGTAAATTACACGATTAGTGAAAAGGAGATGGCTGCAGTGGTGTTTGGTGTTACGAAGTTAAAATTTTTTTTGATAGGAAGACATTTTGTAATCGAAACGGATCATTCGGCGTTGTGTGCGTTGATGAATACGAGATTTTCTAACAATCGAGTATATCGATGGGGTTGTTACTACAGGAGTTTGACTTTGAGATTAGATATATTAAGGAGAAAATAATTTTATAGCAGACGCGTTTAGTAGAAACAGGGACATGGATAACAAAAGACCGTGTGACATCATGATTGCCATGAACAGTCTACTACAAAATGATTCAGTATATGGAGAAGAGGAGATCTTGAGGAACCAGAGGCAGAGTGAGGAACTACAGATTGTTAGAACGAAGTTAGAAAATGAACCGGGATTTAAAACTTCCATATGATAAACGGCTTTTGTGTAAAAAATTCAAGAATTGGAAGTGTATGTAGTGGATAGGGTACAAGCAAAATTAATTATCAAAGATCTGCACTTAAGATATGGTCACATAGGAATCCGAAAGACATGGTTAATTTTAGGAAACGTTTTTTCAACTAAAGACTTAGGATTAGTAAAGTCAGTCATCAACACTTGTCACTTATGTACTTTAGGAAAGTACAAAAATAGTACGAGTCAGGATGTGGTACAAAGTATACACGTACAAAATCCCTGGACTTAGTTGCTATTGATTATTTGAGCAATCTAGTCCGAAGTACAAAAGGACACAAACATGTGCTGATTGTGACTGATGTGTTTTCGAAATTTACCAAATTATATCCCACTCGGGATTGTAACACAGTCGGAACAAACAAGAAATTGGAACAATTTTGTAGGAAGTAGGAACTTTTAAACGAGTATTAGCAGACAATGCTACTTATTTTAATAATCAAAGATTTAGAGATTATTGGGAGAGGCAAAACATTAAAGTGGTGTTTTGTAGCATAAGGCATCCTCAAGCGAATCCAGCTGAGCGATATATTCAAGAGACGGTTAAGTTTTTGCGTTTAGCTTCACATAGGAATCATCGTTTATGGGAGGACAATTTGTCCAAGGTTGAATCTTTTATCAATGAAACCCTAGTACCGTGACAGAAACCAGTCCCATCATGCTGATCAAGCAACAGTATCCCGAAAGACCATGGCAAATTGTGCCTAGGGACGATGAATTCCAACAACTTTTGGTAGATGTGAGGGAGAGGTTAAGGAAGAGAGCTGAAAAATATACAAGGAAGATGAACGCAAGAATTAGAAAGAGGGTAAAATTTAAAGTGGGAGACCAGGTAGTAGTAAAAAGCTTGAGAGTAGGGAAGAGAGATAGGATGACATGTGCTAAACTACACTTGCCATATGAGGGACCTTTTGAGATAGGTGAAGTAGTAGGGAGTGCACATATTTATTAAGGAAGTAGGTACGGGAAATGAGAGGGGACGGTTTCACGTCAACCTATTATTCCCTTATACCGGAGAACCAGCACCACAGGAGAAATAGGTGTATAATATAGTAAAATTTAAATAGGATAGGGATAGAATAGGTGTATATAGAAAAGTAGAAGTAAGTGTTTATAGAAAATAAAGCTAGGTATAGGATAAATATGGGAGATAATTAGGAATAGGTTTAGGATGAGAATAAAGAGTAAAGGTAGGAAGAAAATAAGATAGGTTAAGTATAGATATTTCATATAAAGTATAGTGAAGATTAGTTAAAAGTTAGGAATAGGATAGGTATATAGGATGTATATAGGATTAGATGGATGAGTAGGATGAAGTTAGGGATAATTTCAGTTTATAGAATTAGGTAAAAGTTAGGAATAGGATAGGGATATAGGATAGGTGTAAATAATTTTTTGGATTGGAGACAAAGTAGGTAAGTTAGATAGATAAGGGTAGAGAGTGATAGGCAATTTTTTTTGTAATTTTTTTTGTCTAAATGTTTTATATTTGAAGTCAAATAAGTGGGATTATTTGTATTCAAATAGGGGGAAAATACTCATATTTAGACCAGGGTAGAAAATTAAATAATCACATCAAATAATTTTAATCACCGTGTATAAGGAATTTCATTAAATAATACGCGTTATTAAAACCATGAAGCATAAATAAACTCGGTTGTTTCAGTAAAAATAAGAAATTTAAATTATTTATAAGACGCTTTATATCAAAAGAAGCAGTATTGAAAAGCTCTGCGTGTAATGTAATTATTCCTAAACAAATGGAAATTACGTGCAAAATTTATCTTAATTAACTCTATTTAAGTAACCGGTAGTAAAACAAAGTGTACCTATAATAATTATTATTTAAGTTGTATTCGCTAAAAATGAAAAGGATAGAAATCAATTTTAATTGGAGTTAATTAAACCGTTAATAACATATAATACCTATAGAAACTTGTAAAAACCCAAGATTAAAATACCACGGAATAAGGCTCTGAGAATTAATAGTATGTTTAAACACCTGGGTTTATTTAAAAAGCTCATTCGGCGTAAATTTTGCAGATAATTAATGTTTCAAAGAATCTTGGGGAAAACGTCGCATAATAGTTACGAGAATTGCTAAGGCTGGGTATTTCACACTCCATGTGGACTAAAATAATCGATAATAAAGAATATCAAGTTGCACCAATAAGAACACGGTAGAGAAGGAAAGAGAAAATGCGTCAAGCAAAGACACATATTGTAAAAGGCGGGATTTAAGCAACGTCACGGGGGTCACAATTGGTTAAAAATAGGATGCAAATATCAGAGGTAGAACAACGATTTCTGTACAAAATTAATTAGTTTTCTCGGACATGCTTGCGTGCCGTGTGAAATTTTCTGAGATTTAAATGGGGCGAGTGAAAATTCGTAAAAATCGACGCGTGAGCGACGGACTGGGAACAGAGCATGAAAAATTCTAGAAACTGTCCGTTTTAGAGACTCGACCGACAGACAGGCTTTTCGCTATATATACCGGTGGTAATATGAATTTCGGCCTCTTAGACTTTTGACGATTCGATGCGTTAAAAGCTCGTACATACGCGACTTGATTGAAGATGTTAAACCGTGCATTTTAGTTTGATTAAATAATTTAAAGTTTGCTAGTATATTTTAGTGATTCAAAATAGCTTGTTATTTACGTGCTAACATGAATGTACTTCAGTGCACTTAGATACAAGGTAATAAAATTTAGTTTCACTGTACCAATTAGCAAAATTTACAACGACGAATGTATACACAAAAGTAGGCAGTTTTGGCGTATATTGTGACAGAAGCATGAATTTCTTTGCTATTTTTCGGGGGTGTTAATAATTAAATGGTTCAAATACGTGTCTGGATCCATGAAACAAGGGTCAGATAAACACAGATGAGTTCCGGAAAGGCCCAGAAACGACTTTGAATGGATGGCGATGGAGAAAATTTTAAAAGCGTAGAGAATCAGAAGCCGTAAATATAATCCTGTTGAATGGTGTGATTAACTAAAGAAACGATACTTTGAAGCTACGAGGACAGTAACCTTCAGGTAAATTATACTATTTTGTTTGACATTTTTGTGTGTATTGAATGACTTTATAATTGATTTACTTTAAATGGACATTAGTGAAATTGTTCTAACCATAAACGTTTAATTTTAAGATGAAATTTGCTTGTTTAAGTAAAAAGGAGTATTTTGTTTTGATGTTCGGGAATATGATGAAAATTTGGGTATGTCTTTGAGCTCAATTAGACGAACCTGGTTAATTAACGTAAAGGGGTGGTAGATGCTCCTTTATACTCAGACTCGGTCTGCTTATATTGTTATATTAATTAGTAGGCATCCAACAAGGACTTTAATTCGGGATGCACAGTAAAATGATAATAAAATTAATCCTGAAATTCTTTTTAAAACTGAATTTTATGCTGAAATTTAATTTGAAAATTTAATGTATTCTGAATATTGATGTAAATAGAGTTAACGTTGATGTTTGTGGTAGGAATGTGTTGTTTAATTTTTATGAATGAGGAGGTTTATAAAATTAGGTGAGCAGCCGAGGCGAAAAGCGTAGTTCACGGATGATGGAGGTTTCACAGCAATATATATATATATATATATATCAGTTTCATTTTTTTGTTATTTAAAGCGTTAAATTTAGATCACAAAATTGATTTTGAACATCCTAAAATTTTAGAATTAGAAAAAGATACAAAAAAAAGATTATTCCTTGAAATGTATCATATTTTTCGCAAAAAAAATTGTATAAATAAAAAAACAGATATTGGTGGTTTAAGTTCGATTTATACATACTTTCTTAGTCTTCAGAAGTAACCTGTACCTAATGCAATAATTGATATTGTAGTGATTAATACTTCACATCATACATGCACATCACATTCATACATACATACACATGTACACATACACACACGTACTAACAAACAAACAGATTTAAAATATATAATCAGAAATATGCATGGACACTCATATAAGTATAACATGTACGCACACTCATGTTCATACATACACACACACACACGCACATATAGGCATCCTATATTTAACGCTTTAAATAACAAAAAAATGAAACTGAAAGATTTCAAAATCTGACATTTTTATATTTATACAAGTTATACAATTTTTATACAACAACTTGAAGCAAACATTATTTTAAAAATAATTTTCGATTTAATATCTATGTTAATTTAATATATATCCTCACCTTGTAAGTTAATAGCAATTGATGTATATGTTAGCCTAGTTAATTGTATTTTAGAAAGCCTGTGATCAAGAATTTGAAATGGATTCAAAAATTTAGGCCTTAAAAAAGAGTATACTTTTCTCCAGCTGACCTCAAACCCATTAATAATATATCGTATATATATATATATATATATATATATATATATATATATATATATATACGAATTTGGGGGATATGTAACTGGCCTTTTACCATAACATATTGTCACGGACAATTGTAAACAATTAAATATATTCTTACAATAGTTTTTCAATATGTTTTTATAACTTATACCATCTCATTTTTCTGTGGAGGGACGACGCGGGAGAGAGCGTTCAACAAATGAAAAATTACATAAAAATCGCGGTATCGTCATTATCAATACTCTCTGTATGTTTGTTGTGGTTTGTTTAGTATTTTTCTTAATCTTCTTTGGGAATTAAACAACTCATAGTTGTTAAAATCGCCTTTATTTACGTTTCGATCCATGACCTAGCATCGTTGTCAAAATAATAAAAAATTACATTGACATTTATGACATAAATTGAAGATGACTTTGATTTATTACTATTTGATATATTTGACTTGAATACATTAGGTGAATTTTAAAGTTTAAAAGAATGAATGTCTTCAATTTGTGTTGCGGTCTGGGAACGACTTTGAGGTAGCCAATACGTTTAACGTGAAATCAGCTAGTTAATGTTTTATATAGTTAAATTTCATATAAATTCAATAACTTGAGGATTGGAAAACATTTTGCTACGTACCTAGACGTAGCCGGAAGGAATGTAAATACCAGGCTAACTACCAAACGCGGAGAGTGGGGGGGATTTACCTAAATACAAAAAAACAAAAAAAACACGTCGCCCACGATTATCTATTAACAATAAGAATAAATAAAAATTTCTTGATTCACATGGACAAAGAAAAGTATTAAATTTAAGTTATATTGTAAAGGACAAATTTGATAATGGATCCACGAAGTGCGTATTTCGTAGCTAACATGTAATAAAACTCATTGGAAAAAAGTAATGTTTAGATTTTCTCAGTAGCAAGTGTGTTAAATGTAGTAAGAATTAAAGAAATATAACCAGAAGCACTAGCGTAGCTAGCTTTTAAACATGTATGGTGAACTGGTTGCACAACATCAACCGCTAATAAATAATCAATGTGTATAACAGAGAACGAAATACATACCTCTATGCGTCGTCATGCTTATCTTGCAAGTCGTCGGGGGCGAGTCAGCACAGCAACGCCAAGATAGCCAGAATCCATTCGCCCTGCCACCGTAACTGCAGCAGCTGTCAACAGACAAAAGCAGTTGGTCTACGTCAATGAACAGTTGGGCCTACATAAAGAAAGAACCAATTTGGCCTCCAGCTAAGAGCAAATACACGCAAGGTACCTCCTACTTGTCGAACAAAAGAACGTGCATCGCTGTAGAAAATATTTCAACGCACAAGCTGCAGAATCAAATTAAAAATTGGTTCAAAATAACACGTGTTTGAACTGCAACCCTCGCGTTATCAAAGCGCAATTAGCAAACTGGAAAACACGCTATCAACTAATAGTAGGATCTATTATTTCGACAAGTGTTTAAATGGGAAACACAATACAAAGCAATTATACGTTATCGGAATGTTTAACAAATTGACGGATACCTAAAACAAGGTATTGACTATTTAATTTATTGAATAAATTTTCGTTTTAGCATGAATAGATTTGAAAGAAATGTTATGATAGCGCGTACTATTGTAACGAGGTAAAAATGCAGGATGGGGTTTTAAATAGAAACAGAAGCTAGAAAAATAAAAAACAAATTACCACAAAATAGGACGGATTTGAATCTATCGTCGAAAATAAAGGTAACAATTTTTTAACGTGTTTCTATTTATACGATTGAGAGGATGGTTATTAAAAAAGTGTGCGATTACGTTACCGTAAGACTTAAGCAGCCGGGGGCTGCTAATATGCCTATGGTTATGTAATTAGTTATTGTAGGTATAAATAGAAATCAGGTATATAGGCTGAATTTTATGTAAATATCGCAAGGGAAATCCAGGAAAAACTTGCAATGCTACCTAGATATTGGGGGCATTTGTTTTTCATTTGTTAATTCCTTTAGTAATGGAATCCATTGTTTACTGAGGGTCATGGATTCGTTTGCTACGCAGTTATTTCAAAGTAGGGTTATATAAACAGTTTCTTTGATTTTGCGTTTTTGGTGGTTTTCTTTTTTGTCAATAATTTTTGCGTCTTTCCATTTTATTTTATGACTGGAGTCCCATGCATATTGGCAAATTATAGACTTTTCAAATTTGCTATTTTTTATACAGGATTACTGGAAATTCGAGGTATTCCTGTTAAGGTGTTATAGAAGAGGTACTTAGCAATTAATTTAACCATATAATGCCTTAAGCAAAAGTGAACAGTTTCTGGAATATTTACATATTTATAATTTTTTTGAAAAAATAGGGAACGCAACTTTAAAAATTCATAAGAAAATCTAATAATAATAAACAAACCTTTTAAATTCATTAAACGCTCAGGACATCGTACTAAACCATTATCAACACTTAAATTGAAATCACCTGTGCATACATTAAAATGGGAAGCACAAACATTTCAAACCTTCATGAATTCCATTCGTTTCTTTCACTCAAATTGGCGTCTTTTCAAAAAAATCATCGATACATTTAGCGTGCAGATTACTGTAAAAACTTGTACAATTCCTTTGTTTTCGATTGAGCTATTCACATCTGTAATGGGTTAATAAGTTACAGAGAAATCGAGATTACAAAGGGATCATGAACAATTCCTCTACAGATAAACTTGAACTTAAATAATTAAATCTAGACGGCTTTTAAATTAAACAAAAAGTTCGTTGATGTCAAATTGGGATTTAGTTAGTTCGAATCGTTCAAATGCCTTCTACCCTGTACTCTTTCGTAGGAAAAGAAATGGAATATTTGTAAACTCGTAGGCGTATATCCACAGACTTTTTTATACCTATGGTATGCTTGTAGGAAGGTCTGTAAAAGCTCCAACTGAAGCTAATGTTGGAAATAAAGATTCGATTATTAAGAGCAATATTCCGTATCGGCAAGCAGTCGGATCTTTGTTATATTTGGCGTGCGCCTCACATTCAGATACTGCATTTTCATTGGCAAAAGTTGCTCGATCAATGGATTCCGATACTGAATCTGACTGGATTGCAGTTAAGCACATTCTCCGTTATTTACGTGGAACAATGAAGTTTGGTCTGTTTTATTCTGGTAATAACAGTGGTTTGAGTAACTAGTGATGCAGATTTTGCAGAAGATAACAAAACTCGACGTTCGACCAATGGTTATGCGTCTCTTTGTGGAGGAAGTGCTGTTTCGTGGATGTCAAAGTTGAAAAATTCATTTGCGTAACTACCACAGAGGCTGAATTTGTTGAACGAGTGAAGATGCAAAAGAATTAATATGGTTACATCATTTGCATAGAGAAATTAGCGGCAGAAAACTCAATGTTCGATGTACCTATTTTATTTTGTGATAGCGCTAGTGTATGTTTTTATCGATTAACAGCATTTTAAAACAGTTAATCAATTAAAATACACTATCCTGTAATGGTTGCCAATTGCGCTGGTATGAAAAATGTAGTGGACTGTAATCTGCATCTGCATGACCGCCGTAAACTGCATAAACGAAAGTTCACTATTCTTGTGACGTTTTCACCATAGAAAACCTCATGGTCAAAGCACACCGAACTGGTTCTTACAGTCACTCCCGTTGCCAAGTTAATTATGCTCTTCTGTCTAATGCGCGTCTTGAACTGTGTACACGAACACAAGAAGGCATTCGCGCGTATTCCTTCCAATATCCAAAGTTGTATGTATATGTTATCGGATAGGCGATAACAGGAAAGGAACTTTGATAATGTAAATAATGAATAATATAAAGTGATCATATGTCACCAAAAATGCTATAAAATGCATAACATACCGCCCACCAAAATAAGATTGAAAACTTATTTTAACCAATGTAATTAAATATATACAAATGCGTAATACCACAAAAATTAAATAATAATGAATGCGTAATTCCAACAAAAAAAAATTATTGAGAGAAGAAAAAAAATAGTTTTTCCTTTGTTATGTGTCCTCTAATGGGCGAGCACACAATTTGACCAAAGGTCGTTTAATAATGCCGTTTGCAGTTTGAACCTGCGCCACTGTGACGACATTATCTGTACCAGGATACAAGTGGGTAATGCGTCCCAGTCGCCAATGCAATGGAGGGGTATTGTTCTCCTTAATTAGGACCAATGTCCCAATATTAACAGCGGGAAGAGATGAAAACCATTTAGTTTTCTGCCGGAAAGTATGTAAGTACTCGCTATTCCAACGGCGCCAAAAAGATTGTTGGATTCTCTGAATGAGTTGCCAACGATCTAAAATTGATAGTTTCAGGTCCAAGACATTTGGGTCAGGAAGCACTGAAACTGGTTCGACTCCTAAGAAATTACACGGTGCCAAATAAAAAAAATCTTGAGGATTTGTACTCAATGAACGCAAAAGACGAGAATTGAGTATGGCCTCAATCTGAATTAGTACGGTATTGAATTCCTCATACGAGAGAATTAGAGCGCTGATAACCTTGTTGAGATGATTTTTAACTGACTTGATGCCAGCCTTCCACAACCCTCCGAAGTGAGGGGACGACGAGGGATTGAAAATAAATTCAATACCCTCTGCGGTAGCAAGATGTTGCATAAGTTCGGCCAGTTCACGGGCAGCATCAGTGAAATTTGTGTCGCAATCACAGTAGATTTTGGCACATTTACCACGACGAGCAATTAAACGCCTCAATACCGCTATAAAAGCAGATGAGGACAAATTCAAAACTAACTCTAAGTGCAGAGCCTTAGTTCCAAAACAAACAAACAAACAAATATAAGCCTTTAATGACTTTGAACCACGAGTGCAGCTCATGGTAATTGCGAACGGTCCACAAAAATCAACCCCAGTGTGGAGAAAAGCTTTACCCGAAGCGGTGCGGGTTGCTGGTAGGTCACCCATAGGGGGAATAGGGAATTGGTTTTATACGAAAACAAATGATACATTTTTGAACAACCTTTTTTGCGGCCAAAATCCAAAAATTTTGCGTTAAAAGAAATTGGATCGTTCTAAGACCAGGGAATACATATTTTTGATGACAGTCCAAAATAACGAGATCTGTCAAACGATGAGTACGGGGTAATAGGAGTGGAAAATTTTCCCCATAAGGTAAATTTGAATTTCGAAGACGACCGCCACCCTGAGTAAACCATGTCTGTCCAGAAATGGACTAAGGAGTCTAAGCTGTTTGCTAATGGTTCTCCTTTTTTTAATATTCTCTAAGTCCTTATAAAAGAATTCTGATTGAACTCTTTTAACCAATAAATTAAGCGCAACTTGTTGTTGCTGATTTGAAATGATTTGCCATGCGTTTGAAACGAGATCAACAGGAGTTCTCAAAGTGCGGATAAAATGAAGGACATAACATATAATGCGACAAACCTTATTTATACCAGAAAATTTGTTTAATAACAGATCAAGAAAATGATCCGAAATGAAAATATTCAATGATATTGTAATATATATACATTTTTGTAATTTTATAGTTCTTTATCCTCGTGACTATCAGCTATAAATCAAACCTCCCAATTTTCTATACCTTAATCTGATATCACAAGGTCGAGAATTTCTACTTTTTCTTTTAAGCCCAAGGTAATGTCGGATGGAAAATGGCTTGAGACAAAGAAAACTCTTAAGATATAAACGGCTAGTCGAGTGTTAGCTCTGGGTAGATCATGAGCTTGGGTCATGGGTGAATAATAGACCAAAAATACCTTTAATGAGCGCCACCGTATTTTTTAATACAATAACCAACAAAATTTAACTGTGCTTGTATAAGGGGAATGCAGAAACCTTATCTTAACACCACTAACATAGCCATAAAACTTGAATTTCACTCTTTCGGACACACTTACCAAGACCTCAACCACCAGATGTCAAACAGATGTCTCAGCTTTACCTGTGAACAAACAAAAGCATAACATGGACACCATTTGTGTCTTCAAAAGCATTTGCCAAAAATAGAATAATATAATTTAGGCATCTAAAATATACTAAGGGAATTCATTTTCATTACACACTCTTTTTACTTAAGGAGGATTTGCACTATTTTCTTTTTTATTAAATGTTGAATAATAAAACGTCTTTCAAAAAACAAAAGGAATTCTATTTGAATAAATGTCTGATTATATACAGGTGACTGCAATATTTAAGGTTGTATCATTGTCATATTTTTTCATAATAATTCTAGTGAAATTTAACATTCAAAATTAAGATCCATAAGTAGACCATTTCTATAAGATTTAATTAGATAAACATGTAATTTATTAATTGTTCATAACACATAAGATTACTTTAATCATAAAAGTACTTCCTTGATTATTACAACAAAAATTGATTATCAAAGAGCAGCGATTGTAAAATGCAAATATTCTAATTTAATTGTAATCTACTAAAAACACGCGAATTTCCTACACCAATGAAAGTGCTTTTACATGACCTGAAAGTCTTTAAACATAATGTAAAATTAAACAAGACAGCATATGGCGTCTAGATTAGAAAACAGAATCTATAATATTTTTTGTCTGACATAAGTTGTCATTCTAAATTTCTTAAAGTACATTGTTTGAATGCGTGTGCAAACAACTGACAAGCTAGATACTTATTCGTTAATGTTACTAACTTCAAAAAAACTACTTTATTTTTTGTTTCTCAAATAATCAACGTTGGATAATTCATAATAATTTACTATTGTTTCAAAGCTATGGAAAGTTACAAACACTCACGTGCATCCAAATGTGCTGCAGGTGCTAGGCCTTGACGTCAGCTGTTGTACATTTCCAGCGTAATAACCGTATGTTATTAGTCATCGGTACGTTTGAAATATCGAGATCCCATGTAGAATGAACGTTTACTTTACTGCATGTTAAACTAAATAGAACGAAACCATATATCTCTGCTTTAAATTACTGCGACGAAAATTTGTTTTAGTTCATTATCGAAAATTGTTGTTGAAGATATGTCCTCAAGATATTGCACTAAGATGGAAAATATTAGTATAATTTATTGTGTTAATATATACCAACTGTCTCAAATGATGTCCTAAAGGGGATCCATATTCTCAGGCCTGTCGGGATCAACTAACTTACTTGAAGCGAGGCTTATCAAAAATCGTGCTCACGCAACCGCTGTTAGGCTCGACCTCCAGACCGTAAGAATTTATTATTCTCTACTTTTTCTTTTTGACTTTATTAGAAGCCACGTGTTTTAACAGGGCCATTTTGACTTTATCACGTCTACAAAAGCGGCTTGCACTCTCGGACGTTGGGAATAAAGTGCCGACTAACAACTTGACAGCGCTTGGTAACAAACTTCAGAGTATATATATACTAGAATCTATGTGTTATTACAAATATTATACATTAATTTTTATTGGATGATAATTCACAAATTAAATGCTTTAAAATACAGCTGTTTTATTTTTATTTTATTGAACTAAATGTAACTAGGAAAAAAAATACGTTACAATATAATTCTTTTTTACAAATCCATAGTTGTTGAATCCATTTCAGAAAATTTACTCACAGGCCAATCTGATTGTGGCAAAGAAAGCCAAATAGGACTGTACCACCATAAACGATGCCCTACTAGTCCGTGGCTAGTAAACGCCGAGAGGCGCAATCCGCTGGATTATCTTGAGACTTGATGTGGTTTCAAGGCCCAGGAGGAATTCGATCTAGAATGTGTGAAATTCTGTTACTAATGAAAGTTTTCCAATGGTAAGAAGGCGATCGAATCCATGACAGACCCACTGTAGAATCTGACCACGCATAAATCGATAACTTTAGTCGAACCTTGTAAATATTTAACAAGAACTCAATCAAATCTGATAAAAGTACCGCGGCAGATAATTCTAGCCGAGGCACAGAAATGCGTTGAGTAGGTGCAACCCTTGATTTTGCACATACCAATGAAACTTTGATATTACCATTTGCGTCTACCACTCTGAAATAAATTACTGCGGCGTATCCTTGTTTGCAGGCGTCGCAAAAGCCATGCAACTGAAATTCGAGACAGTTATCAGACAAAATCCACCGAGGAATTTTCACCTTAGACAATTCTGATAATTGATCAAGGCAATCTTTCCATTTGACAGTGACTTCAACAGGAGGGTTGTCATCCCAATCGATGCCCCGAATATTGGATAAGGCGTTTTGCAAAAAACCCCAACAGTGTCAACAAGCCCAAGAGATCAAAGATCCGCGCGATTTCTGAAACCATGTGCCTTTTGGTACAAATCCGATCAACCGGAAGTACTACATAAAAAAATTTGTCCAATGACGAATGCCACTGAAGGCCCAAAATTTTTTGCAAGTCATTAGTTGAATCTTCGAATGAAAATGTCTGTTGATACCTAGCCGATTCAGGTACAATCTTAATTAAGTCATATACGTTACTGCTCCATTTACGCAACGTAAATTCATCCAACAAGCAGAGTCTGTCTAATTCCAAAATCAATTGTTGAGCTTCTTCGACCGATTGTGACCCGGTCACGACATCGTCAACAGATGTATCGAATTCCAAAACCTTAGCAGCTAAAAGTTGATTCAAGACGCGCCAATTCTTGGATCACACGCAATGTCAAATACGGTGCTGATTTGACACCATAAGTTACTGTATTTAGTACAAAATCTGAAATAGGTTCTGTAGGATTAGACCTCCAAACAATTTCTTGAAATTTCCGGTGTTCCGGAGAAATCAGAATTTGTCGATACATTTGTTTGATGTCTGCGGCGATGACAATCGGATGTAAGCGAAAATGCAAAAGTAAAGCCAAGATATCCTTTTGTAAGGAAGGACCGGCAAGCAAATAGTCATTAAGAGACCCACCAATAAGAGTAGTTGCCGAAACGTCAAAGACTACCCTTAATTTTGTTGTGTTACTTTCTGGTTTAATAACCGCATGATGCGGAATGTAATATTGTGTCGAATGATGTGATGATTCCTTCATGATAGAACAAATGAGTGACATGTGGCCATTTTGTAAATAATCTTGCATAAACTCCCTGTACATTGTATACAGTGCAGGGTCTTTTTGTAGAGGAGTGTCCAATGCTAAAAACCTACGAAGTGCTACTTTCCGAGAATCCCAAAAATGGGTTCCGGACCATTAAACGGAAGTGACACATAAAACGACCCTGCTCGTTTCTAGCGTGTGTTGTCAAAAAATGCTGCTCACAGGCTGCTTCTGCAGAAGAAACCTTGTGGACATCTGGAATGCCTTCCAGCTCCCAAAACCGACGAATTAGAGTATCCAGGGGTTCTATTAGTACACACAATGGGGTACTATCTGCTGCAGGAGAAATGATTTTCCCTGTAAGAACCCACCCAAATTTGGTATGAATCGCGACTGGTTCGTCTGCGGTTCATATACGAGTCTCATTTAATAATGAGCGTGCAGAAACATCTGCACCCAAAAGTAAATCAATTGTGGCTGGCTTATCAAAATCAGGATCAGCCAACGGCAAGTCCGCTGTATGCGGCCAATGGTTGGTGTTTAATTGCACTACAGGCAATTTACCACAAATATTTTTTAGAATATAAACATCTACATCAAATTGAGGATATATTTTATCCCTACGTCTAATTTTGCAAGATAAAACTCCCTAAATGTGTGAGGAAGCTAAACCTAGACCTTCCACTTTAATGGCAACGTTGGATTTTTGTAAGCCAAGTCGCTGACGACAAGTTTCCGTCATAAGACTTTCCATACTGCCATTGTTCAACAATGCTCTTATCTTTTGAATCTTTCCGTTCCCATCTCGAATTGTAATAGTTGCAGTTGTCAATAAAGTGACGGTTTTCGAAGAATGCGTTGAAAATAAACTGCTACTACTTGATGTACTTGCACATGGTTGATTTGACTGTGGTACGGGCGCGTTATTAACGAATTGATCCTTCAATGATTTTTGGTTTGTAAAATGTAGCAATGTGTTGTTAGACGTAGCCCACTTTCTACAAACAGATTTTGAAGAACATTTCGTGGCTTTATGAAGCCCCGATATAAACTGATAGAAAGCAGGTTTGCCTTTACAATGAATGCAATTTTTGTTATCTGAAGTTTGTCACCAATGAAGTGTGATATTGAGATTTTGTATAAATTCCAATAGGTTTATCAAAATGTGTAGATTTACTATTTGTTTTAGACTGTTTGCTCATACATAGACTACTAACTTTCAAAGCTTTACAGTGCCTTTCGACAAATGTTTTTAACTGCTTATATGTGGGAATCAAATTTAAACCCATAGCATTGTTTTCCAATTCGAATAATTTTAAAAAAACATGTCCAAAACATCTATCTTAGCTTGCTCTAAGCATGCCAAATTTTCATCAAAGCAATTTATAAAAGCTCTAAGTTCTTGGTGAGAATTATGGTTGGCCTTTGGAGCATTTTCCAAAGCCGCAAAATGTGAGTTGACCAAAAGTCTCTTGCTTTCACACTTTTCAACCACGGTATCGCATGCCAACTTAAAATTATCCCCTGTAGTAGGTAAATGTTTAATTAAACCTTTAGAATCTGAATCTAATGCGTCCAGCAAGAAATAAAATTTCTCTACGCTTAATAAATTCTTGTTATCAACAACAAGATTTTTAAAAAGCTCATTAAAATGCATAAACTCTGAAATCTTGCCAGAAAATTTTGGGACAGATATCCGAGGAAGTCTTATGTTAAACACGCTTGTTAATTGAGAAAATTCTTGTGTGTTAGCAAGAATATTTTCTTTCTTGATTTTGGATAAATCAAGCTCCATTTGTGCCGCACTATTTTTTATCGAATGACTAATCCAATCATGCTGGATTTCAAACTTTTAATTTCCTCCAGATTTTCTGCGTCTCGAGTGCACATTTTGTACGCACTATGCATCTCATGTTTGAGATCGATAGCTGTTTGCGTTAGAATTTTAGCCAAAACTAAATTTTGCTTTGTTGAGTCCAAATTAGACGTTTGATCAAAAAACGAACGAAACTGTTCAATAGCCAATTTTAAATCCAGGATAAACCGTTCAGTAGAAATTTTCTTGGTAGCCATTGTAGCTACTGAAATGCCCTTATAAGTTCTAAGCAATTGTCTTGAAATAAATGCCAATAAACCAAAGACAAAAATTTGCTTTTAAAAATTAAAAATTACATAAATAATTTTTAACCAAGAACCCAATGTTCTAAATTAAAATATCTATAGCAATTATAGATATTTAAACACCTTGTATGAGGTGTTGTTTGAAATGAATGCCAATAAACCAAAGACAGAAATTTGTCTTTAACAAATTGAATGAATTATGTAATTTAACATGTTTACCATTTTAATGAGTATTGGTGCTGAGTTGTAACAATTATCAACAACTTCTACGAATTAAATTGACACCAAAATAAACAATGTTTGCAAACTTGTTTTGAATGGGCGAGCAACTCGAATTATGTCGCATGAAATACGTTCGTTATCAGAAACAACAGGTTTAAGCTGCCGGCGTTCTGACCTCGAAAGCTATTATTTAAAATGAATGCACAGGTGTTCTTAAAGCGATATAGCATTTGTAAAACTGAACCACATTGATTATTTTCAACACAAATACCACTGAATGACTAAATTAATGCAATTTAAATTGAAATTATAATAATTTAAACCATGAAATCCAAAGAATAGCAATGCGTTTTGTTTAATAAAAAAATATTTATGCAGTAAACGAGATGTGATATGCGGTAAGAATTGTTAAGGAATTGTTTAAGGAACATGCAAGAAAAAAAATGTTATCCGGTTCGAAGACCAAAAAATGTATGTATGTTTTTATCGATCAACAGCATTTAAAAACAGTTAATCAATTAAAATACACTAACCTGTAATGGTTGCCAAATGCGCTGGTATGAAAAATGTAGTGGACTGTAATCTGCATCTGCATGACCGCCGTAAACTGCATAAACGAAAGTTCACTATTTTTGCGATGTTTTCACCATAGAAAACCTCATGGTCAAAGCACACCGAACTGGTTCTTACGGTCACTCTCGTTGCCAAGTTAATTATGCTCTTCTGTCTAATGCGCGTCTTAAACTGTGTACACGAACACAAAAAGGCACTCGCGCGCACTCCTTCCAATATCTAAAGTTGTATGTATATGTTATAGGATAGGCGATAACAGGAAAGGAACTTTGATAATGTAAATATCAAAGCAGAATAATATAAAGTGATCATATGTCACCAAAAATACTATAAAATGCGTAACAGCTAGTGTTATAACATCAACAAAAAAAAACGTAATTTTACAACCGTTCGAAGCATATCGAAATTCGTTACTATTACGTTCAGGAACGATATCAAAGTGTGGATATTGCAGTTGAATATATTAGCACTGAAGATCAACTTGCAGATTTAATGACAAAATCGCACAATGCCGACCGGTATTCAAAACTACGTAATTTAATTGGAATGCAAAATAGGAATTGTTAATTTTTGTTTGCGTTTGTGTACAGGTTAGTTTTGAACTATGGTGTAGAAGTTAAAAATCTACCCTGTACATATAAAGGTGTGCTTCTATGAGTAGGGTAAAATCAAGAATCCTGTGACCACATTTCCACCAGCATCCACATTTCCACACACATCTGGACCAAAAAGTTTTCTTCGACTAACCATTTTTCATCTTTCGAGATAAACCTATCTTAAATTTTTATGTTTCGAGATAAATGAGCATCCACATTTCCACACACGAGATAGTCCTGATCTTCTAAATTTTACTCTTTGCTTTATAAGCAAAACTAACAAATAGTTTTCTTCGTCTAGCCAATGCATCTTTCGAGATAAACCTATCTTGTTTGGTATCAGTTAACATTAGATTTTTCTCAGCTACCCGAATTTCTAGGAATTTTTAAGATATCATCACCCCCAAGGGAGCTACCCCAATTTTAAGATTTCTTACCTGTAGCGACTTTTGAGTGTTCTTATAAATTTTTTAGTCATGCGATACATTAAATTAGCTTAGAATTTTACGCAGAATTTGAATCTGCAATCAGATTTAAAATCGGACTACTCCTTACAAAGTTACCCCTTTAAAGCTCCCAAATCTCATTAAAATTTTTGCTCGTCTATGACATATGCTTTAACCAACTATTTCCCTAGAAATCTAAAACCGCAAGGATTTTAGAAACGAGTTCTTTATAAGCCATAAGTGTTTAATATTTAAAACCATTTTTTCAAACAGTAATGTGCTTTTTTCAGAATATCGCAAAACTTTTAAAATTTTCTGGTTTTAACATAATTACATGCACAATGCTAAATAGTTGGAAAATACATAGACAAGGACAAACTAATTGCTTTACAATTATGTGACGTATAGTGAAAGTAGCGTAGAGGACAAACTAATTGCTTTACAATTATGTGACGTAAAGTGAAAGTAGCCGTTCTTTTTTATAAATTAGCGGGTATATGATTTGAGAAATACAATAGATATGCTCGATGCTAAATGCTTGGAAAATACAAGTCGTTTCAAATCAATTTCTTAACGAGCATGTGAATCACATGTGAAAACTGTATATAATTTCTTTTCTTGGACTTTCTATTAATTATGTTTGTGTATTAGAAATTGATTAATAATTGCAGGATACAAATTTTAAATAAACACTTTGCTAAGGGAACACCGAACTTGTTGTATACAGAATACTTACTAATAAAGCAATTTAATTTTAAATAACTTCTACGCCATATTTTTCGTAAATGGCATGCTTTGGAAACAATCGAAGATTGCCGAAGACACTCGAAGAGTGCACAAACGCGGTCAGTAAACCACAATTAATAATTGCCTTTATAGGTTTAACATTTCTACCATTACCCAATGACTTTAATTTCTTATTGGAGAGAATCCTTATTCTCCCACGCACTGTTGCGTAGCTGGATGCCCACCCCCTTTTGGGGATATATGCTCGTTATAGGTTGTAGCACCCGCGGTTTTACTTAACTACACTTTGTGAGATCCCTTTAATCTTTTTAATCGTGTCCTTCTCGCGTACAATACAGTAGGGCTTAGCCTTACTACCTACAAATTCTAACACCAAGTCACCGTTAAACTCGTCTTTAAATTTCCCCACAACTTTTTGTTAACATGCGGTAAATTGTGTTTATTATTTGCGGGGTACACCACTTTAAACCTAAAAATAGAAAACAGGATAGTTTAATACGTCTATTAATAATTTATGGTAATGTTGGCGAAACAAATATGTAAAAACAAACTTTATCAAGAAAATATAATGTTTTAATAGAATACATACACGTATTGATAACATCTATAAACCGCATTGGTAACCAGAGTCTGGCGAATCTGGGATAGCCAAATCTCTAAACATTTGCGCAAGCGATTAACTTGCAGTTGCATCTTTTAAGTACTGAATGGGAAACATTTAATAAGTTCCAACACTGTCAAGTAATTTAAATTGTTGCAATCATTAGACAGAGAAATACTGGCACTGCTCTCCCCCTCTAATAACGTTTGAACCCTTTCTTCCTCCGTCGTATTTCCACATACTTTTTTTATATCACCAACAAAATTTTCGTAAAATTCTGGAAAGTTTCTACACCTTAACTCAGCCATTTTAAAACAGATCAATTCTCGTAAATTTAATAGCTTGATGCACTCGTACGCAGGTAGCACAATAACATTCCCATCTTTCGTAATCTCCATATTATATAAATTCTCTTTTTCAAAATTGTTCAAAAGCCATATACTTCTATTAAAGGCTGTGCTCAGCTGCAATTTGAAATCTTGATCCAATTGTATCTCAACAACATCGTTTCCAGTAGTCAAACCATTTAATCTGACTTGTTTTGAGTCTTGAGCAAATTGGCGAATTTGAAATTCCACTTGAAAAGTACACAATTTCTTCCAATCGAAGTAAGAGAATGTTATCGTAGATCAGCACACATACCACTACAGCAAATAACTTGGATGGCAGGTTGAAGACCACCATATAAATCAAAACCAACTTCTAATATATGGTGGTGATAATTTGGAGGAAATTCGCCTAACCTATAGGTTGACTTACCAACTAGTTGGTTGATATTTAATTGTGGTACTCGCACATCACTTGTAACGTCAACACAAGAAAAATTCATCTTTAATTTATAATTTTAATCAAACTCGACGATACTTTGACGACTAATGCACTGGAACATGGCTCTCGCCTTTTATGCCGATGGTCGAGCGTGCGCAGCTCCTTATTATATTAGTTGGCGTTATATGCAAGTCTTGACTGGAAAAGTGACGTCTATAATTGTTTTATAGTGGGTTTTACCTGTATGTATTTAACCACCAACGCCATTTTAGAATTATTAAACAAAATTACTCTTAGCAGTATTTTTAATATACCATCGTGTAAGATTTCAATTATTATTGTGTTTTTCCTCAGGTTTTCAAATCCCTCGGAATTTTTTTCAAATCGAATGACACCTTACTGATTTGCAGAATAACCTTTTGCAAGCACCGTATATAATTCATCTTTAATCTATTTCTAAACCGTATCGCTCTGTCTTTTGAGATAAACCCTGGTGTAACCTATAAATTAGTATAGAATTTTCCTGGGAATTGAAATTAATTATCACGTCTTTTAAAATTAGTTCCAACAAAGACCTGTATATATTGTATTAATATTCAAAACCTATCAGCAAAACACCTTTGCATTTTTATTTAGATTTAGCTCGATAATAGAGTTAAACTCAAAAATATTTATTAGTGGCTAGAATTGTTAAAATTTTTCAATTAGTGAATCCACATACAAATGATTAAACCAAAAGGTATAATACATATATTAATTCTGTACGGCGACCTAGAAAGTGGTTTGATAATCTATTTTAAATGTAGTTCAACATAAGACGTATATTCTAAATAAATTTAGTGAAATGTATGATCATTAGCCTTGCATTGTTTGTCGATGACGTCTGACTATTAATTTAATAAAAGCACTTTCCACAATTCTAGTTAATATACGGGAATACACATTCTATAATTTGATTTAAATTGGGTTAATGTAAGGACAAATTATACGTATACTTTCTCTATGTACATAAATACGGAAATGATACCAAAAGTTCATTTTAAGTTTATTTTGTAAAACGTAAAGTCGTTTATAGTGTAATTAATAGTAATACTGAATTTTCAGTCTTTGGTTTAAAATTTCGTGTGAGGACTATCGACAAAGAAGAGTAAGTCTTAGTTTGAATTTTGCAAACGTAGGAGAAATTAATATTTACATGTATAATTCAAAACTGTTAATCAATAATTTTTCTAGAATGAACATCTTAAGTATTGCGTGCAGTGTGTGCGAAAATGTTTTTACTGGATGTGATGCCATAAAAAAACACAACGAAAGGCACATCGAGATGGTTTATTTCCAGGAGGAACTAAAAATTACAGCCAATGAGTGGGAACAAATTAAGGATTTGGAAAACCAATCGACCGCAACACATAAAGAACGTATAAACGCAGCAATTCAGTTAGAACGAACCAAGTTACTATTTGAACCCAGCGTCGTTTAACCTTGAGTAACATTTCATACCAGTCTATTCACGTCGGTGAAAATCAATTAACTTCTTGCTTACGCGCTACATCTATAATTATCGGATGTATCAAACGAGAACAAAGTTAGACAGGGGTAAATATTTATACATATTTTTCGAAATTGTGAAATTGGAATAGTCTGCATTTGCATTTTGATAAGTAAACATCGTAATAAAATGAGCGGGAAAGAATTATATCCTTAGATGCTATAAAATTTTTAGAAGAAGTTGTCAAGGAGATGAAAAAAAGTTTATCAAACAATTCAACTAGCCAACATTTGAATGGTATGTCTAATGAATCTCTGGTAAATACTAAAATAGTGCAAGATAAACCTACACATGATAATGTTGATGCGAAAGATCAGAACATAGACTCCAAGTCAGACGTTTCTGACAGAAAAGAAAGAGACAACTTAAATCGTATACTAAAGAGGATTTAAATAAAGCCCTTGACGAAATAAACAAAGGATGGATTACTGGTTCAGAAGCATCCGAAATCTACAATGTTCCAAAAGCTACACTCTATACGAAACTCAGATCAAACGAAAATCGTGTGCAAAATTTGGATATGTATACTACACATTTGCCAATTAAAAGGAGGAAAAAGTGACTTTTGTGTGTGTGTGTATTAGTTTTAATGAATAAAAATATATTTCTATGTGAAGTGTACCTGTTAAGTATTTGAATTGAAATATAAATATTGTTTCAAACGTTTTGGGTTTTATTTATATATAATGGTATTGTTAGGATACAATTACTCGGAAGCAGTAGCAGAATCTTGGTTTATGTAATATCATAGAAGTTGAACAAAAAAAAAATCAAACTAAAAGGTATATGTTTCAAACACGTAGTTGTACTCATTTCTATTAAAATTAAATGTAGCGCTCTTTGTTATAATTCTTTTCATAAAAACTTAGATACCCATTTCAGTTGCGTGGACATTTGAAAAATTAAACAATACCAATGTATGCTTTATATTTTAAAACATAAACAAGCTAATATATACAAAAATAATTTCTAAATTCACATCATTCATTTCTTATGATAACAGTTGTTGTGGTTAAATTTTTATTTTAAAACTTACAATTTAGTATATATTCCATTTGAATATCTGCCAACAGTTTTATAAACCCCATCTCCTCGATTATTTCCATAAAATCATCCAGATCCTCGGGCATTGATAACACTGCAGTACAGTGCTGTATTGCTTCCTCGTATGACTGACACATAAGACATTTTCTCCTTCTATCGAAAAGCGTTGCCCACATTCTGCTTTTTACTCGTAGAGCATTGCGAAATCTTCGAATAACCTCTCCAAAGTCTTTATACATATTTGTTATATTGTCTCTTTAAACCGTACAATCAACAAATAATAACTTCTACGCGAACAGTCCTTTTATATGAGCTACTCCTATTCGGATATGTACCGATTGCACCCGATTTGTATGCACGCACGAAGCAACAGGTAGGAATGTATTCTATGAACAAAATCATTACATTTCTTAAGAAAAATGCTAAGGACTTTAAAATAATTATAACTCTTGTTAGACCTCTAGTCTCCGGATAAACGTTATTATTTTAGGTTGTGTCACTGTTTTCTGAATCAACTTCCTACACACTTTTCCTAAACTATGCGTATCAATTGGGGGTTTTACTTTACTCCATAACCGACTTGTATATATTTTCGTATTCGTCTCTAGCTAACACGTCCGTATAATAAAGATGTACAGGCTCGTCGTCAACTGGTAACTTAATCTTTTTTTAAAAAACTAGCCTTTGTTTTCAAGTTTAACCCTTGTTGTACGTGTAAGGATTCTTTCCGCTATTCCTTGTGACTAGGAATTGGTAATTTTGCAAGGCATCAATCAATTGTTTGTGCGCCTCTTCGATTTGTAGAGATGTAGCGTCTCCCTTTTTGTATACCGCAAAGTTCTTTCGTACAGAATCCTGCATAAAATGAAGCTTACGTTTATTTACAATAAAATTGTTAACGTTCGTCATCATGAAACTTTGGATGAGAACTAACTTTTTTTGAATAATGTTAAATATTTATATACTCGTCGAAATTCTTCCTATATCGACCATTATCCAAATCAAAATCTTTCACAACAGTTATAAAATTATGTTTTGAGTCACCCCAATACTGTAAACACATTTCTTTAAATTTCGGATATGTCATGTCACCACTTATATGATCCGAAAAGATATGTCCGAGATTGGTTTCATCCTGTTTCCATAATGCGATTACATTGGCGTTATCTCTGAGTCTATGTTTTAAGGCACTAGCGTAAGTTTGACATAGATAGAACGAATCTATTGCTTTATGTCGACCGAACGAGAAAAACTGAGTGATTTTACTTTGCTCGTTTGCAGGTATATCATCGAAAACCATAATTGAATCTTCTTTGGTATCTCCGGGTTCGATCAAATCATCGTAATTTTCAAACTCATGGTACCCAATTTCTTCTTTTAATAGTGTAAAAACGTTTCTTAACAATTCGTATTTCGGTTGATACAAACTCTTCGAAAATACATAGACATTTTGAAATCTAAGACCGTTCTCGTGCAAGATCAGAGATATTAAAGCGTTGGTCTTTCCACAACTCGATGGTCCCACGAATATAGCTCGTATGTTAGACGGGAACAAAGGACCATGTTTACCATCCTCTTTTGCATTAGCAATAGCAAAGTTATCATAATTCTGTATAGGTATTTTAACTTCTGGTATAACATCTCTGGATGCATCGTTGGAATTATGTAATTTCTTCACGTTCTGCAACCTTTTAACATATCTGCATAACGTTGTTCTAGGTATATTATATTTTTTACTAGCAGCGTAGAAACTCGAGCCATCCAGGATATCCTCTGCTGCTTTTGTAATAGATTGTTTGGAGCACCACTGATTGCTTGAATGCGACATCTTTCGAAAAATGTCTTACTATAACTAAGCTCAACCCAAAACTACTTCCTTATATACCAAATTTAATCTCCCTGCTCACATAACCACATGACCATATGACCATATGACCACATGACCACATGACCATATGACCACATGACCACATGACCACATGACCACATGACCACATGACCATATGACCACATGACCATATGACCATATGACCACATGACCATATGACCACATGACCACATGACCATATGACCGCATGACCATATGACCTAATTGCTTTTTAATGAGTTTTCTCATTAAAAACCCATTAGCACTAATTGCTTTTTAATGAGTTTTTCCATTAAAAACCAAGTGTGGACCTAGGTTAGATAAAAGGAAAAATTAATAGGTTAGGTCAGCGCCGCGGCGCTGGCCTAACCTATTATTTTTTCCTTTTAAGTAAGCGTAAGCTTCATTTTATGCAGGATTCTGTACGAAAGAACTTTGCGGTATACAAAAAGGGAGACGCTACATCTCTACAAATCGAAGAGGCGCACAAACAATTGATTGATCCCTTGCAAAATTACCGATTCCTAGTCACAAGGAATAGCGGAAAGAATCCTTACACGTACAACAAGGGTTAAACTTGAAAACAAAGGCTAGTTTTTTAAAAAAAGATTAAGTTACCAGTTGACGACGAGCCTGTACATCTTTATTATACGGACGTGTTAGCTAGAGACGAATACGAAAATATATACAAGTCGGTTATGGAGTAAAGTAAAACCCCCAATTGATACGCATAGTTTAGGAAAAGTGTGTAGGAAGTTGATTCAGAAAACAGTGACACAACCTAAAATAATAACGTTTATCCGGAGGCTAGAGGTCTAACAAGAGTTATAATTATTTTTAAAGTCCTTAGCATTTTTCTTAAGAAATGTAATGATTTTGTTCATAGAATACATTCCCTACCTGTTGCTTCGTGCGTGCATACAAATCGGGTGCAATCGGTACATATCCGAATAGGAGTAGCTCATATAAAAGGACTGTTCGCGTAGAAGTTATTATTTGTTGATTGTACGGTTTAAAGAGACAATATAACAAATATGTATAAAGACTTTGGAGAGGTTATTCGAAGATTTCGCAATGCTCTACGAGTAAAAAGCAGAATGTGGGCAACGCTTTTCGATAGAAGGAGAAAATGTCTTATGTGTCAGTCATACGAGGAAGCAATACAGCACTGTACTGCAGTGTTATCAATGCCGAGGATCTGGATGATTTTATGGAAATAATCGAGGAGATGGGGTTTATAAAACTGTTGGCAGATATTCAAATGGAATATATACTAAATTGTAAGTTTTAAAATAAAATTTAACCACAACAACTGTTATCATAAGAAATGAATGATGTGAATTTAGAAATTATTTTGTATATATTAGCTTGTTTATGTTTTAAAATATAAAGCATACATTGGTATTGTTTAATTTTCAAATGTCCACGCAACTGAAATGGGTATCTAAGTTCTTATGAAAAGAATTATAACAAAGAGCGCTACATTTAATTTTAATAGAAATGAGTACAACTACGTGTTTGAAACATACCTTTTAGTTTGATTTTTTTTTTTTCAACTTCTATGATATTACATAAACCAAGATTCTGCTACTGCTTCCGAGTAATTGTATCCTAACAATACCATTATATATAAATAAAACCCAAAACATTTGAAACAATATTTATATTTCAATTCAAATACTTAACAGGTACACTTCACATAGAAATATATTTTTATTCATTAAAACTAATACACACACACACAAAAGTCACTTTTTCCTCCTTTTAATTGGCAAATGTGTAGTATACATATCCAAATTTTGCACACGATTTTCGTTTGATCTGAGTTTCGTATAGAGTGTAGCTTTGGAACATTGTAGATTTCGGATGCTTCTGAACCAGTAATCCATCCTTTGTTTATTTCGTCAAGGGCTTTATTTAAATCCTCTTTAGTATACGATTTAAGTTGTCTCTTTCTTTTCTGTCAGAAACGTCTGACTTGGAGTCTATGTTCTGATCTTTCGCATCAACATTATCATGTGTAGGTTTATCTTGCACTATTTTAGTATTTACCAGAGATTCATTAGACATACCATTCAAATGTTGGCTAGTTGAATTGTTTGATAAACTTTTTCATCTCCTTGACAACTTCTTCTAAAATTTTATAGCATCTAAGGATATAATTCTTTCCCCGCTCATTTTTATTACGATGTTTACTTATCAAAATGCAAATGCAGACTATTCCAATTTCACAATTTCGAAAAATATGTATAAATATTTACCCCTGTCTAACTTTGTTCTCGTTTGATACATCCGATAATTATAGATGTAGCGCGTAAGCAAGAAGTTAATTGATTTTCACCGACGTGAATAGACTGGTATGAAATGTTACTCAAGGTTAAACGACGCTGGGTTCAAATAGTAACTTGGTTCGTTCTAACTGAATTGCTGCGTTTATACGTTCTTTATGTGTTGCGGTCGATTGGTTTTCCAAATCCTTAATTTGTTCCCACTCATTGGCTGTAATTTTTAGTTCCTCCTGGAAATAAACCATCTCGATGTGCCTTTCGTTGTGTTTTTTTATGGCATCACATCCAGTAAAAACATTTTCGCACACACTGCACGCAATACTTAAGATGTTCATTCTAGAAAAATTATTGATTAACAGTTTTGAATTATACATGTAAATATTAATTTCTCCTACGTTTGCAAAATTCAAACTAAGACTTACTCTTCTTTGTCGATAGTCCTCACACGAAATTTTAAACCAAAGACTGAAAATTCAGTATTACTATTAATTACACTATAAACGACTTTACGTTTTTACAAAATAAACTTAAAATGAACTTTTGGTATCATTTCCCCCGTATTTATGTACATAGAGAAAGTATAAGTATAATTTGTCCTTACATTAACCCAATTTAAATCAAATTATAGAATGTGAATTCCCGTATATTAACTAGAATTGTGGAAAGTGCTTTTATTAAATTAATAGTCAGACGTCATCGACAAACAATGCAAGGCTAATGATCATACATTTCACTAAATTTATTTAGAATATACGTCTTATGTTGAACTACATTTAAAATAGATTATCAAACCACTTTCTAGGTCGCCGTACAGAATTAATATATGTATTATACCTTTTGGTTTAATCATTTGTATGTGGATTCACTAATTGAAAAATTTTAACAATTCTAGCCACTAATAAATATTTTTGGAGTTTAACTCTATTATCGAGCTAAATCTAAATAAAAATGCAAAGGTGTTTTGCTGATAGGTTTTTGAATATTAATACAATATATACAGGTCTTTGTTGGAACTAATTTTAAAAGACGTGATAATTAATTTCAATTCCCCAGGAAAATTCTATACTAATTTATAGGTTACACCAGGGGTTTATCTCAAAAGACAGAGCGATACGGTTTAGAAATAGATTAAAGATGAATTATATACGGTGCTTGCAAAGGTTATTCTGCAAATCAGTAAGGTGTCATTCGATTTGAAAAAAATTCCGAGGGATTTGAAAACCTGAGGAAAAACACAATAATAATTGAAATCTTACACGATGGTATATTAAAAATACTGCTAAGAGTAATTTTGTTTAATAATTCTAAAAATGGCGTTGGTGGTTAAATACATACAGGTAAAACCCACTATAAAACAATTATAAACGTCACTTTTCCAGTCAAGACTTGCATATAACGCCAACTAATATAATAAGAGCTGTGCACGCTCGACCATCGGCATAAAAGGCGAGAGCCATGTTCCAGTGCATTAGTCGTCAAAGTATCGTCGAGTTTGATTAAAATTATAAATTAAAGATGAATTTTTCTTGTGTTGACGTTACAAGTGATGTGCGAGTACCACAATTAAATATCAACCAACTAGTTGGTAAGTCAACCTATAGGTTAGGCGAATTTCCTCCAAATTATCACCACCATATATTAGAAGTTGGTTTTGATTTATATGGTGGTCTTCAACCTGCCATCCAAGTTATTTGCTGTAGTGGTATGTGTGCTGATCTACGATAACATTCTCTTACTTCGATTGGAAGAAATTGTGTACTTTTCAAGTGGAATTTCAAATTCGCCAATTTGCTCAAGACTCAAAACAAGTCAGATTAAATGGTTTGACTACTGGAAACGATGTTGTTGAGATACAATTGGATCAAGATTTCAAATTGCAGCTGAGCACAGCCTTTAATAGAAGTATATGGCTTTTGAACAATTTTGAAAAAGAGAATTTATATAATATGGAGATTACGAAAGATGGGAATGTTATTGTGCTACCTGCGTACGAGTGCATCAAGCTATTAAATTTACGAGAATTGATCTGTTTTAAAATGGCTGAGTTAAGGTGTAGAAACTTTCCAGAATTTTACGAAAATTTTGTTGGTGATATAAAAAAAGTATGTGGAAATACGACGGAGGAAGAAAGGGTTCAAACGTTATTAGAGGGGGAGAGCAGTGCCAGTATTTCTCTGTCTAATGATTGCAACAATTTAAATTACTTGACAGTGTTGGAACTTATTAAATGTTTCCCATTCAGTACTTAAAAGATGCAACTGCAAGTTAATCGCTTGCGCAAATGTTTAGAGATTTGGCTATCCCAGATTCGCCAGACTCTGGTTACCAATGCGGTTTATAGATGTTATCAATACGTGTATGTATTCTATTAAAACATTATATTTTCTTGATAAAGTTTGTTTTTACATATTTGTTTCGCCAACATTACCATAAATTATTAATAGACGTATTAAACTATCCTGTTTTCTATTTTTAGGTTTAAAGTGGTGTACCCCGCAAATAATAAACACAATTTACCGCATGTTAACAAAAAGTTGTGGGGAAATTTAAAGACGAGTTTAACGGTGACTTGGTGTTAGAATTTGTAGGTAGTAAGGCTAAGCCCTACTGTATTGTACGCGAGAAGGACACGATTAAAAAGATTAAAGGGATCTCACAAAGTGTAGTTAAGTAAAACCGCGGGTGCTACAACCTATAACGAGCATATATCCCCAAAAGGGGTGGGCATCCAGCTACGCAACAGTGCGTGGGAGAATAAGGATTCTCTCCAATAAGAAATTAAAGTCATTGGGTAATGGTAGAAATGTTAAACCTATAAAGGCAATTATTAATTGTGGTTTACTGACCGCGTTTGTGCACTCTTCAGTGTCTTCGGCAATCTTCGATTGTTTCCAAAGCATGCCATTTTCGAAAAATATGGCGTAGAAGTTATTTAAAATTAAATTGCTTTATTAGTAAGTATTCTGTATACAACAAGTTCGGTGTTCCCTTAGCAAAGTGTTTATTTAAAATTTGTATCCTGCAATTATTAATCAATTTCTAATACACAAACATAATTAATAGAAAGTCCAAGAAAAGAAATTATATACAGTTTTCACATGTGATTCACATGCTCGTTAAGAAATTGATTTGAAACGACTTGTATTTTCCAAGCATTTAGCATCGAGCATATCTATTGTATTTCTCAAATCATATACCCGCTAATTAATAAAAAAGAACGGCTACTTTCACTTTACGTCACATAATTGTAAAGCAATTAGTTTGTCCTCTACGCTACTTTTACTATACGTCACATAATTGTAAAGCAATTAGTTTGTCCTTGTCTATGTATTTTCCAACTATTTAGCATTGTGCATGTAATTATGTTAAAACCAGAAAAATTTTAAAAGTTTTTGCGATATTCTGAAAAAAGCACATTACTGTTTGAAAAAATGGTTTTAAATATTAAACACTTATGGCTTATAAAGAACTCGTTTCTAAAATCCTTGCGGTTTTAGATTTCTAGGGAAATAGTTGGTTAAAGCATATGTCATAGACGAGCAAAAATTTTAATGAGATTTGGGAGCTTTAAAGGGGTAACTTTGTAAGGAGTAGTCCGATTTTAAATCTGATTGCAGATTCAAATTCTGCGTAAAATTCTAAGCTAATTTAATGTATCGCATGACTAAAAAATTTATAAGAACACTCAAAAGTCGCTACAGGTAAGAAATCTTAAAATTGGGGTAGCTCCCTTGGGGGTGATGATATCTTAAAAATTCCTAGAAATTCGGGTAGCTGAGAAAATTCTAATATTAATTGATACCAAACAAGATAGGTTTATCTCGAAAGATGCATTGGCTAGACGAAGAAAACTATTTGTTAGTTTTGCTTATAAAGCAAAGAGTAAAATTTAGAAGATCAGGACTATCTCGTGTGTGGAAATGTGGATGCTCATTTATCTCGAAACATAAAAAATTTAAGATAGGTTTATCTCGAAAGATGAAAAATGGTTAGTCGAAGAAAACTTTTTGGTCCAGATGTGTGTGGAAATGTGGATGCTGGTGGAAATGTGGTCACAGGATTCTTGATTTTACCCTACTTCTATGTATTAATATACAAAATTGTAGAGTTGTACCAAATCATCTGGTAACAAATAAATACAATATCTGTCACAAACAAACAATAAGCGTAATAGTACCTTCAAATATAATAGCGAGTATTATGTTTTTGTAGTTCAATTTATTAGCCTAAAATACACCATCTTCTTTTATACTTTTTATTATAACAAAAATATTTGACATTATAGAAATCGTTGATATTCGGTTTTTTTAAAATAATTTCTAAACTGTTTGGAATTTCGAATTTTTCTAAGCGGAACTTAAATAGGTAATCCAAAGGGCACAACTTTTCCCATTTAAGCAGATCGCTATTGCTAATAATAAGAAAGATATCCATGGTATCCCACTCAGTATGGGACGCGTTATATAAAATAATAACCATTCAATTTACCTATCTTCTATTATGCTCAATATGTTTATCAAAAAAGGCTCTTGTCAGGTGATCCTCAAACTGTATAGTTAGGCGACAGCTTAACAGCAGCAACAACAGTAAAAACTATTTATACTCTATAACAAAATAGAGCTATACAAAAATGATCTATGACAATTAATCATCGGTACTCTATTAAAATAAGATTTTTTTTTGTTGAAATCGATTACACAGCAAAATTGTAGGTTGACTTGTAAAAGACAAAGAGATTGCAACAGTTTCTTTCAATTAGAGAACTTTGCAAATAGCAGAAATATAACTGCGTGTTATGGTTAATAATTTTCTTTTAATGTGATGCGTGTCTAGTTATTTGCGTGTCGATAATTATATAAGGTTACCCATTATATTTTGTAGGTGGATAAAGTTAAAATAACATTAAATAATTTTGTTGCTTAACTATAATTGCTTGCCAAGGATTCAATAATGCAAAAGTAATATATTTAAGATACGTATAAATTCGACGGAAGATATAAGTTCAAAAAAGTTACTCAAAAACAAACACGACTTTAAGGTCATTCACCAAGACAGGTGGCAGCAAATAAAAAAGTAAGATGTAATATCTATAGCCCTTAGTTTGGGCGCCAAATGTAACATATCAATGCCCCATGTTGGGCGTCAAATGTAACGTAACCCCATCCCACGTTGCGAACTGTAAACAATAACTAGCTCCACGTTAGGCAGCCCAAAAGTGTATCAGGATAAGATGGAACAAATTTTAGGTAAGTCCTTGCCTGAGGCAAAACGCTAATACTTAACGTTTCAGAAGTACACCAAGATTTTCTGAATATAAAAATAGCCCAGGATAAGAATAAGTGGGCAATCGGCTAATAGTAAAAAGAAAACCCCTCTGTAAATCAAAACTGCTATATCTGGCGGTTAGTCCAGAATTCTTGCACGAGAAAGGGTCGAAAGCCGATTTTATTTTGGTAAGGCAAAAAACAAAATTTAAGGGCGCAACGGCGTTTGTACTATTAGAACTAAAAGTCCCGGGAAAATGCAGAAACACGTATGTTTCATCGATCTTAACCCTAAAAAAAAATAACATAGTTGATGGTCCATTTATCGTTCAAAGCTGTAAAAAACAATAATTTATCAATAAAAAATAATACCACAATTTGGGGTTCTACGCCAGTTAAGGTTCGGGTCTTTGGAGCGATGTTTTTAAAAAACGTTTCCAAACTCTTAACAAATTTATTTATTCCAAAACAGAAATTTTAATGGAATTTTGAATAACTGTAAAAAATAACTTTAAATCGAAATTAGTTAATTAATTGAACTAGGGCGAGTAGTCTAGGTAAACAACAATGCAAAAGCTGTAGTACTCAGACTGACTGCCGGGCCTTGAGCTCCCGGGCTTTTTATAATATCCTGCCTCCTCACATGGCTGTGGGAACTTGCAGATCTCATGTCTGCTTTACTCTTAATTCTACACTTTATTGCATAGTAACAATCTTATTTCTAGGTAATTGCGGTATGTTAACCGTCTGTGACCTGCCACCTGCAGTATCACTGTCCTCTCGGATACAAAGTTGCATATCCGTTCTCATGAACTGTTAATAACCTGTTTGGGTTATCCTTGTATTACATTGTTGCAATTGACTTTTGATTTATTTAACAATTTCTAATAATTCTTATTAGATTCTATTATTCAATATATATATATATATATATATATATATATATATATATTATACTGTCAAGAAGGGGGTGGGCTTATAAAATGTTTAAATAGGGCTTCGAAACGACTTTGCTAGAATGGGGGTATATTTGGTTTTGTTTGAGTATTTTCTTTCAGGTATTTTTGGTTTATAAATTAACAACAACTATTCCACGTTTATAAATTTATAAAGCTTTTAAAACTGCATTGCATTCAACAACATATACCGGCCATAGACCAGGCTAAGCTAGTTATAAGTTTGCATTGTATACGTATTTTAATTGTTATGGTTGCACGTATATGAAATTTAATTTGGAGTTAGCGTTTTCAGAACCATTTGAATGTAAAACAAATATCAAAATTGCTTGGTATACTGCACGCTTTTAAAATTTTAAGGAGTTAAGTGATACTCCGTAAAATTTGTAAATCAATTTCAGTTTGAATATGTTTTAACAATTAAAGATTGGTTATGTAATGACAGGACGTTTACCGAATAAGACATAAATGTCTGTTGCGTACAATTTAAAAGCTGAACCATCAAAGTTTGTTAGCTATTTTCAATATTGTAAAAAGTTCAATTACATAAATCACTGGATTACAAACCATCTAGAAAATGAATGTATCTAGACTGTATTATTAATCAATTATTAATAATTATAAATTACATAGTGTGCGTAGAGATAGTTGTCATGGCAACGGAAACAAAAGAAGACGGAATTTATTTTAGAATGGACTTCAAATTTATATTACTGAAAAATAGACGTGTTTTTGTACTGTTATGAGTTTTATTACATTTAAAAAGTGACGAGAAAGTTTTGAAAGTCAAGTTGTACCTGGAGATAGCAAATAGTAGCAGTTTTACGGCGAATAAAAGTTAATTAAAAGAGGAGTGCTGGTCTGTACCGTTATTGTTTGAAGACGAAAGCATAGTGGAATTGGAGTTATCTGAGTATTTGTATAACATAAAATTTGTAGAAATATTAGTAGTTTTATAGTCTGGAGATTACCAGTTGCTCGAGTTACTTATTATTTACAGGAGGTGCCTGCAGTTGGTCACTTGGCTTCAGGACGGCTGGAAGGCGGCGCTTGTATCTGGATTCCAGGTATTAGTATTTAATATCTACGCAGTGCTTTAATCAAATTTATAAAAGTGGAACTAGTGTTTGGGAATACTTTTGGCTTTTAAAATCATTTTGAAAACTCCTTGGATATTTGTTTAGGTGTCTAGTTGAGAGGTGTTTGCTTAGGACGGACCCACCCTAGGTAGATTCCGCCACGTGTTTGACGGCGCTGTAAAATAATTAAGTGCAGCAGCCGTGTAAAATATTTAAAGATAAATTGTGTGGCATAACTCGACAAGGCTCTAAAATAAGACAAGGAGTGACAGATAGAGATATTACGCCTATCACTAATAAGGTAGGATCACAATAAATATAACAGATGGCATTTACAATTATTTGAAGAATGCTTGTGTATTCGGTTGCAATTGTCATAATTGTCCTAAGATAAAAAAAAGAAAGATCAATCCTGTAATCATGAATAAACAATACAAAATAGGTGGTAATTGATTATAAAAGGGTTCTCTATAACTCAATATATACCAATATATAACAGATGGCGCTAACAACGTGAGGCAGAGTAGATTTGTTAGTTGTACGTTGCATATATTCTATTTAAAAGTGAAAATTAATATTTGATTGACGTTTCATATATATTTATTTGACAGTTGTTGAAGGTTTTGAATTTATTGTAGTAGGCTAAGACGTAATTTGATATTCACACTTTGGTCAATTTTAGCGGCGGTAAAACATTAGGTGGGGCTCGAATAGGTAAATAACTTCGCAACAAAATATTTGTTCGCCTAAAGGTGGGGCTCGATAGGGCTGATTCAGATTTGCAGAGGTTGTGTAGCTTAGTGGGGCACATCATTGAAGTTTATTTTGAAAATTAAAGGGACATGTCTGATGAGGAGAGAATCACGAGGTCAGGGAAAGTTTATGGAGTTGAGACTGGTGTGAGAGGGCAACCGGTGGTTAAGACTGTAGCAGCAGGGGATGCTAGGGATGAAGCTGGAGGATATGTGGAGCCGGAGGTGATTATTGTGAATTCAGGGATACATCGGGAGAAAATGAAATTGATAAGGGAAAAGAGAATATGCAGATCCAAGATGTGATGATGGTTTTGTTGGAATTAAAAGGGTCGTTAACTAAATCGCATGAAGAATTGAGAGGATCATTGTTGGCCGAGGTTAGAAATTCACAAGCGGAAGTTAAGGAAAAATTTGATATGATGGAAATGAAAATTGAAGGAATTAATGTATCAATACAGAGCAGTTTGTGTTCATTTAAGGATGAAGTTCTGAAGGACGTAGAGGATAGAGTCCAGGTTGTAGAAGGAAGGTAACAACAGGTTTAAATGAATTAAGGGAAGAGCTGTACATGGTCGAAGTTAGACAGACAGAAAAATTGCAGAATTTAGATGAAATAGTTCGGATTCAGACGGAGGACAATATTAACTCTAAAAACGAAATTATAGGCAAATTGCGGGCGAGTCAGGAGGTGGCAGATAAGCTGAGAAGGGATACGACGGTTCTGGGGAATACGGTAAATGGATTGTCTGGTCTTGAAGGGAATGTTAGACAGATGAGAGAACAGTTGGTTGAATTGGAAAGGGGAAGAGTTGTTTGTGATGCAGGATACCAGTATAGGCTAGGAAAGAGACCTTGCCGAGGTTTGAAGGCAGAAAGAATGAGAAGCCGATGGTCTATCTTAGCAAATTGGACGAGATGGTAGAGAGTGAGCCTGAGAGGGTGAAGATGCAGATGGTGAGCGTGACATTGGGGGGTTGTGCAGAGAAATGGCACTGTATCGTGAGGAGGCAATATAGTTCGTACGAGGAATTTCGAAGGCTATTCATAGAACAATATTGGGGAAACACGCATCAGGCTAATATTCGAACGGATTTAAACACTGGGAACTATAGGTCATACCAGGGATCGAGAGAAAATTATGTGATTGAAAAGTATAACCAGGCGCAGCACCTGATTTCTAAATTAAGAGAAGATGAAATTATATTATTGTTGTCAAGGCATATGGAGGCGGAAATAACTAGGGCCGTAGCGATACAAAACGTTCGGACTTTAAGAGACTTTTGGAAATGATGCGAAATTATGACGTAGCTAGGACGTTTGAAACGAATACCAGGAAAATAGTGATAATAGGAATTGGGATAGGAATAGGAATAGCACAGACTACCAGAGGACTGGGGTGCAAGGATACAATTATAGGGAGAATGGACAGGACAACTACAGAAAGCAATATCAGGGAAATCAAAGGAGAACGAATAATAATTGGGAACAACGTTTTAATAGAGACGATAAATATAGGGGGAACAATGACTGGAACAGGACGGATAGGAATGACAGAGGTTTTGGACAGCAAAGGATGGGTTTTGGGCAGAGATGGCAGAGAGAAAGGGGCAGACATCAACGGATCAGGGGGAAATACCGACAGGGATTAGAGACCGAGAACGGGAGACAGATAGAAACTTGACGATCCAACACGTAACAACAAGAGACACGCGACAGAGATCGGAGGATAGGATAGAGAAAGTGGAGGTCCACGATGAACCCACGGTACAAAAAAAAACCTCGATTTATTAGTGTTAGGAAAATCAGATTTAGGGACACAGCATAGTATTAGTTTAGTAGATAAGTTGTTACATAATAAGTTTGAAAGAAGGCGGGAGTTACCATTTATTCATATTAGTTTAGGGGATTCTGTTTACACGGCATTGATAGATACAGGGTCGCAGTTATCGCTGGTGAGAGAGGAAATAGTTTTGAAACATGCAGAATTATTCAAAGGGAAAATTTGTAGGGTTAAGAGTATTAATTTATGGTCTGCGATTAAGAGGAAGTTAACTACGATAGACAAAGTTGTACGAGTATCGATTGTATTAGGAAGTACCAGACTAGGTGAAGTAGAGTTTTGGATAGCAAGAGAATTATATTTAGATTTTATTGTAGGGATAGATGTAATTGAGAGTTTTGGACTGGTTATAGATGGTAAAGCACGAATGGTAAAGGTATTAAATTTAGAGAAGAAATGGGTGGTGCCTAAGGATAATCGGGATACTAGGGATGAGATAAATACAGATAGTATAGGATCAGGAAAGACTAAGAATAGAATTTATGATGGAATTGATGAGTTACGGTTATGTAATATATTTGAGAAGGTATTTGATGAGGAACAGATAGGATTAATAGGGTGGATATGAAGGAAATGTTATATGAGGTGTTTAATAGACATGCAGGAGTTTTTAGTAATGAGCCTAGGTTTGCGAAGGAGTATACGCATAAGTTAGAGGTCACAGACGAGGGAAGTTTTCGTACTAGGGTATATCCAATACCATTTGCATTAAGGGTCGAGTAAAAATGAGATTAAAAGATGTTAAAAGAGGAATTATTGAATCAGCGAGAACACCCTATATCAATCCGGTAGTGGTTGTGTCTAAATCTGATAATTTAGAATTAAGAATATGTTTAGATGCTAGGAGATTGAATGCGATTACTAAACCACAATTTGAACAACCAAAATCACTAGATAATTTGTTATACAAGGTAAGCGAGATGAAAGTTTTAGCAAACTGGACTTAAAGAATTCTTTTGGCTAATTCCTTTGCACGAGGAAAGTCGGAAGTATACTGGATTTAGCATTGAAGGGGAGATTTATCAGTACAGAGTTGTTCCATTTGGTCTTTCAACGTCATCCGCTGCATTAGTTCGAGCCATGCAGAAGTTATTAGATGAGTACGAAGACTTCTGTACGCACTATGTCGATGATATTTTGATTTTTCTAAGAACGAGTTAGAACATTTAGAACATTTAAGAAAAGTGATCCGAAGGTTAGACGAGGGAGGTTTGAGGTTGAATTCGAAGAAGTGTGAGTTTTTTAAGGACCAGGTAAAGTATTTGGGGTTTGTCGTTGGCAGCGAAGGAATTAGAATTTGTGAAAAACGCTTGGACGAGTTGAAGAATTTGAAACAGCCAAGAAATTTGAAAGGTTTAAGAGGATTTTAGGTGTATTAAATTATTATCGTCGATTCATACCAAAATATTCGGAGTTGTGCATTCCATTGTTGGAGTTGTTAAAAAGAACGAAAGGTGGAAATGGAACGAGCAAAGGGAGCAGGCATTTCGGGAGTTGAAGGCGGTATTTTATAGGAACTGTCATTAAAATATCCCAATTTTACGGATCCATTTATTTTAAGGACAGACGCTTCGAGTTTTGCAATAGGGGCTGAGTTGGTGCAGGTTCAAGAAGGGAGAGAAGTGCCAATTTGTTTTATTTCGAGGGCTCTGAAAGACTGCGAGACTAGGTATTCGACAGCGGAAAAAGAGATGCTGGCAATCGTATATGCTGTGAAGAAGTTAAGATTTTATTTATTGGGTAATAAATTTCTGGTTGAATCGGATAACACAGTGGTCACGTTTCTGAAGAAGTAATAAAGTTTTTGAGGTTAATAAGCAGGAACAACATGATCGGTGGGTAAGGTATTTACCGCAAATAGAAGAATATATTAATTTTGTACCAAGTTCAGTGACAGGAATGTGTCCTGTGACATTGATGAAGAAGGTGATTCCAGCAAGACCGTGGAGAGCTGAACAAAAAGTGGAGGATATAACGGAGTTGTTGCATAAAGCCAAACAACAAGTCGAAACGATACAAAGAAGGGAGTTGGAGAAACGTAACAAGAAAATCAAGAAGCAAGTGGTTTTTTCAGTTGGGGATCTTGTTATTGTTAAAAGATTGAGAATGTCAAATTGGGAAAGAAATATTTGTGCCAAGTTGTTATTTCCATACGAAGGTCCTTATCGAGTGAGAAGAATTTTTGCAGAAGGGAATACTTACGAATTGGAGAATGACAGGGGTGAATGTCGGGGACGTTTTCATATAGAAATTTTGTATCCATATTTCCATGTGGAAAGTAAAGTATCGCAAGAATAGAATTAACACTGTAAATAATACTAACGAGCTTAAAACTATACAGAATATACAGAAACTAACACTTAATCCTCATACATAAAGAAAAAAAAAAACTATAGTGATTTTAACTAAAATTTAAAATTTCTCAACCATTAAAAGAATTACTTATATCCAGGAAGCAAATTTTCATTTTTATTTAAAATCAGTGGGGCCTTATATACTGTCAAGAAGGGTGGGGTTATAAAATGTTTAAATAGGGCTTCGAAACGACTTTGCTAGAATGGGGTATATTTGGTTTTGTTTGAGTATTTTCTTTCAGGTATTTTTGGTTTATAAATTAACAACAACTATTCCACGTTTATAAATTTATAAAGCTTTTGAAACTGCATTGCATTCAACAACATATACCGGCCATAGACCAGGCTAAGCTAGTTATAAGTTTGCATTGTATACGTATTTTAATTGTTATGGTTGCACGTATATGAAATTTAATTTGGAGTTAGCGTTTTCAGAACCATTTGAATGTAAAACAAATATCAAAATTGCTTGGTATACTGCACGCTTTTAAAATTTTAAGGAGTTAAGTGATACTCCCGTAAAATTTGTAAATCAATTTCAGTTTGAATATGTTTTAACAATTAAAGATTGGTTATGTAATGACAGGACGTTTACCGAATAAGACATAAATGTCTGTTGCGTACAATTTAAAAGCTGAACCATCAAAGTTTGTTAGCTATTTTCAATATTGTAAAAAGTTCAATTACATAAATCACTGGATTACAAACCATCTAGAAAATGAATGTATCTAGAGAAAACAACTGTATTATTAATCAATTATTAATAATTATAAATTACATAGTGTGCGTAGAGATAGTTGTCATGGCAACGGAAACAAAAGAAGACGGAATTTATTTTAGAATGGACTTCAAATTTATATTACTGAAAAATAGACGTGTTTTTGTACTGTTATGAGTTTTATTACATTTAAAAAGTGACGAGAAAGTTTTGAAAGTCAAGTTGTACCTGGAGATAGCAAATAGTAGCAGTTTTACGGCGAATAAAAGTTAATTAAAAGAGGGAGTGCTGGTCTGTACCGTTATTGTTTGAAGACGAAAGCATAGTGGAATTGGAGTTATCTGAGTATTTGTATAACATAAAATTTGTAGAAATATTAGTAGTTTTATAGTCTGGAGATTACCAGTTGCTCGAGTTACTTATTATTTACAGGAGGTGCCTGCAGTTGGTCACTTGGCTTCAGGACGGCTGGAAGGCGGCGCTTGTATCTGGATTCCAGGTATTAGTATTCAATATCTACGCAGTGCTTTAATCAAATTTATAAAAGTGGAACTAGTGTTTGGGAATACTTTTGGCTTTTAAAATCATTTTGAAAACTCCTTGGATATTTGTTTAGGTGTCTAGTTGAGAGGTGTTTGCTTAGGACGGACCCACCCTAGGTAGATTCCGCCACGTGTTTGACGGCCCTGTAAAATAATTAAGTGCAGCAGCCGTGTAAAATATTTAAAGATAAATTGTGTGGCATAACTCAACAAGGCTCTAAAATAAGACAAGGAGTGACAGATAGAGATATTACGCCTATCACTAATAAGGTAGGATCACAATAAATATAACAGATGGCATTTACAATTATTTGAAGAATGCTTGTGTATTCGGTTGCAATTGTCATAATTGTCCTAAGATAAAAAAAAGAAAGATCAATCCTGTAATCATGAATAAACAATACAAAATAGGTGGTAATTGATTATAAAAGAGTTCTCTATAACTCAATATATACCAATATATAACAATATATATATATATTATGACATTTGACATTTATCAAAGGTTCTACAAAGGTAGTTCGTTAGTGCTACTGATAAAACCATAAATTTTCCATTTTATCAAGCTATACTAAAAGTTAAAAACACTACGGTTAACAAAGATTGATGAATAGTTACTTGTTGAAGGCTTATATAGGATATTATGTACTAGTAATACAGCGTTTGAGGTTTATAAAAAGCATTTTTATTTGTTTGCATATACGAAGGGTATCTAATGCATCTTCGATTGAATGTGTATAGGTTTTGTCTTCAATTTAGCATTTGTAATTTGTGCAGGATACTGTAGCCAATTATAATTTTGAGTTACCTAAAATGAAGTATGTTTAATACATTTAAATTATAAAGCAACATAAAAATTTTTGAAATGTCAAATAAAATGTAAAAATAAACAAAGCTGTTCTAAAATAGTAATTAGGTAGATTTAAGTTAAATTTGTTGAATGCATCCTTTATGTTATATTAGTAGTAGGCTAGAAATAAGTTTGTGTTTTGTTGTTGTTATAGTGATAATTGTTTGAGAGGAATGAGGATTATAAAAATTTTGAAAAAGTTGGGCACATAAATTTTTGTAGATTGATAAATTTGTTTTTGCTAAGAGCTTGTACTGAGAATTTTGATAAAATTAAATATACATGTTAAAGTGCATGCATTTCATTTAATCTGGTAAAGGAAAAGTGAAAGTTAAACGACGAAAATTAATTTATTAAAGAAAGAAAAGAATTCAATTATACTAACATCGGGGCATCCTTTGTTGTGGTTCAGGAGTTGCAGCTGATCAGTTAATTGGTGACGTATAAGGTGTTCGTAGTTGTAGAGAAATAAAACAATTAGTGGTTGAAGTAGTTTCCATAAGAGAACCTAAACTAGAGGAAAAACATTATTGTATTTTATACTAAAACATATATTTAATAGGTACTCACTGAAAGCGCTCGAGGCAACTTTGTGTATCCTGTTTCCAATCCTGTACACCCAGACACATTCAACGGAGTTACAGGTATAAAAGTTAATGTTATCTACTCTTCATATTAAGTAATTTGGAATAAATTAAATTTCAAACGTTAACTAGAATAAATAATTGCAGAATAGATTTATCAATCTTTGTTTAATCGGTATACGTAAGCACAACTTAGAGGTTAAGTTTGATTTTGATAGTATACGCTTTAGGCGCCTGTGTTTCAATACCTGTAAGGGGACAAAGAACCTACTTCTCCTTACAGAGTTAAAATACTAGATTCAGTTTCCCTGAGAGAGAGTTTCAACAAGCCGTGGCATAATTGAATTGAAAGAGTTTTATTTAATCATTTACAGACTAACACCATATTACAGGTTGCACCTATTATTTTACTTGTATATTAAAGCATCATTACACATAAAATATCAACATACATAACATAATATATATATATATATATATATATATATATATATAGGTAAATTGGGGGATACATAACTCGCCTAAATATAAAAATTCAGAATTGAAGAAGCTCCAATCACATTAAATTTTAAAACAGTTAACGTGTGATCATCTGATACCACCTTCATACTTATAAGATTTTTCAAAATTTTTCTTCTAACAATAAATCTTAAAAGAATAATTCTGACGGTAACTTAAATTTAATGTATTGTCAAAAGGTTAAGTATAAAATATTTACCATATTACACAAGACTTTAAAAATCGGCAATATAAGGTTTCGTACAAATATTTCTTATTTAAAATTTGTTCTAGCAATACTATTTAGTGATCTATATTATTAAAAAAAAAATTTATAACTTTTTCTGATTTAAGTTCTCCTACAGATCTGTTGAAGATGACGTGTTTCATAAAATATTGTTGCGATCCACTATTAGGCAACCCGTCAAACATACAAACGCCCGGGGCACAGCGTATTCTTCAGCATTCGAGAATCCTTCTACAAAGTTCTAGATAATGAGTCATATCTTAATGCAGGGTATATATAAGGCCGCTTATGAATGTAAGAGTTAGTCTATTCTTGAATGTCTAATATAAATTATAACGTGTTTAAGTAATAGTAGTTTCGAGCTTTTAGAAGTTTACATAAATGTGATATGCTGTGCAGCTTGTAGTGTACATAAATAAATAGAAGTGTATAAACAAATAGTTGTGTTAGTGGTTAATGGACCTATGGTAGAGAAGTTAGTTTAAGAAGATATTAGTGCTTGTAAATTCATTAGTGTAATAGTGATTCATTGTCAAGAAAAAGGACGGGTCGACAAGGTTTTGTGTAGACTACCGGCGGCTTAATAATGTGACAAAGAAAGACAGCTATCCTTTGCCCAGAATTGATGACACCTTAGATACTCTATCCGGATCTAAATGGTTTTCGACCTTGGACTTGAAAAGCGGATACTGGCAGGTAGGCTTGGAGCCAAATGATAAAGAAAAGACTGCCTTTACAATTGGAACTGGATTATGGCAGTTCAAGGTCATGCCATTTGGATTATGCAATGCTCCTGCTACTTTTGAACGATTGATGGAGTCGGTACTGCGTGGACTGTCCTGGAAGACATGTCTGGTGTACCTGGACGACGTGATAGTGTTAGGCCGGTCTTTTGAAGAACATCTTAAGAACCTAGAGGAGATATTCCAAAGATTACGCGGGCAAACCTTACATTAAGCCCCAAGAAGTGCCACTTATTTGGAAAAGAGGTGAAATACCTAGGACATGTCGTTTCGGAGACCGGAATAAGAGCTGACCCTGACAAAATAAAAACGGTACAAGAGTGGCCTACACCAGCAGATATACACCAACTACGCAGTTTTCTAGGATTGTGCACATATTACCGACGTTTTATACTTGGGTTTGCGAACATTGCCAAACCGTTAACAAAATTAACCGAAGATGGACAAGAATATGATTGGAATGACGACTGCCACAGGGCATTTGAACAACTGAAATGGCTACTAGTTACAGCACCAATTTTGAGTTATCCACGGATGGAGGGGAAATTTGTGTTGGATACCGACGCCAGTAACACAGCTATAGGAGGCGTTCTTTCTCAAGTGCAGGACGGACAAGAAAAAGTTATTGGGTATTTCAGCAAGGTCTTGTCGCGGCCAGAAAGGAACTATTGTGTGACAAGAAGGGAGCTGTTGGCCGTCGTCAAATCCGTAGAGCACTTTTATAAGTACTTATACGGCCGTAAATTCCTGTTGAGAACAGACCATGCTGCACTGAAATGGTTACTGCAGTTTCGAAATCCTGAAGGGCAAGTGGCAAGGTGGATAGAGCGGCTGCAGGAATATGACTTTGACACAGAACATCGCGTAGGAACTAGCCATCGGAATGCAGACGCTCTATCAAGGAGACCTTGTCCGGTGGACTGCAATCATTGCTCCAAGATGGAAGAGAAAATAAGTGTCATCCATAGAATGACGGTAACCGATGATACTTGGCAACTCGAAAGAATACGAGAAGACCAGGAAAATGACGCCGAATTAGGGACGTATTATTGAGTGGAAAAATAGAGGACATCGACCAGCTTGGGAAGAAATTAGTATTTCAAGTAGGAGCCTGAAGGCATACTGGGCACAGTGGGACTCCTTGATGATGGAAAATAGAATCTTGAAACGACGCCTGGAATTTGAAGATGGCACTGAGAGACTTCAAGTGATAGTGCCGAGAAGCAGAGTGCCGGAAGTGTTGCAGCACTTGCACGATGGTACTTCCGGAGGGCACTTTGGCGTAAAAGAACTCTCGAGAGAGTGAGAGAAAGATTCTATTGGCTGAACTGCAAAGATGATGTGAAGGAGTGGTGCCGGAAATGTGAATTGTGTGCCTCTGCAATGGCCCGGTCTCAAAACGGAAAGCCCCAATGAGACAGTATAACGTGGGAATCCTTTTGAGAGGGTAGCCATTGATATAGCTGGTCCGTTTCCTGAATCAGAGAAAGGAAATAAATACATCTTGGTTGCCATGGATTATTTTACCAAATGGCCGGAGGCATATGCTATACCTAACCAAGAATCCGAAACGGTTGCAGATGTACTAGTCAGGGAGTTGTTTTGTAGTTTTGGAGTTCCGTTGGAATTACACTCGATCAAGGTCGGAACTTCGAATCAGCGTTGTTTCAAAACGTCTGCAAGCATCTTGGAATCAGGAAAACTAGAACCACGCCACTTCATCCTCAATCGGATGGAATGGTTGAAAGAATGAACAGAACGTTAGGAAAGTACCTGGCCAAAGTTGTCTCTGAACATCAACGGGACTGGGACCAATATCTACATTTGTTCCTACTGGCGTACCGATCTTCGGTACATGACAGCACAGGATACTCGCCCGCTTGCGTAATGCTAGGACGTGAATTGCGGCTACCATGTGATCTTCAGTTTGGATTTAAACCTGGAGAAGAGATCGCCGGTGAAGATTACGTTAGTAAGCTTCGTGAAAGATCAAATAGTATTCACGAAAACGTCCGAAAGAACATACAGGCAGCAAGCGATCGAATGAAATCACAGTATGACACGAGAGCACAAGAAGGTGGTTATCAACCTGGAGATTTAGTGTGGTTGTACAATCCACAAAGAAAACGTGGATTGTCGCCAAAACTACAAAGACAATGGGAAGGGCCGTACGAAGTGTTAAAAAGGATTAATGATGTAGTGTACCGGATCAGAAGATCCCCTCGTGGTAAACCGAAAGTGGTACACTTTGACCGTTTAACATCCTACGCTGGCAACAACCAGGAAGACTCGAATAATGATAATGGTGTTCGGCAAGTTATTAATCATGAGCCAAATGTAGATTTTGAGAGCTTTATGGCGGCGTATGGTGGTTCCGCTAAAGCGAGATTTGGCGTTGTTGTTGAAAACAGCAAGATCTGTTTAGAGCACCAGAAGAGTATTCCTTGCACATTGCGTAGCTCAAGATTTGGCAATGTCAAGGGAATAGCTGTTGTTTTCAAGAAAAGTTTGGATGTGGGATGAATTAGTACAACAGCAGCCAACTGTAGGAAAATCTTTGGTCCTTCAAGATAAAAATCGTTATGTTTACTATCTGGTCACCAAAAATTCTTCATGGCAGAGACCTAGTTATGGACATCTATGGAGGCTTTGCTAAATCTTAAGGCGCAGATGATGGAAAATGGAGTAACGAGACTAGCGGTGCCCAAGCTGGGCTGTGGACTGGATCGCTTAGACTGGAGGATAGTCCGAAATATGCTAGAAGTAGTTTTCCAGGAACCAACGTCCAGGTTCTTGTTTGTTGTTATCAACCGGTTGCCTACCAAGACCAGGAAAGAGTGTTGACTGTTACTTCCAACGACGCGGTGGATGCACCAGAGGAGATAGCTGCCGATACCGTCACCAGTCATCGAATTGGCGTCAAGATGGATTTACAGTTACGAGACGTAACGGTTTTAAAGAGGGGGCAGTGTTGCGATCCACTATTAGGCAACCCGTCAAACATACAAACGCCTGGGAACAGCGTATTCTTCAGCATTCGAGAATCCTTCTACAAAGTTCTAGATAATGAGTCATATCTTAATGCAGGGTATATATAAGGCCGCTTATGAATGTAAGAGTTAGTCTATTCTTGAATGTCTAATATAAATTATAACGTGTTTAAGTAATAGTAGTTTCGAGCTTTTAGAAGTTTACATAAATGTGATATGCTGTGCAGCTTGTAGTGTACATAAATAAATAGAAGTGTATAAACAAATAGTTGTGTTAGTGGTTAATGGACCTATGGTAGAGAAGTTAGTTTAAGAAGATATTAGTGCTTGTAAATTCATTAGTGTAATAGTGATTCATTGTTAAGTGGACTGAAAACATCTGTAAACAAGGCATATACTGTTAATTAGACTTGTGAACAGTGAGTAATAAAGACATTTATTATACTTGTTTTGAATTAAAGAAACGCGGTAGAGTAATAGCCCGTTACAATATGTATGTTTTAAATAATCTATACCTACAATTGTTTAGAACATTTAATTTACTTTTGAGTTCAAACAAAAGTATGTGGAATCGAAACTAATAGTGAAATTTTTAAATATTACCCATACAGGTGATACAACTGATTTGACAATACAACTATACAAATGCTAGAAATTTTCAAATTGTCAAAGTATTAATTTTGATAACAAAAAAATTTTATGTGCATAATTATGATGATGATAGCATGGACAGACAAAGTTAATAACAAAGGAGTTCTATAAATAGTAGGGGAGGATAGACATCTGTGGAATACAAAAAAAAAGTAGGAGAAATAGAAGGACAGGACACGTTCTAAGGCATTTGGGGAATAGCGCGGGGTATATTACAGGCAGAGATAGGGAACAAGCAAGGTAGAGCTAGACCTATTTTAGACTACTCCACGCATATAGTGAAAGATGTAGCTTGTGGAAACTCCAGGAAAATATGTAGTTTAGCTCAGAATAGGAAACAATAGAGGTACGCATCTAACCAGTTCCAGGACTGAAGATCTAATGATGATATGAATTTCACTAATATAGTCTGTAGAAGTTCAATAATTCGTGAACCAGCAAACGTTGCAAATAATTCCAATACAGGAACAAAAACTGAGACTTACCGCAATCATAGCAATATATCGAAAGATTTCAGTTTAAGAAATATGCCCTACGTCAGTGGTGGCGAACCTTTTTATGTACTCGTGCTAGAAAATACAAATATTACTTATCGCGTTTTTAATTAGGAATAATTGATAAAGGTGTAGGTGTTTCAGAATTTTATTTAGACAATTTCAAAAATTAATATACAAAAACTAAACTGAAAATATATTATGCTTTTATACATAATCATTTTACCTTGTAACTACATAATAACAATCTGTGGATCTACAAATAAATTTAAAATAAAAATATTACCAACGCTACAAACTACGTAAATTAAAAATATTTCCATTTTTCCAAGACGTACAAGAACAATGGGACTATGCAAAAATAGGAATATATTATCATTATCAAAATTGACAGAACAAACATAATATCTATTAATTTGCAGAAAAAAAAAATTTTTAAATTGGGAAAAACTTAATATAATTTTGGAATTTTCCATTAACGTCAATTTTCATCACAATACTACTAGATTAAAACAATACTTGTGCTTACCGAAAAACAACTCAACAAGACTTGGAAGCAATTCAATTGAAACAAAGACAATCAAATAAAATCGGATACTTAAAAAATTATATGAAAAATACCAATTGATTATTTAATTGGTAAATTATAACATTCAATGGGATTTTTGTTGTTGTCTATTGGTTGACAAATATTTTGTCAGGATCATGTTTTGATACTTTTAAGAAAACATATGCTGCACTGGGTTCTACAGCTGTTTTAAAGAACTAAATGTTGCAGGAACGGCATTCATAGTTTCTAATAATTTTTCTTCGGCATTCTTATGAAAGGTACTCGTTAATCTATTTTTTTCAACGGTTTTCAGTTCATTTCTTAAATCGACAAACCTTTTTTTCCATATAGAACTGGATCGAAAATCAATCCTTTGCATCTCAATATCTTCTAAATTTTGCCATTCAAAAATGTTTAAATTAAGTTTATTTACCGAACACAATAAATTTTGATGTTTCTACAAACGTTTCGAATTCTTTAAATCTTAAAGTAAATTCCTTCATTAGAGACTGAATAATTTCAATCAAATCTTTTGTTAATTTAGTTTTGTCATTTTTTCATGGCAAGCTAAATTTGCAAAAAGTTTGTTGGGGTTTGGAAAATATTTATATATGTCCGAAATAATGTCCCGATTAAAAATTTCTAATTTATTTTCTAAAGAATTATATCAAACATTATAATATTTGTTTTATTACCAGCTTGCAGTTTCACATTTAATTCATTTAAGTGCGAACACTAGTCAGTAAAAACACGAGTTTTAATATCCACTCAATGTCCACTAATTAGTTATATTTTTCAATTAATTTGTCATTATTTTAAAAAGTTTATTTTCATCTAAACAATCAACGAATCTTTGAAGAACTCTTCCACGACTCAACCATCGGACGTTGTTGTACAACCATCGTACACTGAATTTACCTCAGCTACTAGTTGAGAAAAAATAAAAGAGATAGGATTATAGGCCACATACTAAGGCATGAGAGAATAGTGTCGAATATATTAGAAGCAGAAATAAGAAGCAGGGGAGGTAGAGATAGACCTATTTTAGACTGTTGCACACAGATAGTCAAAGATGTAGGCTGTGGGAATTTCAGAGAAATGTTTAGGCTAGCTCCGAATAGAAACCAATAGCGGTACGCGTCCAACCAGTTCCAAGACAGAAAACCTTATGATGACAAAAAATAATTGTACTTTAACCTGATGATTATTACAACCAACTACAGGTGTTGGTTTTACAATATTCTCCACTAATGTTAATTCTGTGAAAGAATTTACTGGAAAACTATTAATTCGTTAAATGTCTAAGTGTTGGGGGATCTTGGCAGTCTCAGGCTGCTTAAATCCCTTTACGTACCACATATCGGAAAAATAGGGTATATATATCTAGGCTGTAGGAATGTCAAGGACCTGTGTAGGTTAGCTCAGAATAAAAATTAGTGAAGGTACGTGTCCAACTAGTTCCAAGACGGAAAACCTAATTACGAATAAATAGTTGGACGTAAGCCTGATGAGTACTATAAATAAATACAGGGGTTTGTTTTGCAATATTCTCAACTAATGCTGACTGTACGAAAGGATTTATTGGAAAACTACTAATAGGACAAATGTCTAAGTGATGGGGGATCTTGGTAGCCACAGGTTGCCTAACCCTCTTCACATACCTACATGTGATTTTCCAATGTTCCACCCGAAGGTACTACATTGGTCAGGAAACGAGTTTTTTTTAATCTGAAAAATTTTGAATTTTGCCGAACCCTTGTTGTTCCAAGCAAGGTAAAGAAATTTAACGTGCGTGACAACACTCACACACGGAATCCCCATTTCACCTCTCATCCGAACGAGGGCGTATTTTTGTGAAAAATGCTCGCCTATCATTTTTCAAGCGGACCGTGTTGGGATCCTCTTCACATACCTTACATGTGATTTTCCAATTTTCAACCCGAAGGTACTCCATTGGCCAGGAAGCGATTTTTTTTACTTAAAAAATTTTTAATTTTACCGTACCCTTGCTGTTCCAAGCAAGCTAGGGATCTTTAACGTATGTGATGACATTCACACACGGGACCTTGTAACATACTGTTTTAATACGCTCTAATTAGTTCTATGATTTCTAGAAATAGTTATTTTCTAGTTTAATTTTAGCATTCTAATTATTAGAATGAAGGTCTTGTAGCATAAATATGTCTGTAATTGTAACGGCTGCAAGACTACCCAAGTAGTGTCCTAGCGAAGTTTCCAGGAAGATCTAATCCAAGAGTTATTCAATTTTTCTAAAGGCACTTTACTTCAAAGGCACTAAACATGTCAGATTAGTTGCTATCTATGATTAGATGTCAATCATGTTTTAGGATCCTATTTATGTCAGGGTGGTAGGAAGCAATTTTTCAATTAGCGGAGTACTCAACTAAAATTAGTTCCGAGATCTACTTGTGTGGCTATTTTAGGGCAATTGGCAGTTTAATTAATCTTAAAGATTTACGACCGGCGTATCCTAAGCCGAGTATGAGAGCCAAGAAAGGGGTTATTTTTCAATTAACTTAAATGTATATAAGAATGCCAGCCGGTGGTAATCGGGGTTGTTTATTTCCAGACGCGTTAGAGTCTAAAGCTCGCGGACTTGCAAGTTTGAGTAAGTGTTTTATTTCTCTGAATTCAAGTGCGTGCCGTTATGTTCAAAGTTAGTTTATTTCTCTGAGTAAGTAATTATTATATATGGTATTACGATGAACTCAAGGCTGTGTTATGTATCATAAGTCATTAATTTGTTTAAATACAATATCTGTCGACTTTCATAACATACAACTTCGGGTTAAAGCTACGTTCCAGTAATTTAATCCCGTTAGGTTATTGTTAAAGACCGCATCTTTTGAAGGGTTTTTTATTTTATTGTGTTTCGACGTTGTCCGAGGCTTGTAATAACTAAGCCACGATTTCCGTTACTGTACTATTTGACCCGTGTGAAGGTCGTGTTTTTCCTGTTATTGATGACACCGTGAGTAAAGGAAGGTCGTTTCAGTATGCAAGTTAAGTAGACTACGGTAGCGTTAATTAATTATATGTATTGGGGTGTTTGCACCCAGAACTGTTGTTAATATTCATAAAATAAGGACTTTAGAATTGTTTAGTTAAGTTGTGTTTGTGCTAGCCGGAGACTTTATAACATTTGCCCCTGTGAATTGACGTATTTTCTGTCCTGCAATCTTAGTTCATCGCCACGAACAAAGTGCGACGAGAGCTATTACCGCGATCGGTCCATGGGCCGTTTAATTCCCATGGTGGCGCCCTATTGTAAATAATGTTAATTACTGTATAATTTTGTATGCATATGTAATTAGGTTAAGTTAGTTAGTAGCCAATTTAATAAAACAATTGGAATTTTGTCTTAGTGTGTTGTTGTTTAATGAACCCCCCTTCTCACCGACTGCAGCAGCTTGCGAGGCAATGTCCCGAAACGTGAGGGTACTATAGTGTTAGAGGTCCTTCCCATTTATTATTTATTGTTAATTGGATACCCTCACGCGGTAGGTAAATATTCAAATTACAACCTTCAATTTACCTCTCATCCAAACGAGGGCGTATTTTTGTGAAAAATGCTCGCTTACCATTTTTCAAGCGGACGGTGTCGGGATTTGAACCCAGGATATTGGACCTCTTCACATACCACTGAATATATAAGTGAAATTGGGTATATATTTACAAAACAATGGAAGGGGAACCGAGCTGCATCCAGGCAGTGGGAATTTCGGGGACCTGTGTTGACTAACTCAGAAAAAAAATCAGTGGAAGTACGCGTGCAACCAGTTCGTAGACGGAAAAACTAATGACAAAAAAAATAAGAAAGAGCAGTGCTATGTTCGTATACAACAAACATAGAAACAAGGACAAAAGTGATGAAAGCATATGTGTGGAGCAGGGCACTGTACGCTTATGAAATAGGGACAGTATGAAAAGCAGGCAGGAAAAGGAAGAAGTCTTTTGAAATGTTATGCTCCAACATAGACAGATAAAGTTAATAACAAAGAGGTTATAGAAATAGCATGGGAATAAAGATATCTGTCTGAAACAAAAAAAAAATAATAGGAGAAATAGAAGGGCAGTATACGCTGTAAGGCATTTTTAGGAATAGTGCGGAATATATTGCAAGCAGAAATAGGAAAAAGAGGTAGAGATAGACGTAGATCCGACTATTGCACACAGATAGTGAAAGATGCAGACTGTTGGAATTTTAAAGAAATGTGTAGGTTAACTCGGAATAGGACACAATGGAAGTACACGTCTAACCAGTTCCGCTACTGAAGACTTAATGATGATGAATAGTTGAGAAAATTTTCGTTCATTAAAAAGGTGTCCAGATATAAAATTGACTAATCGTGTAACACAAGAATTATAATACCGTCCACTGATTTTAAACCGGCCTATGCAGACAAAGCCTACTAACGTATGATACAACGGAAACCCAGAATTGAATGTCCAACGTGCTGAGTAAACAAGCTCACAAACCCATTTACCTCTCCAGTCTTATTGCCAGCACCGTCAGTTGTTACAGAAACAATTTTGGAAGAATCTATTTCTTTTTCAGCAAATGCATTTACAACTGCATTGTAGATATATATTCCTTTTGCTGTTGCTAATTATGTTAAACTGACCATTTTTTCTTTGATATTATTTCTAACAGTGTAACGAATAAAAATTGATAAACGCGCTGATCCAGTTATGTCAGTGCTCTCATCAAGACAGAGAGAAAATAAACCAGAATAATTTATGCCATTTTTTTTGCTGATAACATATTTGTAATCATTTCTAAAATTGTGTGTTATCGCCAATGACGTATCTTTTATTCTTTGGATGATTTTTGATTGTTAATCTTAAAACAAAATTGGTGCACATTTTAACCATACTTGTTTCATAATTCGTTATCAGTGGTTTTTCGTGCTTTGCAATTACTTGAGACAACAAAACATGCAGCAATCATATTTGAACGATTATCCATAAATTTCAATAGTTCCGAGTTTAATTTCTAGAGCAATATACATTCTTTTTGCTCTTCGCTGCTTTCTTCAGAGAGCGATTTATGTCCCGTAACATAAAACACATTTGTATTGTTGCCTTTGTTAATCATGCCATACTCATCAGACCGTCAATTTTGGAATTGTCTGCTGGTTATTTCTGATAATTTTTGTCTTTTATTTTTATTAGCCATGTTCTTAAGTGCAACTGTAATTAAATTATTAAAAAAATATATGGAACAACGTTTTTAGAAAATAAAAATTAATTAAATTACCTTAAATTCTTTAGAAACACCTGAAACTTGTAATCGTGCACGTATGATGAAACGCAAGAGTAATAACAACAATGAAGGAACGCACTGCAACTAAACACAGAAGGAAACTGGACGTACTCTCTAAGAAATATTTGTATTATGTATTTCTGAAAATGTTATTTTTAGTCTTGTTTCAAAGCAGCACGAAGTGCAAAGCAAGACAGAAAGTGAGTCCATGTATTAGTCATTAATGTTTTCGTTTTACTACCTGAACTATTGGTAAGTACATGAATGTACACTTTGCAATGGCTGGACGGGTTAATTTTATAAAACCAGACGCAATTTCATCCAAAACATGGTTTAACTTTAAAATTAATGTATATTAAATCTAATTTAATAATAAATCGTTCACAGCAAAAAATTTTCATACGTGCCATCCCTGGCACACGTTCCATAGATTCACCATCAAGGCCTAGGTCATAAACCAGTTTTTTCATCCTAATAACGACAGCGAGCAAATCCTGTTCTTTGAATAACAGCCAGACCATATGTTTTGCAGATTCAAAAATTAAAGATAAGGGTTTTGTATACTTCTACGTGTGAAGTAATTATAATAACCAAAAGCTCGAACTGACTACCATTGTGGATACACGAATTCAAATTTGCGCATAGTGAAACTCAGCTCAGTTTAACAGGAACTATTCCACTCTACTTCCTATGTATCAAATTTACCTTGACATGTAGCTTGTACATAGAACATAGGTTGCACTGAAAAATCAAACTAATTAGTCTTTTATAAAATCTAAAAATAATAGCAAACCATTGAGGATAGCTTAACGCAAATAGGAGAACAAGACCGACAAAACAGTTAAACTAATGCGAGAAGTTTCTTCTACGCAAAACGTCTATTATTATCAAAGAACTTCTTGTTCTTACATATTGTGGCGTGAAAGTGGAGCAATCAACATAAGAATAGGTAAACGAAAATTGTGATCGCATGCACGCAACTCAAACGACTACCTTAAATATCCAACAGATAACGGCAATAATACGACAACGACATGTGATGTTAATGAACGTTAACACAGACATCAACCAAGGTCAAAACGTTAAACTATTAATATAAAAGAAATAAGCTTATTTAGTATTATACAGGAATTCAATATGCATAAGTGAACAAAATTAAAGCAAATAAATGTGTTACATATTTGAATTTAACCAAAACACTTTCATATAAGTAATATACAAAATTCCGTTTATAAAATTCGACAACTTAGAACGAGTAAACATGAACAAAATTTTATTTCTGTTACAAAGTTAGTAGTAAAGTCATAGGTTTGTTGATTATTATAAGAAAAATTGATTGATTTTCCTCTACTATTAAATTTACAACAGATAAAATTACAATTATGGTTTAAAAGGAGGTCACTTATATAAATAAATCTCATCATCTGAATTCTTAACTTAATTTCTTAGTTGTTTCCAATGAAGTCTTAATCTACGTGTAAACAATGGCAGACTGAGAGCATTTGTACAACCGGGAAATCAATAAGCTAACCCACCCGCTCAATCTATAGAACCTTAGGTCATTATCGAAACTATTACAGAAATCCGCTAGAAGTTTAAAACCGACAGTGTTATTACCTAGAAACTAAGAAAACATTTGGGTATTTATTAAATACCCATAATCTGAAAGAACCGATTTTTAGTCTAGTAAGAAAAACTACAATCTAAACATAATACTCAGTTGAGCAAATCTTCATGTAGTCAAATTCAACAACGAACGCCCTTAGGTGACTTTATAGTTAACTACTAACTAACCGCCGCATTGAGGGCACTGCAGAAAGTTTTTAAATCGAAAATAAATAATACACGAGTCAAGTTTGTCGGGCCTGATTTTTTCAGAACCAACTTCCTCTTGAAGTATGAATGGGATTTTGACTGCTTTGTCGGTGTCTACGGGAATCTTGTTATTGTTTTGTTCACTAGTTTTGTAGGGCGCCAGTATCTTTGGATTACTAATTCTGCACTATGTTGTGAGGTCGTTCTTTTTGGTAGTATTTGAAGCGTTCTGCGATGCTATGTTATGTATGATGGCTTCAGGCGAAGAGTTTATGATATCGTACCTCTTGACCGCCAGCGTTTTACATTGTACGTCACGAGTGTCCCTGTTCAGTACCTCTTGTAAATCTGCAGTCTCGTGGCTACTGGAAGTTGGCTCCGATACGTGAGTGTAAGGTAGAGGTAGCCTCGGGTACGCCGAGAGTTTATGAGGACTTTGTTTAGATGTTTGGTGGAGGTTAGATTGCGGTTGATTGTATTACCTAGGCATTTAACTTGTTGTTCCATTCAATGTTTTGTTTGTCGGACGTCAATTGTTATGTAGTGATGTAGGGCGTCGAGAAAACATTGTAGCTTTTGAATTTACCAGATTAAGGGCGATCTTCCATCGTTGAAACTACTGAGGTAGTTCGTATAGCTGCTCTTGTAGTCGTGTTATAGCTTGGCACGAACCTCTTTCTTCAGATATGAACATGGTATCGTTAGCGTATATTGCGCATATGGTGTCTTTGGAGGTTGGCATATCATGCAAGGAGGCGTTAAAGAGAGTCCATAATATATATCCTTCTTGGTGAAATGTAAATTGTAAATGAAGCTTTTCTCTACTGCACGCTCCACGTTGGTTGGGCGCTAGTGAAATGTTACTAGTTTTTTCTAATTGGTTTGTCATAAGGTGTAAAGCCCTTCTTTACTATATTCGCGGTCTAGTCTGGGAATTACCCCATGGGTGAGAAATGAGTTAGGGCGTGGGTATATGGTAGGCTCGACTACAAACGGGAACAAAAAAAGGTAAATGGACGCCACTGCATCTATATAGACAATAAGCAAAACTAAAGTATCCTACAGGAAGACGCAGAAACCTATAGGATATAATGATTATCAAAAAAACTTACAAACCACAATAAACAATACCTCTGGAAACCTCTTGGACCTCTGCTCCAGCTTCCGCGATGTCGGACCTGCAAGAAGATGTCACACAAAAAAATAATATATAAGACACTGTTTGTGCCTCACAATAACAAAATATTTCGATCCTTATAGATCGATTGGCCTGAATTTAAAACCTTAATAACACCTTACCTATGAGAAAATACTCTACTGGAAATTACTTATTCTGTTTCTATTACCTGGTACTGTATCAACTTTTTCCACATTCAAAATTTTGCTGATCTAATTTGAGCAATGTTAAGTTCAATAAGTGAAATAAAAAGACAAAGGTATCAATTCAAAGTTTAATTGAAATATGATTCTCTTTTGTTGCAAAAATTACTTGTAACTAAAATTTATTAATCAATATATAATAAGCTTTAAAACTTTCTTAGAGTGTTCCTCTATAATCAAAATTATCAACATTAAGTAAGTTATAGAAGTTTCTGAATATGCTTCTCTACATAGAGAGGTATTAACATTTATAAGTTATTTAATACAGTTTAGGTTCTAAAACATCCATAAAACAGATCTGTTCTGGCTTACAAGATTTTTATCTAAAGAACTTGTTACATAAACAGTTCATATGGTCTAAGCATGAAATTAATAAAAGTCAGTTCAACATATGTTAAAAAACAGCTTAAGTATTCTACTAATCACAACAAATTGCTAGGAAACATCTTTCATCCAAAGGTGGACTTTATACCTATTTTTATCACTTAACATGTACATCCTAAATGCACTTTGAATAACAACTTTTAAATCATCTAAAGGTTCAAAAATTTCTTTTATAAAACAATCTAATTCCGAATGAAAAATATTTGACTTATTAAATTTTTAGGTTATACTTTCAAACTAAATTTTACGTAATATATGAGCATAAACACGTTTTGCAAACAAACTTGAAATTTACTTTATTTAACGAAAGTTTCCCATGATTTAGAAGAGAGTAAATTAAAGCTTTAACCTTAATTAGCACACGAAACTGATTTTCAGTAAAAAGTTTATAAATACCTGATAGATTGTGTTTTAGTTCTACAACGGCGATGTTGACGAACGTAATAGATGAATTAAGACGCATAGCATTCCATCTGCTTGATATTCCGAAAGGTACAAAACATGCCGGCATTAACCATAATTCCTCGGACAGCTTTAAAACAACTAATTTCACAATACTCGACCAAAATCTAATTCCATTGTTTAGCGTGTTCCTCAAACCTGCACCAATGGATTTCCTCACAACGTGTTGTAGCTGTTGCCTTGAGTTGACTGGGCGGCTTACACGAGAGCTCTCCGTGAAGCCTCCGCGCGACAACCAAGAAGCCCTACCACTCTCTTAGAGCTATCCTTAGCTCCCACTTACAAGCGGAGTTGACCATTTTCAAAAGCGAAGTCTACGTATCCGCGGTTGCTTGCAAGATGGCCGTGTTCCTTACTTGCCAACGCTCTTAGTCCTCGCGTCATTTTCGCGCAGGCGTTATGTTTAACAATTGTTCTAGCGGACGTCAAAACGCCTGTAGTTTATGTAACTCAAGTTACGTTCAAGGTATTCACGATATCGAGAGTATAGGAGTCTCCATTAAATACTCTTTATAGGTAAAAATAATATAAACGGAAAGAGTTGTTCTTCTTTATAGTACATTGAATTAATTAACGATTATACGCTAAATGACAGATTCGCAAAATAATAACAGTTAGAACTGTTTTTCCTTCAGAGATATGAAATGTAACAAAAATTTTGTTACATTGGGAAACTTCAGAAGTTATTTACACCGTCTGCTATTATGATGGCTACATCTCTGTTTAGTAAATCGTCGATTTTCAGATCTAACAATGTTTGATTGTGGGCTGTGATAAACGAAAATGAACTGTAGATGAATTCCATTTACTTTGACACATATTCCAATAGCATTCATTTGTATTGGTGGCAGTGTCATTGTGTTGTGTAGTACTTTTCTGTGGACCAGGATAGCTGTTCTTCCGTGCTTATTGTTCTGTCTTGTGAGTAGATGTTATAGTTGGTCATATTTAAACATGTTGCCGGCATCAGTTTAGTTTTGTCTAGGAATTCTACATCGATATTATGTTTGCTCAGGAAGTGTTTGAACTAGGCGGTTTTGTTACGGATGCCGTCCGTGTTCTAGGAGAGCAGTTTGACGTTTCTTGGGGGTTTATTGGTTATTTACGCTGTTTGAAATGTCATTGAATGCCTGCCATAGCATGCGGCAAATTAAGGCTCCCGACATGTATGTGCTTATCAACCGCTGAATCCACTTGAGTATTTTGTCAAGAATCTTTATTAGTGTGAGGTTTGTTCTTTCATTAGTGTTTGCTGTGTGGTCGATGCAATTGGAGTTTGTGGTGTCTATGTTGTGGTTGATGGTAATGTCTGCGTTGCGGTTGGTGGTGATGGCCGTGTTGTAGTTGGTCGAATGGTTGATGTTGGCAGTTGGTGCGTTGTTACATCTTGTGGCCACGGTTGATTTCTGCGTTGGTTTATCTTCACTGGCTTGTCCTGAAGCATGAACCTTGTTGCCTTCTTTTTCGAATCACGTCATTTGCGAGTAGATGTGGATTCGTCGTCGCTGGATGAATCTTTTACCGAGGCAAAGTTTTGGTAGTGATGGTTGCCATCTTAGGATTATGTCATCTATTGCGGGTGGTAGTGAATCCATCCGCATCTGTTTTGTTTGTACTAGGGGTATAGTTTGAGGTGGTGGGTGCTTGTCTGTTCCTCTGTCGCAGCAGGTTTTGCATACGAGACAGTTTCTATATTTAGCTAGATGAGAGCCCTACAGTTAACGCAGGTAGATGTTGTTTGCGATATGTTATCGCATTGGGACGCATGATGTTCTTTGCTGCACCTTATACGCCTCGATTTAAAACCGCGACTTAGGCTAGAATGACCGTATCCTCGGTAAGCAAAACATTTTGGTAGTTTTACTCTAGATTCGAAGGCTTAAATGGTAAGTCGGCGGAAGTACAACAGGCTTTTAATGTTGTACATGTCTTGTGACTTGAGATGATTGTCTAGGCACACAAGGAAGGTGTTGCTGTGACTACTGTTTCCTCCTTCGTTGCGTAGTTGGCTTTCAATCCTATGTTGTTTAGTTCGACATGTATATATTTAGCAGCAATGTTGGTAGCTAGCCCTTTTTGTGACTACCTTGAGCTCTCCCTCTGTGCTGTCAACGTATAAGTATAAAATTCGATGTAACTTTCATTCAGATAATTTTGAAGGAAGCGGAATTACGTTGAATCTGCAGCATGTACACTGGCACTTTGTGCCCTAGCTCTGATGTCCATTTCTTTCTTCGAGAGTTTATCATTTATTTTGCATGTTTAAAAAGTTGCAGAAATTTGTCAATAAAAATATGAGGTATGCGACTGTTGGTTGAAGGTCGTGTTGTATGTTGTTCAGAGTCTGATGTTCCCATAGTGGAAATAGTGGCGCCAGCGTAGCTTCTGGAGACTGTTCGTGTATCCTTGGCGGCATTTGGGGTGTGGGGTGGCGGTGGTGTTGCTGTCTTGTTTTATAACTGTGGTCGGTTTCTGGTGGTTGGTCTTCTTCTTCTGCTTTGTCTTCGTTTTACATGTCGATTGATAGTCTCGTCGTGTGCGGTTGGTAGACTTTTCGTACTTCATGTCGGTGCACTCGTCCGTGAATGTGATTAAAGCTTTTTTCTTCAAAAAAATTCCTTGGTTGTTGGGCCCATTATCGTAGTTAGTTTCACTCTGAAAACAGCGGTTAAATGCGTAAATGCACACCAAGTACCGGGTTCAGCAGCTCGAAGTTGAAGGTCACGCAAATGACGTCGTGGAATGTGCTGTGATAGTCCAAAAAAACTTTTCTCTGGTGATGACCTTGATCGTTTTCCTAGCGAGGTCGGAATGAACTGATACATGAGTGTGTTTGGTGGCACTCGTAATGCGAAAACAACAAATGACCGGTTTCTCTATTTGTGCAGCTCCTTGGATGTCTATTTTCCCATCACAAAACGTCAAAATGTAGCGAAAACATAAACATGATTCAAATGTAAAGACATTTTAGAACTTTTCCAGAATGCTATGTAGTCGCGTTAGCAACAAATGTCGCTGGTGATTTTATAGTAAGGTCATTGGTTGTTTTCTTTATACAGATTGCCAACATCCAGAAATTGATGTAAAGTGAGAATGATTTAAAGATCTTTTCAGCGAAATATGCTTCGACCTACTTTTATATTTAAGATTTTTATAGGGGTGGCTGTCGTAGTCTAGGGGATGATTCAACCCTTTTTAAAATGCCTCCATCACAGTTATATTTTTAAATACTTGACATCCTTCTGAGCCGATTACTCACTTTCTAATTGTACCACTCTACAATTTCAGGAAATTTAAACAAACTATGTATATTATTTACGTTTTGGTTAAACAGGTTAAAAAAATATATAATAGGAAGCAAGTTTCGCGTCCTAGAATAAAAGATAATTATTTTGTTGTTATTTAATTTTACGTCAAGGTAAATAGCGCGGTCAAGTATTACGGTTATGTTAACTATGGAGTAACACTTTCTCTCTCAAACATTATATAAGTATTATACGAGCACTGACTAATAAAGAACAGCAGGTGTAGAGCATTGAACTGAGATGTAGTAAGTGGAAGCGAAGAATACTACGTTAAACCTAGATTTGCGGCATTTTGACCTGCTTACATAATTTTACCGTCTAAAAATGGTATAATTATTAAATTGATTTTAATTTTTCTACTAACTTTGACGTATGGCTAATAGGAACGTACCACAACCTTTTGCCACTCGTGTGCGAATACCTCCCCACCCCATCCAATAAACTTTTGACTTTTTTGGAAGCGATTTTAAAAGTATCTTAATACATAGATACAATCATCACAGCCCCCAGTGCGATGCTCCGGCAATGAGAATTGCTGCGATTCTATCAGACGTCCGAAAGGAATAAACTGAGCGTAACGCCATGTTTTTTCTAATCGCGACGGCGGTGAAGGACCTAGTCCAGGTACGCTAGTCACGGGATCCCTATAAACGTCCTATGACAAGGGATCTCGAGTCCGACACCAAAGTGGATTTTTAGTGGGTATGTCCTTGCTCCGGCAAGGAAGAGTCCCACACAGCGGATATAAAATCTTTTACCACTATATAAAAAAAAAAAAAAAAAACGTCACATATGACATTTTGGCTGGTACCTGGTTAATATCAAATTGACTTTACAGCATTCCATTTTATTAGCAATGGATTAAATTAAATTATAAATTATTATAGACATCATTATAAACATATACATAAACCATACAATAAAATATTGGACTAAAATTAAGAATTCAAATCACTTACAATTACGCTACAGAAATAAAATAGTACATTCAAAAAATAATTTCTATTTCTTCCTTTGTTGCAAACTCAACAATTATTTCTTCTATATATAATTCGCTACAAAGGTTAAGCTTTGATTTAAATAGTAGCCAGGCTTGTTAGTCTGATCTGACCCGTTATAGAACGGAGATGATCTTTTATTAATTTAAGTCAATAAAATACGGATTCAGAAAGTATTTATTAGATAAGTTTCGTATACATGTTCTAATATTTCATATGAATATTCTTCAGCAGTTAAAAAGTTTTCGAATGTACTAATTTTAGCTACAAGGTCAATAGTGCAAATATGCTAATGATTATTATCGGCCAATTTAATTTACAGATTTGGAAATTTTGAATTTTGCCTAACTCTTGCTATTCTACTCAAGGGATCTTTAACGTGAGTGACAACATCCACACACCGGATCTACATTCTACCTCTCATCCGAACGAGAGCGTATTCTTGTGAAAATTGCTCACCCAACATTTTTCAACCTGGGATCTAGGGCTTAGTAGTCACACGCAAGCCAACTAAGTCACGGATCTGCTAGTATATTTCGTACCACGTTTCAGTCCAACCCATCGAGCTCACAACCTATCTAGGGTATGGTCCAACTTATTGTCCTTAAATTTGATCATCTCGCTTTTTAAGTACACTATCTTCCACGGGTCTTGGTAATCCTTTGCTTAGTTACTAGGTAGTAGTTGCCACAATGTCGGAGCTTTAGCCGCATGGTGTTTCCAACCTCCTCGATTCAGAGCATCAAGCTTAAATCTAAACACCCAACCAACGGGACATATCGAGGTCCGCCGCCACACAATGTGCCAAGGAGTATTCTGATGGTGCATCGCGAATAGATTCCCATGAATTTCTACCGCGAACCCAAATACCGCTTTGCCCGTGCCGACATACAGGGAATGAACTAATCATAGCTCGATCCAGACTTTTGTTCATCATTACAAGCGTAACTGTTTGTTCGTTTTACTGCTTGTCGTTCTTCAGCATTATCGGCGGCATCACTATTGTAGGATGCAAAGCAGTATCACTATTGTTTTTTCTTTTGGGAGCTTATGAATCCTATATATTACGCCGTTGATTGTTTTATAACTTCGTACTAGCCCTCCCAATGTCTTTGTAACTTTAGCGACAGTCTTCGCCTACGCCTTGGATTGTATACCCAGACGTGGTCGCCATTTTAAAAACCAGAATCCTGCGCCTTAGTGTCATAGCTGGTCTTCATCTGATCGCTTGCGATCTGTATATTTCTTCTAACGATACCAAGAATATCATGCGTCTTGCGGTTAAGCTTCTCGACGAAGTTTTCGCCTACGATGTCATATCCGGATTTACACCCAAACCCAAGATCACAAGTAAACGTATCTCGCTTCCTAGCATAGCACAGGTTTCTGTCCAGTGTTTTCATGAACCAATTATTTGTTATGTGCTACCTACCTAGACGTAGCCGGAGAAAAGTAAAAACCTGGCGAACTATCAAACGCGAAGAGTGGGGGGATTCACCTACACACCAAGAAATAAAAAAAAAGCACGTCGCCCACGATTATCTATTAGCAAATAAAAATAAATAAAGGATTCTGTACAAACAAGCAAAAGCAATAAAGTAAGCGTACTATTTCAAAGCAAACAATTAGGTGATATGAACAATTTAGTGCTTTAAATACGAAGTGCGCATCTCGTATTTTACACAAAATAAAATTAATCTGTAGTAAATAAACATGTGAGAGCTTTTGTCAAGCGTTTTTAAAATTTCACCTAATACTTTTTGGAAAATAAACTAATTAGTAGGAAAGAATTAATGTATTAGAGCTTTTGGTAAACATTATTTTTAAATTGTACATAATACCGTTTGTAAAATAAACCAATCAGTAGAAAAGAATAAGCGCGTGTCTGTCAAACATTTTTAATAATGGTACATCACACCGGTAGAGCAATAATATCGATTAGCAGCAACAAACAAAAGTTCTACAGTGTCAGATTTCTTATCGCGTAATTACACCAAACGCTAATACGGAATATGCCATTGATATACACAAAAGAAAACAAGTTGTATACCTGTACGTGTCTGGATACTTAGCTTGCAATCTGTCGGGGGTGAGTCAACACAGCAACGCTATGGTAGTCAGGATCCATTCACCCTGCCACTGTAACTGCAGCAGCGGTCTACGGACAAAAGCAGTTGGTCTACAGACAAAAGCAGTTGATCTAGATAAAGAAAAAACCAATTCGGCCTCCAGCTAAACGCAATACACGCAGATACCTCCTACTTGTCGAACAAAAAAACGTGCATTGCTTTTGAAGTATTGTGACGAATGTTGTAGAAAATATTTCAACGCACAAGCTGAAGAATCAAATTCAAAAATTGGTTCACATAACACGAATTCGAACTGCAAATCCTTGCGTTATCAAAAGCGCCATTAAAACTGGAAACACGCTAACAAATAAAAGTAGAATCTAATATTTGGACAAGTCTTTAAATGGAAAACACAAGAGAAAGCCATTATACGTTATCGGAATGTTTAACAAATTACCGGATACCTACAACAAGGTATTGGCTACTTAATTTATCGAATAAATTTTCATTTTTAAAAGCAGAGTGGATTTGAGTTAAAATTATGTCAAGCGGGCTTATACTGAACAGGTACACTATATAGGGTAATTAATTTATGCTGAAATAAACAAAACATATGTATAGATGCCGCATTTACGCTCTGCTATTATTTTGATCAAAGATAGAGTGATGCCGCATTACAATACCTCTCTTAGATTTTTTTGAGTATTTTACGTTTAATAAAATATTGTATCAAACTACCGTAGAACTTATAAATTTAATAAAGGCTTATATTTTTAATGCCATTAACTGCGCGACTTTTGAAGTATTGACATTTTCACCATCACGTATTTATAAAAACAAATCGTGAATTTAAGAAGATAATATCTAGGAAATTTGATCATTTTGATTTTGCTTTTCAATCGATTAAGTTTTATTCAACCCATACTTTGCTGGTTAAACGAGCAAAAATTATTATTAATAATTTTTGGATATTTTTATTGCGTTTTTATTATTACGGGGGAGGGGCTATATTAAAATAAGTCAAACATAGCGTAGTTAAAAAAATGGTATCTGTGACGTAATCAAAAATGGAGTCTGTGACCTATTTACAGAAGATGATGTCCATAATTATATATATTTATTAATGCGATCTGCCCCACAACTTGGGCGCCCATTATTACTGCGAAGAGCACCTGAACTTGGGTGACATTATTACTGCGATGTTCGATGCTCAACATTCTGGGACCTTTGCTTATAAAATGTGCCATGGCTTTTTGCTCACTTTTCTGAAAATAAACTATCTACCCGAAAAATTCTGGTACGGGAAATAGACAACATTTATTTACACTCCAACTAAATTGAATATATAACACAAAACAAAATTAGTCTCTACCTTCTCTCTCTATCACCTCATTTACAAATTATATACATCCCCTTTAATATACGCCTTTAACAGTACATTTCGAGCACAATATTTATACCATATACTATCCTATTAGAAAAAGTAATAGTGCTTTGACACACTTCTTACTTTAACTCTGTTTCAATACGAGCTCATAGTAAAACCTTGACTTCTTAGTACTAAAATTTGCACATCAATATACAAACAGACCCTTTTACCTTGTACATAATATAAAGTACCTCCAATACCATAAATGATTTACACAAAAATATTAAAAATAACCTAAATAAAAAATTCCATCAGAAACTTTTCCTATTTTGTTCTTTTAGTTAATATACAATTATACACCCAATGCACAAAGTCATTAAATAACATATTTACACATGTACAACAATAAAACGCTCTTACCTGAGATACGTATTTACACAAGCAGTCTGCTGCCTGGAACTGCTGCATTCATGAACAACTCTAACTCGGATTACTTCATCCAACTTCTGCTGAAACCAGATTTATCACGAGATCCTTTATCGTCAACCAAATCATTGCGGTACCTCAAACCTCTTCTTCTATACCCATAGTTTTTGATAATAAACCAAATTGATTGGGCGTCGACATTTACTCCATATTAATTGCATTTTTTTTTACAATAAGTACAAAATAAAATCAAGTTGCTTTTACTTAAAAGCGTTTATCGTAGTTCAAAAAGATTATGCAATCGTATAAACATATCGGAGTCTCAAAGTCATAGTATACTAATAGACTAAACGCGTAAGAACGTTGAAAATTAAGAGAGTTTTCCACCAAAACTCTGCGGCTTATATCCAAATTTCCCATCTCGAAAGACTACTACAATTTCTGAAATTACCCAGGCCAAATTCTTGCCTTCCACAAACCGCCTCGCACTCACAACACACGTTCACAACAATTCTACGTATTGTTTTTAATCGCCACTCTTAGTTACACAATTTAAAAACATTTCCCTGAAAATCACTTGCAACGAACAACAACCCGCACTTGTATTAAAATTTTCGTAGTATTTTTAAAAATCGATACTCAAAACAGCCTTGGCATTTATCTCAAGTCTACAACTAACATTTAAGCTACGCCTCTAACAAACACGTGTTATTTCCATCTCATTTCTACGTATGCACTCAAATCACCTTTCTTTGTTACCTAGTTTGCAATATTTGTATAACGAACGATCGATAACTTCATTTAATTCTGCTTATACTCAAGTTTTACGTCTTTTTTAGAAATCATAAGTAGTTTCTCGTTCCACTAATTGACGCCGGTAACTAAACTACCTAGAATTGCTGTCGTTTTGTTCAAGTCTTATTTTCCCTAATAATACAAGGAAAAATCGAGCTAAAAGCTTTTCGAAATATTTCTACCAACTTGTCTCTAATTTAATACGAAGGTAACATTTGTGTTTAAAAATCTGAAATTTAAATACCGTATTATACATGGGATGTTTCTTGTATATCCTGCGCTATATTTTCTGAAAATTTATGAATATTTATCCAAAATTTTACTGAAAAATTATTATATTCTAAACTATTTACTTTAAAGAATTATTTGATGTATTTTCACATGCTAAATGCCAAATCAGTTTCAAAATGAAAAATAACACCCTTTCATCCCCCAAATATCACAGTAATATATATATATATATATATATATATATATATTATAAAATTTAGGGTTAGGTGCTCTTGAATTAATCTCTAAATTAAAATGGAATCTGTAGGATGTTTCTTAATCATCCTGAAATTTTTTCATATTTAAATGCAATATTGAGTAAATCTTTAAATTAAAATGGAATCTGCAGATTTAACAATACTAAGATATGTGCAATAATAATTTTGGTTGACTCGATAGTATAGCGGTTAAACTATCTGGTTTTCATGCAAGCAGCACAGGTTCGAATCTTGCTTGGGTGGAATTTTTTTTTAAATTAAATGTGACGTATGCGTTTGAATTGAAAAATTTGGGACGTAAGATATAAAAATGACGGTTGAGACCTTTTGAAAAATATGTGACTTAGTTAATTAAAAATATAAGGTAAGTCTATATAACGTTTGGGGTTATGCGCTCGTAAATTAATCTCTAAATTAAAATGGAATTTGTAGGACGTTTCTTAATCATCCTGGAATTTTTAATATTTATTTAAATGCACTCTAAGTAAATCTTTAAATTAATACGTCATCTGTGCCTTTGACAATACTAAAAGACGTGCAAGTTATAATTTCGATTGATTCGATAGCGTTGCGTTAAAAGTACCCACTTTGCATGCGGGTAGCACGTTGTAATTGAAAGATTTGTGACGTATGAAATAAAAATGGCGTGTAGGTGGAGGTGGAAAGAGGTGGAGATGGAAGAGTTAAAGGAGGGAAATGGGAAAAGGTGGGGTGGAGAGAAAAGGCGGTTGAAGGAGGTGGAGTGGAGATGAAAGTGCAGGGAGGTGGAAGTAAAAATGAAGGAGCAAAGAGTTACCTCGTGCCTCAACCATCCAACTTCCACTACTTGCATTAAAGGCCGTATATAGGGTGGTCCAAATATTTTTAAAATCCTAGACATTAAGCAAAATGTTTTGAATAAAAGTTATGCGGGTAAAAGGGAGAAAGGGAGTTATGATATCAGTTTTATTGTAAAGGGCGCTGCTAATACTAGATGAAGTATAAATTTGATTCTACCTTTAATGATAAACAAAAAAGCCTTAAGGCTTATATAGGTTACAATTAATAGTTTCTGAGATATCTGTAAATTATAAGAAGGAACTTTGTTATATACCAAAATAAAGTCAGTAACAATAAACAAAACATTAAGGTATTAAATATTCAAAAAATTTTCTCCCACATTAGTCCACGCCTGAACTTTTCGCTTAAGCTGACGTATGGTAATTAATAGCACTTACCTAGGTATTCCTCTGCAAACGGTAATAATTGTTTGTCTTATATCTTCAAGAGTTATCGGTTCTTGTTCGAAAATTTTGTTTTGCTGAATTCCTCAGGGAAAATAATCTAAAATATTCATATCTGGTGGTCTCGATGGCCATGATACTTACTGGCTCACCTTGACCAATCCACCGCCCTTGGTAATTGTATACTAATGGTTGCGAACAATAATTATAGAACGACCTGGTGCACCATAGTGCTGAAACCACATCCTCCTAAAAGGAAATGTGGAGATGTAAATTCTCATAAGAAGGAAATGACAAGAAGAAGAAGAAGTCGATTAAGCGCTAACAAGATACGTATGCAGGATATAGTGGGAAAGCTGCGATTAAAAGATTGTCACAAGCTGCAAGAATTACACGAAAGAATGGATCTGGTTGTCGGTGGAATCAAAGACTTTAAATATAGAGGCAAACTTCGGTACATTTTACAATTCGAAACCCTAGACGGTCTCTATGTATCAAACTATTGGTTAGAAAGGGAGATAGAAGACTTGGGTGTCGATTTAAATTTTAAGCTGCAAATAAAATTAGATAAAATTAAAACCACTCCAAACAAACATAAAGAAAGGACTGTCTTCTGTGTATAACTTTGTATTAAAATTAAGTTTAGATGTCTCCATGCTTGGTATTAAATATTTTTAAATTTGTTATGTATAATGTCAGAATAAACATTTTATAGTAGTATATAACATTGTTCTTTATTTATAAAAGGCTATGACGTTACCCCGAAATAGCAGTCGCACAGAGGGGGGTGCGCATGGACAGTGCGTATGGGCAGGGGTGCGCACGCGCAGGGTGCGCATGGACAGGGTGTGCATGCGCGGGGTGCTCATGGGCTGGGATGTGTCTGGGCGTATACGAACAGTCACCAAGCATCTAATTCTTTATTTGAATAGTATCGAGTACTTGCCTGCGTATGTATCCGGAGTAAAAAATACGATTTGTACACGCAGCTTATTAATAAAATTAGTTTATCGAGAGAAGATAACGAAAGGTACATCATTCCTAATAGTACAGCAATCTACGCATGGAGGCATAAAGATATATGATAGTTGTTTATATTTTGTATAGATTTTGTAAATCTATTGTTTATATTAGTTTTTAGATTCCATAATTTTTAAGCTCCTCGCCCACCTTCCAAATCCTTCCTGCTTCTATCCTGGTTGACAGAGTATACGTGTTATCTCCACGTGGTGTTCGCGGAACACAGCGGTTTTAGATTTCTCGGGAGATGGTTGGTTAAGGCATATATGTCTTGCGTAGCAAAAAAAGGTTCTAAAGATGGAGTTAAATAAAGATGAGCAAAATTAGTGATTTGAGACTTTAAAAGTGTAACTTTGTATGGGGTGGTCCTATTTAAAATCTATTTACAGATTTGGGGTCCCTAGAAAAATTTAATGTTAGTTGATACCTAGCAAAATATATTTATCTTAAAAGAGTGACTACCCCGCGTATAACAAATACAATATAACACTTGTCGACAAAAAAGTTGTAGGAAAATTTAAAGACGAATTTAATGGGGGTCCAGTATTAGAATTTGTCGGTAGTAGGGCTAAGTCCTACTGTATTGTAGGCGAGAAAGATACGATTAAAAAGATTAAAGGGGTCTCACGAAGTGTAGTTATGTAAAACCGAAGGTCCTACAACCTATAACGAGCATATATCCCCAAAAGGGACGGGCATGCAACTACGCAACAGTGCGTGGGAGAATAAGAATTCTCTCCAATAAGAAATTAAAGTTTCTATGTACGTAGCACCAGTCACTGGGAAATGGTAGAAATGTTAAACCTACAAAGACGATTAGTAATTGTGGTTTAGAAAAATAATAGTTTTCTTGGACTAAATAAAATAGCTTAGACTGATTAATGTATATGGCTACATATTCTCGTACGTATCCACAAACATCTGCTTGCGTCCGCATACGGGCATGGCGATACCTGTAGTTTTTGTTTAACAAATAATAGGAAAGATACGTTAGGTGTTAGTGTGGAAGCCCATTATCGTTTGAAAAATGTTTGGAAATTATCAGAACGAGAGCGGGTCGAAGTATAATGGGTGATTGACCGAGTTTTTTCTACCTTTTACGAGGGAATCGGAAGTTGACGGACATCGAGCATCTAATTCTGTATTTGGGGCGATATCGAGTACTTGCCGGTTCTAGAAATTATTACGTGCTACCAACCGCTATGCGGAAAATTTGGTTCTAGGAAATGAGAAACCTACGAAAGCATAGAATACTCGGTATTAATGCTGATTGGTTTAGTGACCGCGTATGTGCACTCTTAGAGCGGCTTTGACAATCTTCGATTGTTTCCAAAGAAAGTATTCAAACCTACCATTTTCAAAAATATTACGTAGAAGTTATTTAAAATTATATTGCTTTATTAGTAAGTATTCTGTAGACAACAAGTTTGGTATTCCCTTAGTAAAGGTTTAAAATGTTTTTTAAGTTATTGTTTATAGTAGCACTGCATCTTCTACTGCACGGCTTGCAACCAATTTGTGTGCGTGTGCTATAACCCTTTTGGATTTTTAATATGTGCGCGATGCGATTGCCGACCTGTATAACATGGAAGACGTTTCCGATGACTCTACTAACTGCATTCGCATGGTGCTAAATGTACTGGACGAGTAGCAAGGATTGGTAAAAGATGACGTCATTTAGTTCCCCACTGAATCCTCAACTTCCTTCGGCTGTCTTCGGAAACCTTCGGTTTGCACTCTATAGGAAGCATAAAGCAGCTACGCAAGAGTAAACATTTTAGTTATAAGTTAGTTCGCTTAAAAGTTTAACCAAAGTCTTATAGTGCGGATTTTGTTTTGTACTAAAATGGTACCTGCAAACGTTTTAAATGCAACTCTTGCAGTGTTTCCTATACCTGGAAAAACCGCTACTGGCGAAGATAGTGTAGAAATGGTTAGCATCGCGTTTAACAACCGTATGACTAGCTACTGCATAAAGAACACCAGTGTTGACGATGGAGTATCCGAACCGAGGAAGAGGTATGCTGTAAATCTATTGTATATATTAGTTTTAAGATCCCGTAATTTTTAAGTTCTACGCCCACCTTACATGTAAATTATTTGGAGATAGTAGAGGAGGAAGACAGTCAAGATAAAATAAAAATCTTACACAAGTGCTATATTAAAGCAGGTAACATGTTTTACACAATCTGTAACACCATATTCTACAATTCCAAAAGAAATAGTCATTTCGGAATTGGGGGGTTGATAGATACGCCTAACATTCGTCTAGCTAAAAGCCTATCTTTAAAATTTGAAAAAAATATATATGTAAAACAGCGCATTACTTTGGAAAAATTAATGTTTTAAAAATACAATCAGAAACAATGGCAAAATACACATTAATTGGTGTTTGCAAATAAATGTAGACCTATCTTAAATCTTCAAAAAACTTTTCACAAAAAATCACTGCACAAAAACGATTGTTTAAAATATCGATGTACTTTTACACGCCAAAGAAACGTACGGAAGGAATAGGTTTTTACTAATCAGATCGCGTTTTTATGCGGTTTGAAATAATTAAGCGTTAATCGATCCGTATTACAAGATGAAGTTTGCATTTCTCCTAGTCGAGGTCGTAATAGAAAGTACATTGTGTACACCAGCAATTATACGGGAATTTCCTAATGGATGACATTGAGCATATCTATTGTATTTCTCAAATCATATAGCCGCTAATTAATAAAAAAGAAAGGTTTACGCTACTTTCACTATACGTCACATAAGTGTAAAGCAATTAGTTTGTCCTCGTCTACGTATTTTCCAACTATTTAGCATTGTGCATGTAATTATGTTAAAACCAGAAAAATTTTAAAAGTCATGGGTTTTTGCGATATACTGAAAACAGCACATTACTGTTTGAAAAAATGATTCTAAATATTATACACTTATGGCTTATAAAAAACTCATTTCTAAAATCCTTGCGGTTTTATATTTTCTCGAATAATGGTTGTTTAAAGCATATGTTATAGATGAGCAAAACAATTTAAAGAGGTTTGAGACTTTAAAGTGTAACTTTGTAAGGGATGGTCCGATTTTAAATCTGTTTGCAGATTCGAATTCTGCATAAAATTATAGACTAGCAAGATGTGTCACATGGCTAAAAAATTGATAAGGACGATCAGAAAATCGTTGCTGGTACAAAATCTTAAAATTGATACCAAACAAGATAGAGTTATCTCGAAAGATGCATTGGTTATACGAAGAAAGCTATTTGTTATGTTATAGAGCAAAGAGCAAAATTTAGAGGTTCAGGACTTTAAAAGTGTAACTTTGTAAGGGCTGATCCTATTGCAAATCTGTTTGCAGATTCGAATTCTGTGTAAAATTCTAGACTAACAAGATGCGTCACATGACTAAAAAATTGATAAGGACGACCGTAAAAAAGTTATCGGCAAAAAATCTTAAAATGAGGGTAGCTCCCTGGGGATGATGCAATCTAAGAAATTCATAGAGATTCAGGTAGCTGAGAAAATTCTAATATTAATTGATACCAAACAAGATAGGGTTATCTCGAAAGATGCGCTGGCTACTCGAAGAAAACTATTGTGCAAAATACAAGATGGTAATGTTATTTATTACTGTCGCCAGATGTGGGAGCAAATGTGGATTGTGTGTGGAAATGTGGATGCTAAGATTCATCTCCACATTTCCTTCTTATGAGAATTTACATCTCCACATTTCCTCCTAGGAGTCCTTCCACCACATTTCCTCCTTATGGGGATTTACATGTAAATTTTGTAGGAAATGTGGGATTTGGGAGGAAATGTGACGGCAGAAAGCCTGTATTTACCCTACTTATATGTACTGTCTCATACCAAGATAATACAATAATTATTTGGAAAATTTGAAGAAATGACAACCATTTTATCAATATTTTTTATTTTGTTTAAAGTTATTGTTTGTGTAGTATCTCAACGTTTATTCACTTTCACATACCAATACAACAAAACAAATATTTGGAAAATTTGAAGCAAGTTTATCAAGATTTTCTACTTTCTTTAAAGCTAATGTTTGTGTAGTATCTCCACGTTTCTGTACTTTTTCATAGGAAGATAGTAAAACAATTATTCGAAAAATTGAAAAAAGTACTGTTACTTTATCCAAATCTTCTACTTTGTTGGAAGCTGGTGTTTGTGTATTTAGTTCGACGTTTCTGCACATTCTGATATTATTTGAAAAAATTGAAGAAATGACAGCTCTTTATCAAAATTTTCTACTTTGTTGAAATCTGTTTTTTCAGTCAATGAAATTATGCCGTTTTATCCCCAAATGTTTATTAAAGTTGAACATTTATCATCCGAGCAGTTCTGTTGCGGATACGAGGAAGCGAACCGCACATTATTTTGAGCAAACATTTTCTAAATATTAAATATTAATGCTAAAACAATCAAGAACATTGTTAGTATTAAAACATACACATATTTTTCCAGCTTACAATTAAGTTATCTTTCACCCAATTTTCTGATATCCTTTTGAGCTTTCTAAACATGTCAAAACGTTAGTCCACTAAAAATAATTTTGCTAACTGATAGCTTTGATGAAAAGGTTAAATATATATTACAAAAGGTATTCAAGGCCATATAAAATAGAAGTATGAACAAGTTAGTTCCCAACAAGCTCATTACCTAAATTCACAGAAAAAATAGATGCTCGGTTGCGTGTTAAATTGACGCTGATGACCTGAATAAAATGTACTCAACCACGGAGATGTAGAGTAATAATGCACCAGCTAGCTTGCAGTAACAAAGGGTGAATTTTATGAAAGCTTTGAGGTGTATACTAACGTTAACACCTCCAACTACCTGGAAAGGTTTTTAAATTTCGGTCTAATAAACTTTTGTTAAGCGCCAACCTCCTGGAATTTTCTAATCTTACCAGACGATGGATTGTTTCAGAGATGCTTAAATGGTTCTTAAATCCTGCAATACAGGTTGCTAGAGCCTTGTGTATACTTTTTTCCCTTCACCCATTAATTTAAAATATACATAAATAATAATAAAACTGTAATCTGCTCACTTAACCTATATTAAAACTTTAAAATCACAATAATAGAACAAAGGGATTAAATTAACTATGTCTATTTAGCCAAATCTTGGTGTAAAAGAGTACATTCATTAACTATAAGTAACCAACCAAACTAAGTGGGTATATATAAGTCTATGTAATTGTGGTGCTTTTTCTGGCTACAAGTCGCTTATAATCAAGTGTGCACCAACGTAAAAGCCCGCTTAATAAAAATTTTGTATTCATTGAAATATAAAATAACGGTTTAAAATATGTAGAAGGCAGAACAACTTCAATGACTTACAGCTTATCTTTCCAAGGCTCGAGCCACCTTGTCATGCTTAATCAAAAATGGGGTTGTCAGTAATTCTGTAAATCCAACAAGTGTTGAGGAAAGCATCCACTATCGAGCCACTTTCACTAGTAAGGAAAATTTATTAATTCCACGATCACCTTAGCATTTGGCATGTTATTTCACCAGCAAGCCCAAAGTTATAAAATTACCGTCACTTTGAATTACTTAAATTAAGTATTCGCTCGATGCTAGTCGCTTGTCAATTGAATTACAGCTGCCTAAAATCCGTGACTGATCAACTGTATTTGATGGAGCATCTTTATTATAATTCAACATCGTTTATAAGTTAAAATGTTCCCAGGGGTCTACGCGATGTTCTACTTTACAGGATTTGTACGACTTAAACTGTTTTAAAGTTAAGATCAAGAGGTTTTTCGGTGCATGAGAATCTATGTATTGGAATTTGTTACGCTCACTCCCTACATTGCCTAATATTAGCATTTCTTGAATGAAAAATCCATTTACCCACTCTTTGGTACACCTAAACATCTGTTTAAAATTTGGGTTTTCAATGAAAAGTTTATATCGGTAATCTAAATACTTAGTCGCTATAATTTTATTTTAACTCTTCCTAATACGTACATTCTTCCTATCGTGATAGTTGTGAAATTCAACAAGCAGTTACAACTTCCTTTGCTTTACGTTCTACCGCCTTTGTGACTGGTATGTATCATTAGCTGTGGCCAAGTGTCACTACATCTTATCTTTGTTCTTTTAGCTCGTTTTTGTGCTGAAATTATATGGTTGGTTTCTTTCTCGTTGAGTCGAGTTATCTTACTAAGTCCCGCCGACCATCTTATTTGCTGAATGATTCTCGGTACTGTTGATGGAGGCTGCACCGCACGGCCCGGTAGTTAGTAGAATTTTGCCCGTAGTGAGTTTTTGAAGAACTAATTTTTTAACCCTAGCGGATTCCTAAAGTTTCTACGGCTTCCGTTTGTTAAATATTTTGTTACTAACTTATTAATCACAAGTAACTGCAAAATAGGGAATTATTATGAGCATAAGATCTATAAATCTAGTACTTAATTACATGAGTAGCTTATTTTATACATAATTAAATATTATTGTAGTTGTGGCACGTGGTGCAATGTATTCTGTATTAGTAGCGTATATAGATGGTGCTAACATTATTCTAAAAAAAGTACATTTCACCATAGAAGTTTAGGTCTGATACTATTAGCAAACTCGCGATGTTTTCAACTAAGATTATACGTAAATAAATGAACACCTAACTACTATTTTTTGAGTATTCTTTCCTGTTAAACAGACTTAATGATCGGTATGTTTATTTGATACTAATATTTTATTATTTCAGCTCGGTGAAATGTTGCCTCTTAATTTTTTTTTCTTATACGCCCCACCCCAATCTACGACTGAAGTTAGCCGGTATACTTTTCGTAGTGTTACGACGAGTGGTACGTAACAAAATTCCACACTGCCTATGTAATGCTACAGCTGCGACTTTGTTAGTTCTCACGTAAGTTATGTATCCCCCAATCTATGCATGTATAATAAAATAAAAGTTATTAGGAATTATTAGAAATTGTTAAAGAAATTATTAAGTCAAGTGCAACAATGTAATTTTAGGATAATTAAATAAAGGTTATTAACAGTTGTGAGAACGGATGCAATACATTGTATTCCAGACGATAGTGATACTGGAGGAGGCAGGTCACAGACGGTTAAGAACCGTGATTACCTAGAAAGTAAGATTGTTACATTGTATAATGAATAGAATAAAGAAATAAGCAGGCATGAGCTATGCAAGTTTTCACAGACATGTGAGGAGCAGGGACAACATAAATATTTCGGGAGCCCCAGATCAGTCAGTCAGTCTTAAGTATTTCAGCTTTAACATTGCAGTTTGCTTAGGCTACTCACTCATATTAGTTCAATTATTAATTAATTTTCGACTTATAGTATTTTTAATCAAGTTTGTCAAAATTCCATATTAATATCTGTTTAAACTAAATAAATTGTTACGAAGTTTTGGAAGAAATTTTTAAAAACACCGCATCCAAGGCCCGAAATGTAACTGGCGTAATCGTACGGATCCAGAAAGGCACTAGAAATCCAAAAATCAGAAGACTGGTAACCAAGAATTTTAATTCACAATTCTAGAAGAACCCAAACAAAGTTGGAAGAGGTACAAGCATCGACCGAACCCAACCAAACAAATTTGGAAAAGGTAAAAGAATCGACCGAATCCAAAGAAACACAACGTGGATGAAGTACAAAATCGACCGAGCCCACAGTCAGAAAACAAAAGAAACAGACGATGAAAATAATGTAAGTTTATTTTCCTAAGCCAATTGACTCTTTTTACAAATTTATTAATATTAGCTAGTAATATAAAATTTTTATTATTATTTTATGTATGTACAGAATTTTTTTATTTTTAATTATTGCAAATTATGCCATTTTATGAAAATAATTTAGTAAGAGAAATTATTTTTAAATACGAAAAATTATTTTTAAAGCAAGAGAATTTTTACGCAATTGTTATTACAATTATTACGAATTATTAATAAACCAAAATATTACTGACGCTCAAATTATTAATACAAAACAAAAACGATTTAAAATTCAAAAATAGAACGCACCTAATGTTTACCAATTTATCAACAAAAGCTTAATGTATAAAACGCAATAACGATTAATTATAGAATTTATTTAAACGTAACCTTCATCGCACTTCTATAAATGAAACACTCCAAGTGTATAAATTATAGACGCACTTTGTAATTATTATTATTAAATTAACCTATTATAAATTGAAACGCAGCCTGCAAATCTAAAACGCAACTCTGATACAAATTATTACTGACAACCAGCAGTGAATGAAACCATTCACCATCGCAACTTTATAAATATCCACATTACTGAAAAGCTATCATTCAAACGTGACATTTTATGATTAAATATTTCAGTACGATGTAATTAATTGTAAAAAACGCGATTTATTTAATTCATCACCGACTGAAAACAAAACCTTTCAAAAAACCATTCACAACTTTATAAAGTATAATTGCATATTTCCAGTACGAAGATATCTAATTATAACAAAAGCATTTACGCAATTAATTTATAATCGAGGCTGAAATTAAATTTTTCAGTAGACTTAAAACTTTGTAATTAAACAACTTATTGTATAATTATAAAAGGAGACTTTGATGCAACTACTGTAACAAAACGGCAGACAGAAAACTTGCAACTCTATATCTAGAAATTCAAAGTAACTAGACAATACAATTGAAAGAAAGCATTTTACATCATTTAACACCTACAGAGACGGAAATAGCAACTGGCCATTACAAACACTAATTAATCAGCAGGAATAAAATAAGATCGTAACTGACGCATAAACTACTAAGTTAACACAAATTATTGCAAGAATATTAATCCACATAAAAACCTTTCAGAAAATTAAAACTCGTGACAACTTTAACATCCGCGAAGTATAAAAATACAAATTCAAGGCTACAGCAACTAACCAAAACTTACCAAGCACAAATCCCTTAATTCAAATTATAGCACGGTATAACTACGTATAAAATACAAGTAAGTCGATTCTTTAAATAATCCCGCACAACTCAAACTAAAAATAACGAATACAAACCAAACTGAAAGTAATAAACCAAACCAAAAATTAAATCTCAATTTTTACAAAAATTTGAAATTAATTAAAAGCTAAAGCACCCCTTAACAATCATGAGTTTAGATATGAAAATTTATCTCGATAGCATCCCTCAATTCAACGGGGATCAGGTTCTGTTAGGAAATTTCATTACAGCGTGCAAAATATTTTTGAAAACCTTTTACATACCAGGAGATAACAAAAGAAATGTATTACTTTTACGCCTAGTAATAAGTAAACTGACCAGACGGGCACTAACACTAATGGCCAGCCGAGATGACTTTGAATAGTGGAAGAACTTTAAACGCATATTAATTGCATATTTTGGAGACCGAAGAAACATAAAATGTCTTATCCGCGACCTAATAAACCTAAGAATGGAAAGTAACCAATCACCGTATCAATTCGGAATGAAATGCCAAGACATAAGAAGTTTAATATAGACAAAATTAAAAATCGATGAACCCGACCAAAATAGCCGACTTTTAAAGACAAAAATGTACGATAAAATCGCACTGGACACCTACATAAATGCACTAGCAGAACGACTATAAGATAAAATCAGATTCCAACATCCCAAAAATTTAGAAGAAGCCATGAATATAATCATAGAGGAAGGAAACGTAATGTATTATCGAAACAGACTATGTAACCGCAACGTGAATAAAAGTTATTCACCAATAAAAACCATAAAAGCCGTGAGACAAACAATCACCCAACCAAAATTCACTCCATTTAATGCGCAAATGAACCAACCACGAAGTAATAACTCAAATTTTAATAACACAAATTTTAACAATTAATTCAAACAATTTCTAAGGCCAACGTTCAACTCAAATTTTACAAAACCCGTATTCACACTAAGATTCAACCAAAATATGAACCAACAAAGACCAGCATTCAGCGCGAACCCTATTAGAAATGCACCAATGAATAATAATAATAATAATAATAACAACCCTAACAGTTGTTACAAACCAACGCCTATGGACACCTCATCTGGTAACACCAGACAAAATATAAAAATAACGCACATCCGACCAAGCCATAACCATAAACGAAACTTTACATCGGAAAAACTATTTCACCAAGGAGTAGAAGAATTTGACAATAACCAGAATAATTACATTTACCCCAGTACAAACAATTAATCAAACCATTTAGAAAATTACAAATGTGACAAACCATGCGAAAATTACGAGGAGGACAACGAAGAAAACGCGTGTTCAAATTTTCAGATAGACCGATTTATAAACGACCAAACCTCATAAATTTAAATAATATTAATCACCTAGTATCACTATATATAGAAATACCCCAAATTATTAATCGATACCGAATCCCCAAAAACACTAATTAGCCCCGAACTGTAAAAAAACATTATTTAGACTTTGCAGAAAGAGAACCATTTAAAATTAAAACAGCCCATCAAACGACCCTATACCAATTCATAGCTAATATACCCTTACCAAAAACTTTCAACGTAAAAATGAAACATAAATTTTGCATTTTCGAATCCAACGATAAATACGACGGACTAATCGGAATGGACCTTCTAAGAAAATTAGGAGCCAACATTGATATAAAAAACAGTTTATTGAGAACGAAACACGGACAAATACCCATTAAATTTCAAAATACCCGAATTATAAATCACATAACATTTCAACACGGAGTAGAAACCCCCACCGCAATAGTACAAATACAAGAAAATTATGCCACTACAATAATTTTAAACTCGAATAACTACCCTGTAGAACTATCCCTAACAAACCCAATTAATGTAGAAGAATTAAATTTTAATAAAATGAAAATAGATGAAAATTTAGAAAGCAATTACAACCCCGTAGAGCACGACAAAATGTTAAGAGAAAATTTAAGTAACATTCGCTTCAACACCGACATTAACAAAGGAGAGCAGAGAGCAATTAAAAACTTATGTATACAAAATGTATACAAAAATAGACAACAAGAAAATATACCAAATTCAAATACCCAAGGACCATAACGAGGAACAAATAATTCAAATTCTAAAAGAATACACCCCCAAGAAAAAACGATTTTACTTTTATTTCAACACCGAACATTTATATAAACGATTCTCAGAATTATACGTTAAATTATTCGATAACTCTGGCCTTAAACTTATTCGATGAACAAGAAAATTAATAACCCTGAACAAATAAATAAGCGACGTAATAAAAAATGAACATGAAAGCAAAACCAACCATCCTGCAATTAGTGAAACATAAAAGCAACTTATAGGACGATACTATTTTAAAGATATAAAAGAATTAACCACAGACTTTATTAACCAATGTGAACTATGCGACAAGGCAAAATACGACAGAACACCCCCAAAAATACCCTTAATCTTAACCAAAATACCCGACAAACCTTTTCAAAGATTACATGCCGATACTCTAGTAGTAGAAGCACAAAACTTTTTAACCATTGTAGAGGCATTCACCAAAATAGGCTAAGCAATACCCATCACCCCTAAAAATAGCATTGACTTAACACAAAGATCTTTACACATCCGAAACAGTAACCTTAGATAACGGCAGAGAATTTAAAAATGAAACGATACAAAATACGCTAGAACTTCACAAAATAGAAATTCATTTTATAACTGAAAACCACCCGAATCGAACAGATTAATTAAAAGATTACATTCGACCCTGTTAGAACAAATCAGATTATTAAGATTAACTTACAAGAAGGAACAGATCACCAACTTAATGTCATACGCACTAATCGCCTACAACAATGCGATCCACTTATCAACAAGAATTAACATTAGGACATTCGGATTCCCGTAACCCTTACGACATACATTAACAAAGAAGTATATCAACAATATGCCAAAGATCACAAAGAGAAACTAAAAATAACTCATGATAAAGTAAAAGATAAACAAGATAACAACAAAGAACGTGTCACCACAACCCGCAATAAGAATACCGACGCAAATAAATTTTCAATAGGAGAAACCGTGCACGAGAAAAATTTCCAAAGCAAAAGACACAAAACGTCACCTAGAAATTTAGGACCGTTTAAAGTTAAGAGAATATCAGACAAAAATATAGTCGTAGTAGACAACGGCAATATAATAAAATATATTCACTTGAAAAACCTAAGACACCCTGTAATTTGAGATGGACAATCATCACTCTTACCGACAACCTCCGCCCAGGCAGAACGGACAACGAAGTATTAATTGAAAATCAAAATGATATAAAAACCATTGTTAGCACCCAAATATCTCTAACCCAATCACCTATAATAAAATTCAATGAAACGTTAAGAAAGCTAATAAGAAATTGAGATAGTATAGCCAACAGAATACAAACCCTTGAAACTAACATGCAAACTACCATGTTCGGAATGCGAGACAATTAGATTCAGTACAATATTCACTCAAATAATATCAACCCTTACTTTAACCCAACAAATTTTTGCCACTTTAGAAAGCGCTGTAGCATTTGCAAAATTAAGTACATTACAGTATCATAGAACCAACTGACTTATTAAAAGAATTATTAAGAATTAATTCATTTATAACTAACAGTAAATTACCCTTTGACGTCACAGAATCAAACATTCTCATATTTGAAAAAATAGCTATAGCAAAAGGCTATGTAAAGAATAACGAAATAACATTTTAAATAGAAATCCCAATAGTAGAAAATAACAACTATAATTATTTGCTTTTCCAATGAAAATTACTAGCATGTATCAAGTTATCATCCCCAAAACCAAGTTTCTATCATTAAATGAACTAAGATATGGTTATACAAACGAAAAATGTACCAAAGTAACGCCAAATCAATATTTATGCCAATCGTTAACAACAACAACCATTCAAGGAGACAGCCCTTGCGAAGTACAATTACTAAAATTTTCAAATCATTACGAAAACTGTGAAGCCAAACCCGTACAAATCACAAACATCAAAATTCAGAAAATTACAGAAAACAAATGGATTGCCATATTTCCAATAGAAGTAATAGCAACCGTCCACTGCAATCAAGACGAAAATAATTTAGCATTAATCGGAAGCAAATTAATCACCCTTAAAGAAGACTCATTTAAAACTGAAATACGAAATAATCAGAGTTTATCAAGATCCCACAGCAACCAAGAAACTCGCAAATTTACCAGAGCTACAGTTCAAGACAATACAAACCGAAGACGAAAAAATAATCAAGAAACCCATGCAACTAGAACACCTAGACTTAGACAAACTCAACACGTCATGAAATTAATGGACAATTATAAAGAACATTTAAGTGAATAAAAGAGCCAAATTTACACTACGACAACATAAGCGTTTGGCAATTGTATTAATCATTTTAATTATTTTATTGATCATATATGTATTTTACAAAATGTATCTTAAGATATAAGAATAAAGAGAAAATTTTTATGAATTTTAAAAATTAAGCAAAGAAAACCTTAATTTTTCATTTATGTCGGGAGGAGTTATGTATCCCCTAATCTATGTATGTACAATAAAATAGAAGTTTTTAGGAATTATTAGAAATTGTTAAAGAAATTATTAAGTCAAGTGCAACAATGTAATTCAAGGATAATTAAATAAAAGTTATTAACAGTTGTGAGAACGGATGCAATACATTGTATTCCGGACGATAGTGATACTGCAGGTGGCAGGTCACAGACGGTTAATAACCGTGATTACCTAGAAAGTAAGAATGTTACATTGTATAATGAATAGAATTAAGAAATAAGCAGGCATGAGTCCTGCAAGTTCCCACAGACATGTGAGGGGCAGGGATAACATAAATACCCCGGGAGCCCCAGATCAGTGAGTCAGTCTCAAGTATTTCAGCTTTAACATTGCAGTTTGCTTAGGCTACTCACTCATATTAGTTCAATTATTTATTAATTTTGACTTATAGTATTTTTAATCAAGTTTGTCAAAATTCCATATTAATATCTATTTAAACTAAATAAATTGTTACGAAGTTTTGGAAGAAGTTTTTAAAAACACTGCTCCCAAGGCGCAAAACGTAACTCGCATTAATTTTTTTTTGGATTTTTATGGTTTCTGCCTATTTCAGTAATTCACCATGATTTCAGTGTCTTTGCAATGCGTAAGAGAGTTTATGAATACACGTTCGTACGATTACTGTTTATGGAAAAATATGTTGGTGTTTCTCTAATTTGATATTCAACATGTGAAGCCCTTTTATTGCCGATTGTAAAAGGAATATATTGAGTGCATTTTCTGTTATTTTGGTATTTTACTTTAATAATATAATTGAATAGACTGTAAACTACCCAAGCTCCTATAAAATTTTCACAAATATTCTTGCGCTAAGCTCATTTTAACTAACTCAAAATAATAAATGGTTTTTTATGTACAAATTTATGCTTAATTAACGCATTAGCGTATTTATACGATTTGGTTTATATATTGCTGTGATATTCGCCCCACGGCTTGGGCAGACCATAAAATGCTGTGTTAACTCACCCCACGGCTTGGGTGTACAAAAATGCTGTGTTACTCGCAGCCCCTACGATTGGGTGCAATAAAATGCTACGAGCCTTATACCACTCAAGCACTTGTGAAAATGTTAACTTAATTTTCTTTTGCCTCGACTAGCTGATTCAATTAAATAAAGCACTTCTACAATACACAGTATAATGATTGGATATTTACAACCTTTTTAAATATCTTCTCCCTTTTTAAATCATATACATCTGTCAATTTTTTTAGAAAATCAAGCCAGCAAAACGAGATTTTTATTACCTTTAAATTATTGTTGAGATAAAACAGTTTAAAAATAAATCATATCCAAAATATTTGAAAAAAAAACAGTTTTAAAAATAAGTCATATCAAAATCTCTAGCCTGAAGTGGTTTCGTAGGTGCTCCTAAGAATTGAAGTCGATATCCAAATCGTTATTGGTGCGTTTATTCCAATGAAAGGTTTTTCATTTCCGCAATAGAATATTTACCATCAATTTGCTTGAACATGCAGCATTCTCGAAAATTGTATTTGTGATCGTAATGGCTCGTTATTTAAAGTTCTAACAGGAATCTTAACATTATTTTGACTGTAATTTAAGATTGTACTTTAGATTGTAATTCAGTTTGTAATTCAGATCGTAATTCAGATGGTAATTGAGAGCCCTGTTTTATTTATTATTAGAAATGGTATAATTTCCTAAATCTTATCTACTTACGTCTCAGAAGTAGGGCACTTTTTGCACAATTATACACTCTAGAATTTCACTGTTAATTTAATTTATTATTCACGTAAATATTTAGCACTTTCAAGTATAGTAACTGCCCAGTTTCAAAGTATACTAACTTGATATTCAATTTTCAAGATATTTATAGGATTGTCCCCCTTTTGTTTGTGATTCGTTGGCTTCACGTGCTAGGCGAAGGCAAGCGTATTATCACTTGTTATTTTAGAAAGTTTACCAATTGTATGTATTTTAATTGCATGACACGGTGCTCTAGGTCACGTAATTTAAATGTTATACCTCACATCTACTTCAGAAATCCCAGGAATTTTCGTTCATATTGATCACGTAGTATTGTTTGTTGGCCTTATTCTAATTTAAATCGAATAAATTTGGTGTTTGTTTATTTTCTAATAAATTGGATTATCAAACAACTGTGATTCTTTTAGATCACGTACGCTCTTAAATAATGCATAATTTCTGCGTGCGTTTACGATGATATCTTAACACACTTTTTGAATATTTATCTAGCCAATCCATGCAGGTTTTTCACTGATTTAATTTCAATGCGTTTCGTTACATTTTTAAATTCTAATCTTTGCTAGTAGCTACTCTTGGATATGTGTTTTAATCGTTTGTACTGCTATATACAGTGTGCTCGCAACTAATAATATTTATAATAACCCATTTACTTTTCTAATATCTATAATTATATGTTTTTGTTACTTGGGCGTTTCTCTTGCTTATTCTACGACCCCTATGACAATCTACCCCTAAATTAACCCTATAATTACAGCAATATGTAACGATTTAACTAATTCCTCCTGCAAGCAAAACTTATCAGGATAACGTAACTCTTGAGCCATTGCGTTATTACTTCAAGGCAGAAAAACAATGAAATACAAAACGTGAATACCAATGATTTTTACAATTCGTAAGTGCGCAGAAGAACAAAAATTGAAACGTGAAGTATGTTCAAAAAATGGAAAAGAAAATAAAGCTGAGGGTTAAAATAATCGCATGGTATAAAGCCCAGAAGCATATAGGTTAGAAAAAAAAATGAAGGTAATGTTATATTACATTACATTACATCTGATATGAATCATACACAAAAAAGATTTAAACGCGTGGAAATGTATATTTTCAGTATAGTATTTAAGGCAAAATCGATTACTTGCAAATCCTAACCTACAAAGTGTAAGGGAGAGTTCAACATATATGTTTATCAATTCAAGTGAGATGACAATGTAGAAGGCTAGGGAAGTGATGACCAATTAACATTTATGACCGTTGCAGAATAAATACATTTGGTTTATGCTTCTAATTATGGTAATCAATTTAACCTTTTTTGACATCTCAATTAACAACTAAAAATTGACTCAAGGTGAATATTACTCAAATCTTTTAACAGATATAAAGACATAACAAATCCAGTACGAAAAGTAGAAAGGCAGAACGGTTTTTTACTGTAGAATTTATTTTATACGCGTCTCGAATCAGGTCGGCATCATCTATTGACCACTGTTTAATTTGAAGGTTCACAATAAATTCAGTTAGTGTAATATCATCTTTCTATGAACTTGCATAACACTATTTAATTTTGCTTAATCTTTTACTAATAGCTGCAATAATAATTACAAGCATTGGTACTTAAAACGTGGTTACAAAACTTTCAAATAAACAAAAAATGTAGACCAATTAAGGTGTCAGTTAAGGTTACAATTTTAAACCTAGTTTTCAAGATTGTAAATGAAAAATGTCACAAATAAGAAATTTAGATTGTGCCAGTAAGTTGGCCAAACCAATCATGTTTGTTGTGAGTGAACGAATAATTTATTAGAAGATTTGCTATAACCAACTGTTAAAGGCAAGGCACGAAATCAATCGTTGAGCTGTTATGTGGTTATTTCTGACCCTTATTTCCAAAAAATATGTTTAATAATTATTCTATACAATCACAAGTATTTATTTACAGTTCTCTTTACATCAACCCTAACTTAATCACTATTTGTAGGCACTAATTCAATCTTCTAAGTGTGATAAATTAAACACTATTATAGTACTAGTCTTACTGATAATTTATTTATATAACACATCTATATTGCATACGCGAATTTATATTTGCATCATATTAACGAGTTCCTTTACAATTAAACTTTTATTAGGATTGCGTTCAAACTAACACTGATCTATCGCTATGGGGTTCAGCCTTATATACAAAAATCTTTTGTTCAAGAAAAATTAATATACAAATAGGTAATGAGAAATTATAAAAGGTTAAGGATTTCTGCTACCTAGGAAGCCAAATAACGCAAGATGGGTAAAGCGTAAAAGATATAAAACTAAGATTAGCACAAGGTCATGCTACATTTTACAAGAAAAAGCAATTACTATGTTCAAAGGCACCAAACATAGAAACAAGGCAAAGATTGCTTAAAACATACGAGTGGAGTACAGCACTGTACGGCTATGAAGCCTGGACAGTAGGAGAAGCGGACATGAAAAAATAAAAGCCTTTGAAATGTGTGTTTATGATGAAGATATCATGGACAAACCAAGCTAAGAATAAATAGGTACTAGAAATGGCAGAGGAAGAAAAAAGTATGTGAAAACAGTAAAAAAATTGGAGAGATAGCATGATAGGCCACATACTAAGGCATGAGGTACTAGTGCAGAAATATTAGAGGCAGATATAGGAAAAAAGAGAGGTAGAAGTAGACTTAGGTTAGACTATTGCACACAGATGGTGAAAGATGTAGTAGGCTGTGTGAATTTCAGGGAAATGTGTATACTAGCTCAGAATAGAAATCAATGGAGGTACGAGTCCAACCAATCGAAGATTGGAAAAGCTAATGACCAAAAAATAACTGTACTTAAACCTGATGATTATTATCATCAACTACAGGTATTGGTTTTGCAATTCTCTCAACTAATGTTAATTGTGCAAAAGGATTTACTGGAAAACTATTAATTCAGCAAATGTCTAAGTGTTGGCGGATCCTTGGTACCTACAGGCTGTTTAACCCCCTTCACATAATATTGAATCTTGATTAAATAGGGTATATAGTTAGCAAACAACAGAAGGAGAACGGAGCTGTATCGAGGCTGTGGGAATTTTAGGAAACGGTGTAGGCTAGCTAAGAATAAAAATAAGTGAAGGTGTGCGTTCCAACCAGTTTCAAGACGGAAAACCCAATTACAAAAACAACAGTTGCACTTAAATCTGATGATTATTATAAAGAACTACAGGTATTGGTTTTCAACTAATGTTGATTGTGCGAAAGAATATATTAGAAAACTATTAATTCGGCAAATATTCAAGTGTTAGGGAATCTTGGTAGCCGCAGGTTGCTAAACCCCCTTCACATACTGCTGAATGTCGGGAAAATAGGGTATAAACAATAGACGGTAATATAGGGTATAAACAATAGACGGGGAACCGAACTGCATTTAACAAGAAAAGCAGCGGCTATGTTGGATGACAACAAACATAGAAACAAGGAGAAAATTGTTGAAAGCATATTTGTGGAGCACAGCACAGTATGTCTATGAAATAGGGGCAGTAGAATATGCCTACAGAAAAACGGTAGAAACCTTTTGGAATCTTGTGCTTCAGATGTATGAGGATGATAGCATGAACAGTTAATAACAAAGCGGTTATAGAAATAATAGGGGAATAAAGATATCTGTGGAAAAATAGAAAAATAGAAGGGTAGGATACGTTCTAAGGCATTTTTGGGGAATAGTATGGGATATATTACAAGATAGAAACCATTGATATGTGATACTACAGACGTATTATGATGATATCATGAACAGACAAAGTTAAGAACATAGAGCTTCTAGAAATGGTAGAGGAAGAAAGAAATATGTGGAAAACAGAAAAAAATAGAAGAAATGGGATGATAGAACACATACTAAGGCATGAGGGAATAGTGCGGCATATATTGCAAGCAGAGATAGAAAAAGGAGGTAGAAGTAGACTTAGATCGGACTATTGCACACAGATAGTGAAAGATGCAGACTGTGTAAATTTCAAGAAAATGTGTAGGTTAGCACGAATAGGAAATAATGAGGCTACGTGTCTAACCAATTCCAGCACTGAAGGTCTAATAATGATCAAGAGAAATAGCAAAAACTTAGAAAATGTGTCATCAAAGTTTCGAGAACAAAACCTATTATATTACACCATGTTAATCACCATTCTTATAGCCAGACAGATATGATTGTCAGATACGATTGTAATACTATACCTATTAATCGCCTCTTCTTATCGCTTTAGTAAAACCATAATAATCCTATCTAGAATATTATATATACTTCTTAATTACTGTTGCGCTGCCCTCCTCCTAAAACTGTTCTGTGCCAGAAACATTTTCAGGTCGGAAAGCTGGATGTCTGTGTGACGATAGTGATAACTGGAGGGAGGAAAAGTTGGAGGGAGGGAGAGAAGAGAGAGAGAGAGAGAGAGAGAGAAAGAGAGAGAGGAAGACATTTGAGAAATAGAAATGCTTCAGTATTTTGTTACAACAAGTTTAAATTGTAAAAATTTGTTCGTTCCTAAAGTTAAATCTACATTTCATAGTAAAACACAAGTTAACAGATAATGTTAGTCGAAAAATATGCTGATAGTGATATGTGATATTAATTAATATTAATCTTAGAATAATTCTGAACTGACAAAATATTAGGTATATCAAACGCTTTTTATAGCAACTAGGTACCAAATATTTCAAGAAACTTTTGGTTTTACTAACCGTCTGTTAACTTAATTCCCTTAGTAACTTAGAAATATATGTAATGACAAAAGTTGCACTACTTTGATAATGTAAGATTCAGCACAACTAATTTGGAAAAACGTTAAACTTACTTTCCTCCATTTATTAAATTGGTAAATCAAGACCCCTTTTACAGTAAGATAACCACATAGTAAAATTTGTTGCTCATCTGTATTTACAGACATATGATCTACAAAGTCACCTGAGGCTCTTAAACCAAAGAAGTACAGTTACATCCAGACGCATGAGAGAGGTGATGTATAACTTCCATCCCACAAAAGAAAATTTTACTTATTCCACCACAACATATGTAGTCACACTAACAGAAAGCTTATTAGAGCAGACCAAATATAAACTAAAAAAGAGAACCTAAAATGAGATTGTGTTAGGAAAGAATTTTCACTTGCTTGCAAAAAAATTGTACAATTAGATCTGAATATATCTTACCATAATTAGCTTTAATGATGGGTCCTTAGGTACTAATGCAGGCTTGCGCTCCACACCATCTTTCCTATAGAAATATTTTTTAAGAAACACTAAAGATTGATAGTACATTACATACCCATCAAAGACGGCACGAATGATATTTATTCCCCGAATGTTAAACCAGAAATTAGCCTACAAACACCAGGCAAGTCAAAGGATTTTTAATGAAAAGAGAAAGAGAAAAGAAAAGAGAAAAAGAGAAAGAAAGAGAGAGAAAGAGAGAAAGAGAGAAAGAGAGAAAGAGAGAAAGAGAGAAAGAGAGAAAGAGAGAAAGAAAGAAAGAGAGAAAGAGAGAAAGAGAGAAAGAGAGAAAGAGAGAAAGAGAGAAAGAGAGAAAGAGAGAAAGAGAGAAAGAGAGAAAGAGAGAAAGAGAGAAAGAGAGAAAGAGAGAAGGAGAGAAAGAGAGAAAAAGAGAAAGAGAGAAAGAGAGAAAGAGAGAAAGAGAGAAAGAGAGAAAGAGAGAAAGAGAGAAAGAGAGAAAGAGAGAAAGAGAGAAAGAGAGAAAGAGAGAAAGAGAGAAAGAGAGAAAAGAGAAAGAGAGAAAGAGAAAAAAAGAGAAAGAGGGAAAGAGAGAAAAGAGAAAGAAGAGAAAGAGAGAAAGAGAGAAAGAGAGAAAGAGAGAAAGAGAGAAAGAGAGAAAGAGAGAAAGAGAGAAAGAGAGAAAGAGAGAAAGAGAGAAAGAGAGAAAGAGAGAAAGAGAGAAAGAGAGAAAGAGAGAAAGAGAGAAAAAGAGAGAAAGAGAGAAAGAAAGAAAGAGAGAAAGAGAGAAAAGGGAAAGAGAAAGAGAGAAAGAGAGAAAGAGAGAAAGAGAGAAAGAGAGAAAGAGAGAAAGAGAGAAAGAGGAAAAGAGAGAAAGAGAGAAAGAGAGAAAGAGAGAAAGAGAGAAAGAGAGAAAGAGAGAAAGAGAGAAAGAGAGAAAGAGAGAAAGAGAGAAAGAGAGAAAGAGAGAAAGAGAGAAAGAGAGAAAGAGAGAAAAGAGAAAAGAGAAAAGAGAAAGAGAGAAAGAGAGAAAGAGAGAAAGAGAGAAAGAGAGAAAGAGAGAAAGAGAGAAAGAGAGAAAGAGAGAAAGAGAGAAAGAGAGAAAGAGAGAAAGAGAGAAAGAGAGAAAGAGAAAGAGAAAGAGAAAAAGAGAGAAAGAGAGAAAGAGAGAAAGGGAGAAAGAGAGAAAGAAAGAAAGAGAGAAAGAGAAAGAGAGAAAGAGAGAAAGAGAGAAAGAGAGAAAGAGAGAAAGAGAGAAATAGAGAAAAAGAGAAAGAGAGAAAGAGAGAAAGAGAGAAAGAGAGAAAGAGAGAAAGAGAGAAAGAGAGAAAGAGAGAAAGGGAGAAAGAGAGAAAGAAAAACAGAGAAAGAAAAAAAGAGAGAAAGAGAGAAAGAGAGAAAGAGAGAAAGAGAGAAAGAGAGAAAGAGCGAAATAGAGAAAGAGAGAGAGAAAGAGAGAAGGAGAGAAAGAGACAAGGAGAGAAAGAGAGAAAGAGGGAGAGAGGAGAGGTGAGGGAGCGAGCGAATGAGAGAGGGCAATGAAGGGCTTTAATGCAATAAGGAAAAATACGAGCGTTTTACGATAGCCATAAATGTTATACTGACAGCTTATTGAAGTGCAAAATTACGAAAGATTATTGCATCAAGCGATGGCTAAAACTTCGAGAATATAGAAAAACTTTGAAGAAGTATGACGTATTGCGATTATTTTTATTATATAAAAGCGGGATTTAACGAGTAGCAGTTATTCATTCTATTCATTCTTGCATTATGGAACAAGTGAGTTTTGAGTAATTTGTATTCAAGATTGGTAATCTATTCTGTCGGCGTTCCACATGTAACATATAAGCTTAAACTTAAGTTATAAAACATAGTTATTATATAAAGTACAACGACGATTTATTACTTCAATATAAACAATCTTGGTGCAAGATTACAAGCTACATTAATTTCACGGAAGAAAATTAATTATTGACATACAAAAATTTGGAGCTGGAAAATTCTCACTGAAAACCATATTTTGAATGCTTTTTCCAGATCTACAAATCCTCGTCATTTTGTTTTCGACCTTACTCAAGGTCGGTTTGATGCAGCTCTAACTTCTTTACTATTCTGTGCTAATATAAAAAGTTCTACATACCCTTCAAAGCCTAAATTTCTAATAATTTGACTAATATAGCTTGGTCTAGGTCTTCCTACACTCTTTTATCTTTTTCTTATCTACCTGGCTCTACACAGATATTAGCAACCTGATGGTTGTTAAAGAACTCCAACATGTTTGCATGATTCCCATTTATAAGAAAATGAAATAGTTATCACCTCCAAAAAAGGAACAGTGTTAAATTATATGTTATGATAAGGCTTAAGCAGCGAATCGCTGCCAATATGCCAGACCGCTAACTAATTGTGAGTTATGTCATGGTGACATTTAGTTAACTAATTGTTATTTATTTATTTCTTTTTGTTTTGTTTTCGAACTTATGCGCGGTTTGACGCAGCTCTAAATTCTTTTCTATTCTGAACTAGTCTAAAAAGGTCTACATACCCTTTACAACCTAAATCTCAAATAATTTGACTAATATAGCTTTGTCTAGGTCTTCCTACTCTATTTTTATTTGGTAGCCTATAGTCTAAGACCTTACTAATAGTCCCTCATATCTTAACTGGTGCCCTATCATTCTATCTCTCCTGACCTTTAATCGTTTCCATATATAGGGTGCCTTCCTCATTTGTTACTCTATCTGTCCAACTAATCTTTAACATTCTCCTATAACACCAAGTTTCAAAAGCTTCTATCTTTTTCTTATCTACCAAGTCTCACTACCGTATAATAGAACGCTATAGGATGTATATAGGATTAGATGGAGAAGTAGGATGAAGTTAGGGATAATTTCAGTTTATAAAATTAGGTGAGAGTTAGGAATAGGATAGGGATATAGGATAGGGGTAAATATTTTTAGGATTGGATATAAGTTAGGTAAGTTAGAAAGATAAGTGCATAGTGAGATAGACAATTTTTTTTTTGTAATTTTTTTTGCAGTCCAGATTTTTCATATTTGAATTCAAATAAGTGGGATTATTTGTATTCAAATAGGGGGAAAATACTCAAATTTAGACCAGGGTAGAAAATTTATTAAGGACATCAAATAATTTTAATCACCCTGTATAAAGAAACAAATAGAAATTACTTGCGAAATTTATATTAATTAATTCAATTTTTAAGTAACGGGTATTAAACAAAGTGTACAAATAATAATTAATATTTAATTGGTATTCGCTAAAAATTAAAGGGTAGAAGTCAATGCCATTCATTATTATTTTAATTGGAGTTAATTGAACCATTAGTAATATATAATAACCATAAAAGCCTGTGAAAATCCAAGGTTGGTAACAAACAGCTAGAAGGAAGGTTAAAATACCATGAAACAAAGCTCGGAGAATTATATTAAAACGTTCATTAGAATCGCTGTGCCGAGCCGTCGGAAGGGAAAAGAGAATGCGAATTTCTAAAAACTGTCCGTTGCGGGACAAATTCGACGTGCAAGTGGGCCATTATATAAACCCGTGCTTATAGGTGTTTCGCTCTCTTATATTTTTGATTTTATTCGATACTTTAAACAGTTTTGCTCTTTATTTTTTGATTATTCGATACTTTAAGTAGAATACGTGGTGATTACGTGCTACAATAAAAGTTATTAGTACGCTTAGAGAAGATAAATGAAGGTAACAAAGTCTAGTTATATTTGCGGGTATTACTGTACCAATTATCCAAATTAATAACGATAAATAAATAAATAGAGTGCTATTTTTCGGGGGTGTTAATAATCAAATGTTATTCGTAAACGTGATTGGATCCACAAAGCAAGATTTAGATATACATAGATGAATTCCTGAGAAGCCCTAAAACCTTTTTAGACGAATGGTGGTGTACAAAAATTTTAAAAGCGGTCAGAATCTGAAGCCGTAAACATAAACCAGCTGGAATGGTGGAATTAGCAAGGACGATGTACATTGGAGCCACGAGTGCAGTAACCTTCAGGTAACTTATGCTTTGTTGTTCGATCTTTGAAGTTTTGGTGTGTGTTGAATATCTTTATAATTTGTTTGATAAAAATTAACAGTAGTAAATTTGTATAAACGACAAATTTTTAATTTTAAGGTAAAATTTTCTTGTATAAGTAGAAAGGAGTATTTATCAGGTTTATGTTTTTGATTATGATGAAAACTTGGGTCTGTCTTTGAGCTCAATTAGACTAACCTGTTAAATTAACGTAAAGGGGTGGGAGATGCTCCCTTTTATTCAGACTCAGGTCTGCAAATATTGTTTATTTAATTAGTATGCATCCTACAAGGACTCTAATTCCGGATGCAAATTAAAATGATGACAAATTTGAACTTGAAATTTTATGATGCTGAAATTTATGCTAATATTTAATTTTGAAATTTTACTGTATTGTGAATATTTTGGTAAATAGAGTTAACGTTGATGTTTGTGGTAGGAATGTGTTTTTTTTTATGAATGAGGATGAAAGTTTTATCTAGGTGAGCTGCCGAGGCGGAAGGAGTCAAGAGGCGATATTCAGGTAAGAGATCTAATATCAGAGGAGATTTCACCGTAGTAACGAGAATTACAGCAAATCTTGACGCCCAATTCGTGAGACTCGATTCCAATAGGGAATCACATCAATATATATATATATATATATATATATATATATATATATATATTGCTGTGATGATGCCGCGGTGAGAGCGTCGCTGAAAGAGTGCTGTGATACAGATACAGCAATTTGTAAAATTGAAATCGTTCATTTACCTTCCTTTTTAACTTTGCCTGGCTAGCTCAATGACATTGACGGAGTTTTCAAAATGAAATGAAACGCAGCAATATTACAAAGCATTTATACAGTTTGAAATACTTTCTCTCATACAAAAGCATTTAGAACATTTACAACATTGTTTCTTTCAAACATAAAATAATTTCTAAGAAGTGTTTATTACACAAAAAAAGTTACTTACCTGTCAAATTCTTGACAGATAATCTATTTAAAGGTCAGAATATTTCAAACTCTGAACATAAACTCCTGGTAAAAAATCCTTTACACAAAAAAAATTATTAGGACTTACTAAAACTAGAAACATATACTCTAATATCAGTTGAAAATAAATCTAAAATTAATATTTGCAAAATCCATAAAAACACTTCTCGTAATTAAAATCTTATTTTTAAATTGATGTCCAAATCAGCTTACAAGATTAGTCCTCGTTTCAAACAGCAGTTACCAAAGTACATTTTTGGTTAAATCTTTCTTTCGATTATTTAATAAAATTTTTTTAAAGTAGCATTATATAGAAGAATTTTGCCTCTTCATCGTAATTAATAAATCCATTTTTGTATGTGATTTGTGTTTAAAAAACATTACTTCTTTATTCATTGCAACCTTGCAACTATTAATTTACAGTATGTTTACTATATACTCCAATTACTATCTTTGCATAGCAACAGCTCGAGCCTTAATCAAATAACATTTAGCGATCTAATAACAGAAACGAATGAATTCGAATTTAATCAATGAATGAATCCTGTTTTGTATAAACGCTTCTTTATATATCCAAACTATGCATCTCTAGAATGTTGTGGAATGTACGCGATTTCATTCTAAATAATTAAACGCCTATCTTACGTAATATTCTTGGAAATCCTCATTAGCGTCTAAAATCACTTCCGTTTTATTGCCTTGTTATCTGATTCCAGTTATTCGTGATGCGCGCTGTTCGTACTGCTTCCACATATACTATTATTGTGGCGTATCGCTTCTCTCCAACAGTCAATGCGAAAATCATAAATAATTTGTATCATCCCGGGATTTTGCAGTTTTTTTCGTGTTCAGGCTTCTTCTCGGAACAAATGTTTTATTAGATTAATGAGTTTATACGAATTGACGCATTCTCCCAATTTCCCTCGAAACTTCTTTCCCAATCTCGTCTATTCCAGAAAATTCTATATTTAAAATTAAATTATGTAATCCATAGGGCGATTAATTTAAACTTTATTTGCTTTTTAATGCAAAAGAGGTTGCATTTTTATAGAAAACACTCGCTGTCGTGTTTCCGTACACAAATTTAATATTAAATTTGAGTTTTAAATTACACGTTGATTGTAGTTTCTTAAGCTAAATGCATAAAGCTAGTTCAATGCTATTTACAGCAATTGAAAAGTATTTTTATATGCATCGATAATGTATTGATAATTAATAAGTAAAATAAACGGCTTTGAATTTATCTTTAAATGATGCGTTTTACGGTATCCTACAACTAATTATTTTTACATATATGACTTACGCTACTTGCTATTTATTTACAATACGCCTATATCACACAGGATAATTATTTATACAAGCGCAATTTGCGTTTTTGCACGGCACCTTAAATAATAAAAGTACGCTTGTATTTTATAGGGTGTAACCATGACTTTACGGAAAATTCAATTTTTTCTCCGGATTGTATTATATTTTGGTGGGATTTATTTTTAGAATTTGGGTTTCAATGCCCTTTTGTGACCCCTTATTACGTCAATATATATATATATATATATATTTTTTGCTGTGATAAGGGGTTGTTTAAGGGTGTACTTTATAGTAAAGGTCATTTAGAAATGAGAAATTACCATAGGCAGCAGAAAACTGCATTTATTTAGTGAAGAATTGAGAAATGGAGATAGTTTGTAAATAGTAAGCAGTCAACCCCTGTATATAAAATATAAATAGTTTTAAGCGACACAGATAAACATAGGAAGAGGCATAGTTAGCGTAGAAACCAGGAACACATTCATTAGGTAAATAGAAAATATTAAATACCCTGTAGATAAAGTTTAGTTAATTTAGGCAAAGCAAGTAATGATATTTTTCAGTGGAAGCACGCGTATATTTATAGGTAAATACAATAAAGTGTAAGCAGACACGCATTCAAAAGAGTTCCAGACAATTAGATTAATACGGAGATAGAAATAGAGCTTCAGGTAGCATAGGTAAATGCGTGCAAATAGCTAACCATTTTTGATAAGAAAGAGGATTAAAAATTGCGTGAATAACATGTAAATATAAAAATTAAAAGTCGAATTGCATCAGTTGTTTATGGAAAAGCAATTAGATCTATCAAAACACAGCATGTTGATAACAAAGACAGCTGCGACCAGCTTACAATTATTGGGAATCGTGGAGAATTACATCAGAAACTACTTTGAATGTAATTATTTGATTGGTCACAAATAAGCGGCGAGTTCTAAACCATACCCACTGACGGAGTGGAAACGGAATAATATATTAGCAGGTACAGTGATAACGAAGTCAGTTTTGAACTCGACAAAGGCCGAAGTGCGCCGCTATGAAATAAAGTAATACGTAATAATTTTAAAAGTGAAAGATAAAATAAGTGCCAAGATGAAAACTATAATTGCCGATTAAACGTAAGTACATTTTAATGAATTTATTTTAAACTAAAACATAAAAATAATAGGGATTTGAAGTCTGAAGGAACAGTAATACAATTTCGAAGTCTGGGGAAAATAAACTACAATTTTGAAGTACGGGGATGAAACAAACTACAATTTCTAAGTCTGGGAAAGAATAATAAAAGCCTAAGTTTGAAGAAATTGATTGATAAGAAGTAATAAGTCTGAAATGAAACGACAATAAATTGGGGTGCATAAATTAATAATGGTAGTCCATAGTGTAATGGCAATAATTTAAATGTAATCCTGAATTGGGGGAAGATAATTTTTATTCAAATGGAAGTGTCGATGTGAAGAAAATAGACCAGGTCAGATTTTTTTAGTTATAAGACATTTTTATTTTTCTATATAAATTTTTATTTTGAATATTGAATTTGCTTAATATGATATGAATGTGAAAAAGTCAACAAAAGAAGTTGCATAAGTATAAAGTGAGTAATATGATAACAGGTTTAGAACGTTCTACGCTTCGTTGATAAGGATAATAGGTTTTTTTGGTGACTTTGGGTTTTGAGTAAATAGGATATGATGTTTAATAAATGAAATTTACAACATTAACTAATTGAAAAGTGTATTTCAAATAATTTACAAAAGCTGTACATAATATATTGGTTTCATTATATAAAATGAAAATTAACTAAATTTTATAATTCCAAATAAATGCTAGCCAATGTCATAAGATTTAAATAGTTCAAGGAGGAGATAGGAGTTGAATAGGAAATTGATAACAAGTAAGGCGGTAACGTATCGAATTTTGCTATTGGCAGACAAGACAAGATAAAATCCAGTTAAGTTTCTGGAGGGAATTGATAGCAATATAAATAAGACAGCCCAACGTCGGAGGAGATAATTACAATCTTGTTTATTCATAGTAATATTAAAATGGTCGCTCAAATGATGGAGCGCGGATAATTTAGAGTCCATAGCAAATAATATAACAGCCCAACGTAGGGGCACGATAATTCCGGCAGTTCATAGCAATATATATATATATATATATATATATATATATATATTGCCGTGGTTCTGGGATTAAAAATCGTACCACTCTAATTATCAATTTTATATTCGAAAATTTTATTAATTTACCAAAATCGAAAATAAATTTCACACAATAGAAAATTTTCAAAAAAAACCATTAATTTCTTACCCAGATTCCTCTCTTCATCACCTTGGTTGAATTGCTTTCTTCAACTGCTTCCGGCTAGCTCAGTTAGGCCTCCTCTTGGATACCTAGATTCACTCCCACACACTCTCATGCTTTCTATCGTTCACGCACACTCTCAATAAAACCACAAAATAATACAACAAACATAAAATATCTATTTTCCACTATTTACAAATAAAACTTCAAAATTATATACATCTCAGTGGTCAAGTTACACCTCAATAAATTCTATTTTGTAAAGTCCAGAATTTTTAACTAGCAATATCAAACACATTGAATGTAACCTGAGTAAATGGGTCCTGAATAATACCTTATCTTTTTTTCTTTATTTATAATTAATTTCAATTAAGAAACTCTGGAATATGGCGAGCTCATGATAACCCAGTTAATTATGATTGATGTATGCTCTCTATTTGGCATATTCTTATTACAAACACAACATAAACCCATGTACTCATAACAAAAAAATATTTAAATTTCTGAGGAACATTAATCAGCTTTATATACACCTTTAGCTTTATAGTTAAATACCACAATAAAAGTTAGTTATACCTATTACTTTCAATACTCCAAATAATGTAGAATACCATCATAGTTCACTCTCACCCATCACAATAAGCTTCATAGTTTATCAACAACAACAAATTTTAAAGCATTACCTGGAATTTCTTGAAGATCTCTGCTCCGTTGATGATGATGCCATTAAGTTGTTTTCGTGGTACTGCTCTGCTCCCGCCTCCAGATATTAGTAGTTGAACACTTTCTAAGCTGTTGCAATGCTGTTCATACACGATACATCCAACTCAAAATCCAATTATTACACTTCTTTGATAATTGTTTAATTTAATTTACGTTACGTAACGTCACTACACGAGCTTGTTAAAAAATATAATTTGCACCTCAATAAAATTTAGACTCGGCACTATCCGCGTACAAATTATGAGGCTAACACCGTACTATTTAATTTAAATAATTCTCTATATTTACAAGCTCGTGGTAACTTCGGTACGTAGTCTGAAGCGATCAAAATACTAAGGGCTTTTATTATATTTTCAAAAAGTATTTATACAATTTACGCTGCCACCTCTCGGCCGCATTTCACGCGAAGTCCTTCATTTACAATAATATTTTTTAAAATTTTGGGTTCAACCGTTTTCTAAATCCTCGAAATTCAGCGCATCGTTACGATATTTTCTGAAAAATTAACATTCAATATTTCTGTGTTTGTCTAATGCACAACTAACGATATCGACCAATAGTCTATGCATTGACGTCTTACAAATCCCGCCTATATTAACGCTGTCCCTTGCTTATGCATATCCTACGTCTCCTTCTAACCTTGTTTGAGTGGTAGAAATCGATATTCCTGTCCATCTGCTAGTCAACCCCACGTGGACTAGCATACGTGCTTTAAATAACCCCTTATTAGCGTTTAATGCGAAAACATCCGACCGTTTGTACAATATACCTAAAATCTTGAGTTTTATCTAGACAAAATAAGTGGAAGTTGACATTTAGAAAACATGCAGGTGTTTAATTAACGATCGTTTTAAAATAACATTTTTGGAATTTCGCTTTTCGAAGTATTTCATATAGTAAAGCGTTTCGCCTTGGATATATCGATTTTTACCCGCTCTTATGCGTTTTAAACGTTATATTCCTTTGAATTCAACTCAATTAAATAATTATTTCCATTGGCTTATGCAATTTATTTTCTTTACGCACCTATTAAATTCTTAATCCCTAATTATAAAATAATAGTTATACTTGATGCTTTAAATTGAATAAAATAAGATAAATTTCGCACGTAAATTTTGGTTGTTTCCTTTACACAGGGTGTTTTGAAATTGCTTTGTTTATATTTACCTTTAACCCTTTAAGACCACTACAATATATATATGAAATTATACACACAAATTTAATCAATGTGAATAATTACAGCAGGATATTAAAATACACATTAAACATCGAATAGCTTAATGCTTATCGAAATTGTCCTTATCAGTAAACTCAATTTTGTTTAAAATGTTTTCGGAATACTGATAATTTTGAGTATCATATTCCAAAACAGAAAATTGTTTAAAATATCAGTCCTGTTTTTTATAATGGCGATACGTTAATACTTAGTAATTGAGATTAATAGATAAAGAAAGTTGCAGTGAGCCTTCAAATTCCATTTACAGTTCTTGTATATTTTGTATTTATTACTTTTAGCAATGTAAACTAAAATTGCAATTTCACATATAAAAGTAAATTCTTTAGGTACATATTTCGCCAACATTGAGCCGTAATTCAATTAGAAAAGTCTTACCACATTACATACATTTACTCAATCAAAACACACATAACAACTATAATTTTATACAATTATGTAGTACATATCTATACAATCGAATCGAGTTAGATAACTGTTTAATCTCTATTTAAATAGTAATATTATTATTCTAGGTACTGTAGAATAAGAAACTGGTGATTAAAAATTTTACTACAGGTAAATAAATTTAATTCGTAACAAGATGTTAGATTCGATCTCATAATGTTTAATAATTAGCATATTTTACATTTTATCACCATGCACTTTTACTAAAAGGTACACGCCCTTTGTAGATGGTGGTATTATGAACTAAATAAGAAACTGGTATCAAATTTGGAGAGGGTATCTTGCATTAACATCACGCAATCTCTTCACAATTGCAAATTAATTTTAAGACGATTGCATTATACATACTTCCCCTCCAAAACTACTTGTTCATAAATTTACTTTAAAATTAACAAAATGCTTTAGTTTGTTTTACAGCAACTGTTTATAACTGTGTTAGTGTTTACATAGTTATGATTGTTAATGTAGTTTAATTTGTTTAATCGGATATTTGGCCGTTTTATTAGGTATGTTTTTGTATTGAATAAATGAAACTAGTTACAAATAAACGTAAAGTAATTTGTTTTAAGACTAAACTTAAATTTAAAAATTTTTTCATTTAAGGAAATTATATTTTTTGAATCAGTCTCCGATCTCGTAGGGTTGAATAATTTTATAAAACTTTCTACACTAGTAAAATAAAGTTCAGGTTTAGGTCATAAAATGCTGCTTTCAATTTTTTTTCTTGTAATAACGATGGCGACACACCGAGATGAAATAAGTATGAACAAGAACCTCGAAGAAAATTTTGAGCAATTGTTTTAAAAATATTACGTTTCTTTGCTTAATATTTTTAAAATTCATAAGATCTTCTTTTTGACCCTCTATTTGATAAACCCGTTTTACACTTTTACAACTCTTCGGTTCAAAAGCATAAATCAACCATCATTAATCATTAAGAAGAAATGGAATTAATCTTATAAAGGGAAATTATTAAGTTTTATAATTTTATCTTCAAAATAAATTATCTTACTGTTATTTTCAATTGTTATTGATTAAATTAGTCATCTTATATTTGTATTTTGCACTTCAAATATGTTATTATGTCGAACTTACCTATGTTAAATGTGGAAATGTAATTATGGAGGGGTTCATTTTAAAAACCAGTAAAATTTTTGAAGTAGTTACTGTTCAAAAATAGTTCGAACAAAAGTTATGTGATTAAAAATTGGAGAAAATCAAATTATCAGTTTTGCTATAGACGGTTGTTTTTCTTAAACAAAACACAGTTTTTACGGTAAAATTTAATACTGTATTTATTTATAAACAAAAATAGAAAAATGTTGACAGTTTTTGAGAGATTTGTTTTACAAAAATTCTTTAATTACTACTGTATGAACCTAAACGGTAATAAGGTAAAACGCATCATCATCATCATCAGTCCTGGAACTAGTTAGACGGGCACCTCCATTGTTTCCTATTCTGAACTAACCTACACATTTTTCTAAAATTCCAGTCTGCAGCTTTCACTATCTGCGAGCAATAGTCTGATCTAGGTCTACGTCTACCTCCCTTTTGTCCTACCCTGGCTGTAATATATTCCGGACTTTTCCCCAAATGCCTTAGATCGTTTCCTATCCTTTTATTTCTCCTATTTTTTGTTTCTCACAGATACCTTACTTCTCTACTACACATAGAACCTCTTTGTTATTAATTTTGACTGTCCATGATATCATTATCACACATCTGAAGCATCACATTCCAAAAAGCATCTACCTTTCTCCTGTCTGTTTCTCCTAATGTTCTATTTTATAGCCGTACAGTGCTGGGCTCCACACATATACTTTTAACAATTTTTTCGTCGTTTCTATGTTTGTAGCTTTCGAAAATAGCAGCTGGTCTTTTTGTTAGATACAGCACGGCTCCACTCCTATTGTTTTCTAAATATTTTCTAATTCACAGATATCCTACTGTGCAAGTTTCACAGCCGTACAGTGCTATGGTGAATACATATGCTTTCAGCAATTCTCTCTTTTTGTTGTATTTGAACATAGTAGTCGCTTTTATCTGTTAAATGCAGCACGGCCTTGAGCTAATCTTTTTGAACTTTCCCCATCTTGCGTTATTTGGCTTCCTAGGTAGCAGGAATCTTAAACCTCTTGTAAGTTGTCGTTTCCTATTTAGTATTCTGGTTTTTGATTTATTTTTCCCTCTTTGACATACTGATAAAACGAACAATAGCAAAAAATGTTGAAAGACATTGCTATTATATCAACTAGCTGCAGAAGCCGACAACTTTTTTTAATGTTCTGTTTTGTTCTAATTCTTTTTGTATTGTATTTCTCGGTGTGGGCGGATGAGAATGGACAAACTGAATTTTTAAAATGCCACTTTTGCAGCTAAATTACTGTTCTACACAGAAGAAAGCATTATTAAAAAAATAATAAAAGGACACTATTTCGATTACCAAGGAATTTTGTAAAATTCAACCTATCTCATCTACGCCTGCACAGGAACATGATGCAAAAAGGACTAGAATAATAAACCCAAGAAAAGTCACAGCACCCGCACGAAAGAAAATATTTTTCAAAATCCCCAACATGCAAAAATACACAGACACTAAAATAAAAAAATTTGCGCCGCATGTACGGCTCACAACAAACTTACGAATATTCTATTATTAAATATAGTTCACATTTACAATAAAAATTGAATTTAGGTTATAATTATTTTTATCAACAAAAACTTTCGTTGGTTGTAAAATTTCGATTTTAATGTCGAATAACTCGAAAAGTAAATGAGATATCGAATAGTGTATAGCATATTTGTAATCAACGTAAAAACTGAATAAGATGTGATAAACGTCCAGCTGAATGCCACCGCTCTGTGTTTTTCTCAAATCTTCTAATTTATTATGCCACGGCTAGCCCTTTTTAATTTACACAGAGTGCACAACGTTACGATGATCAATTTTCATTTACCCCTTTAACTCTTACCTGTGTGAATTGATAAAACGAAGTCAATCAATATTCATATAATGAAAGGAAGTAATATTTACACTTCACAATTTGTGTAATCCCTTAAATACACCCTTCAATCAATTAATATTGTATGAATTATTTATTCCAAAATTTATATCCTTTTAATTCAATTTAAAGTCACCAAAAACGACACCTTTTACAAAATAAATCTGGAACGTTCGAAACCCTTTTATGATTTTTACGTAAGTTTCAACGTATTCAATGTTTTTGTTGACTCCTTACTAACTTTAGAGAAAATTTATAAATTCAGTGTTAAAATTTAAATTTGAAAAGATTCCTTAAAACTAGGCAGCTCTAACCTGTGATATTTTGATAAGTTGTTGCGTGTTGTGGATTAACACCCCCTTATTGTCTTCAATCAAAAACCAATACTCTGCTTTGTACTCCTTATGTTTGAACCAATAATTTAATACGGTTACCCCTTGTTTCCAAAATTCACCTTGTGCTTTATTCTGTATTTCTCTGGATACGCTTTGGACCTCTTCACTTAAATACCATTTGGAATTTGTAGGTTTTTTAGTATTATGAATTTAGAATTGTATTATAAGTGGACCAGAATTGTATTAGACGCGGATTAGAATTGTTTTAGAAGTGAACCAGAATTGTATTAGACGCGGATTAGAAGTCCTATATCATTATAAATATTTAATTTAAATTAATTAACCAATTTCTACTCGCGTTTTCTGCAAAAACGGCAAATGCCTTTTCATGTATTCTTAACGCAATTCTTACACGTTTCTTATCACTTTTGGTTTGGTTTTCCAAGCAGCCTTGCAACCAACCATATTTGTCCTAGACATTCCTAGTATATTTTCAAGCTAATTTCTGATGAAACTATTTTGGAGTTTCGTATCATGCTGTTATTTACGATCTTTGATCGCCTTGTTTTTGTTATCGTCGCTGGACTTTTAGCTTATGTCTGTTGTTTTGTGTAGATAAAGCTTTTGGAGAATTGTACAAAAATAAATGATGTAACATGATTGCTGTTTTCGTCTATGTATTTATTTAAACTCATCTTTGAAAGTGCATTTTCTTATCAAAGCGCTTATTGTTCCTTCTTTATTACAAGCGTAATTGCATGAAGATTTATTAGGTTTTATCTTATTTTCTGAGTATCTGTTTTATAAACTTGTTGAACACTTCTCAACGTAGTTTAATTACATATTTGATTATTTCTCTGCTGAATACGCGTTTTATTATTGGAAGACATGCTTACTGGCATTGATTAAAGTTAACTACGGTCCATACACAGGGTGTTAAATGCTTGCTATTTACATAATGTGCGAATTATTTATTTTCCTGCTAAATAAATGGAGTTTTCTGATTCCCATTGCTATTTACAGTTACTACGCGACCCTTACTACTCAATACACCCCTAAACAACCCCTTATCACAGCAATATATATATATATATATATTACAAAATCACGGGAACCCTGCAACGGACGACGGCGGCGGCGATGACAGACAGACAGACATTGAGATCCCATTAAGCAAACTAAGTTTGGTTGAAATTTTTTTAAAGATTTAGCATTCCCATTTTCATTTACACGCATGGAAACACTATACAAAAAGTATTAGAATAAAGAACAGTGAAAAAAGTTACAGGGTCCGCACGGATGAAATTATTTTCTTTGAGGGCACTGTAACTATTGTGTTTTGTTGTTTATTCTAATTGTTTTCGTATCGCACTCCTCGGTTTGTGCGGGTGAAAATTGTCAGGCTTAATTTTTGAAAATACCCCATTGACAGTCACAATACAGTTCCTCACAGAAGAAGACATTCTTGTAAAATAATAAAAGGACAATATTTTGACAGCCAAGGGTATTTTCAAAAATTCAGTAGATCCATTCTCATCTACACACACACAAGAACATGATACAAAAAGAATTAGAACAATAAACAATACAGAAAAAAGTTACAGCGCACGCACGGAAGAAAATATTCCTCAAAAGCTTGTCCAACATGCAAAAATACACACAGACACCAAAATAAAACATTTTTCAAAAATTTAACCTCTCTGTTTTTATCTACACACATTTAGGAACACAATATAGATGTTATTATTCAAATTAATTTCAGAAAGTAAAGATGAAAGTTTTCTGTGATCTAGATTTTTGACTGGTTAACAAAAGTGTGACTTTTGTCAACGTTCAGACCTGATGGTTTAGCTTACATAAATTTTTAGTTTATAATAACACCTATTATATGAAAAGCAAGATCTATATTTTTTATTAGGCAAAATCTAAGAATATTTATACATATAGTTGCAATTTCTGACAACATGGCAACGAGACGCCTGCCAAGAAGAGAATGAATTCCAATTCCCGTGTGTATAATAGTTGGTTTATACAAGCTGTAACGGTAAATTGCACTACCTAAAAATACTCAACATATATAGGACAGAAAAGCTTTTAGGCAAATAAAGTCTTAACATTCCGCCCACCTTGAAAATAGCCATTTCAAGTAGTTAAAAGAAAAACAATTTTTTTAAAATACTTAAATACAATTAATACATATTAATCTTCATTAGTTGATTTATAAGAAACACAAAAAAATAAAATATTATAACAAAATCCTGTCAGTAATCATTTACTTAGGCAGCAATGATTAAAAACTTAAAAATACTAATAATGTCAATCAACTGTCGTAAAAGCTCGACGTAGTAGTACTCCTTGTACATTGACATCAACAACTCTGGTAATACCATCAGTAACTGGATGTGAAAAGTAATTCGACCAAACTGCCAATTTAAAGTGGGAGTATTATCGCCCTTGATCAAAATAAGTGTGCTGATTTTCAAAAGCTCTTGAGAATTCTGCTGTCATTTGTAATCTTTCTAATTATTTAACTTTCTAAAAAAATTAATGTGGTTAAAATTTTCCTGCTAAACTAAACATGAACTGCACTCTATTTTAAGGCCTGCAGTAGGTTCTTTGAATTGTTATTCCTACTAGTAAAACCCTACACTTCATTTAATCCAAGTTTAATAAACAATAACACATTGCCACTATTTTAGTGAGTAAAAAATATATTATTAATAATTCTGTAACCAATGTTATTTACAACCAAATTTATACAAAAATAAGTGTTTTGTTTTTACAATATTTACAAAGAAAAATGTTGATAACTGAACATAAAAATTAAAAAAATTGATGCAATGCAAACAGCATAAATAAATTGCTAAATATTTTAGTTTAGAATGAAGTCTTCATGTATTTAAAGCGAGCTCGTTTTAATTGTTTGCCGTATACAAACTTGAAATCCCTAGGTTAGTAATAATTCAGCAAAAAATTAGGTTAATGATATTTCATGTGCTGTTTTAAAAATTTTATAGTCAGTTTTAACTACGCATTATATTAAAAATTTGCTATTATAAGAAGAATAAAATTGGCAATACCTGTTTGCATGTCTGGTAAATAGATAATTGTTGTCACCTGATAAATAAGTTGAATCGCGATGTTACCTATTGGGCCTCCACCAGAACTCTCTATTATTGATCGACCAAGGACAACACATGTGCAGATAAAAGCTTAAAAAACACCAATGAACAGCGTGCTCGATTAACTGCTTTCAATAATTTACGATTTCATCACAAAAATTTAATTTTGTGGATTCCAGGCGAAATAACTTATTAAGTGGTGAATTTGTTGTACTGACAGCTGCTAACAATAAACTTCAGAAATAATGGTGACATAGCAGGGTGTGTTCAGAATGGCAACGTAGTGATTAAAATTCACCATGTGCATATTTTAGTAAAAAATATGCATTTATGGATACCATAGTAAATAAGAAATGATCGAGATTATTTCCACGTGCTTCCGGGAATAATTTAGTATTGCGTGATTCTTGCCGTAATTTAGTATTGCTTACTTCTCGCAATAATTTAGGGTCACGCGAATCCATAACTAAATTTCACTTTCGTAAGTCCATAACTAAATTAAGTTGCTGAAGTGAAAAACCCTCATCAGATTTAACAATTTCAAATTAATCAAAGCGAATTAAACTTGCCCACTTTCGGCTTTGTACATTATAACAACGTGAAGAAACTACTTGTGAGCACCAAAGTACTTGATGCTTTTTCAGGCCCAGCTCAACTTTACAAGCTGAAGACCCATTTTCGTGCAGTGCTTAATTCAAAAAGGAAGATAAAATTCGTATATCTAACCAAGTAGATAATATTCCTTCCAAGCACAGATGGTTTCAAAAATGTTGTTTTCAAGGAAACACGTTCCTACGAGGTCTGTATGTATGTATGGTTGTCTATCTATCAGATAAAGTAGAATGCATTGCCTAACCAACAGTATTATTAACAGAAAAATTTAAACTGTTGCACATTTGACGCGTAAGTTTACAGCTGATTCAAATAGTCTTTGTGCAAACGGCACCAGTAATGTTGTATCATTGATTGCGAAATTTTCGCAATTGATTTTCTGGAATATGCTGAATGTTTACTTCTGAAAGTGCAGTCAGCGGTTTTATAATAAAAAATGCGCTGAGGTTGGCGCGCTCAAATCGTTGGATTTAGGAAACAAAATGGAAAAGTATTCATAAGTTAACGAATTGTTTCGTATTACTCTTTTCAAAAGAAATTTTGTACTTTTAATTCTCGCTTCCCATATTCCTCCAAATGTGAGAGACATTGCAGGGATAAAATGCCATGTTATATTATCGTCAGCTAATTTATTAGATAATGCTTCTGAATTGGTTCTTCGAAATTCAAAGATATTTTTAATTTTATTATTTCCTCTTAAGAAATTATCTCCATTGTCTAAGAATACGTTAGTTGGTTTAGTTCTACGATGTATAAACCTACGTAAAGTGGCGAGAAAAGCGTAAGTGGATAAATCCGTAATCAGTTCTAAGTGAATAGCTTTGGTACTGATTCAAACAAAAAGCAAATATATTTTTAAATATTTATACACCTCTAGTTTTCTCTTCTTTAATTGCAAATGGGCCACCATAGAAATCCATGTTTATAAAGGGAACAGATTCTGCAACTCTAAAGTTATGCAAATCGTCTATTAAATAATTGAAATTTTTAGGTTTTACTCTAGAACAAATAATGCAATTTTTAATTATTTTCCTACACGTATTTTTTGCGGCTAGTGACCAGAATCGTTGTTTGACCGTATAAAGCGGACTTTAAACTCCGTAGTGCAAACGTATTTCTGCTCATCATTTAACATTAATTCAGTTAATTTATGATTCTATGGTAAAATTATTTGATGTTTATAGTCAAAATCGGATTTGGAATTCTTAATTCTGCCTCCTACTCGTTCACAGATTTATTCATGAAAAGATTAAGAGGAACTAATTTACTCTTTTTATGCAAAGGTTTACTGTGCAGTAGATTATTATAATCTTGTTCAAAACACTCTACCTTTTCGCGCACCTCACACTTAGTTAAGGACAGCGCCACCAAAAACGCACCATATATATATATCTTAACTTGATTTGCATTAATGTCTATCGTGTTGTTATAATTAAAATAATTTGCACTGCAGCTATAAACAGCAATTCAAGAAAGTAATTATATAAAATTTACCACTGATCGAATTTAAATCCGATTTCGAATGGACCTGCACCTTGCCGAAGTTCTAGATTACTAGAACAGGGGAAATGGCTTGCGTGTTCTAATGAGCTAAAGAGCCAAACTACAGGTCCAACCAAAGTAGTAAGGTCATTAGTGAGGAACCAGATTAAGACAGTTCCCCGAAAGAGGGCAGCGGCTCTTTCGGTACTTAGATCGGTAGAGACAAAGGGGTCGGTATGGCAGTCTAAGACACACTACCGCGATGTGGAAGGCAAAAGGAAACCACCACATCACCTCCCAAGTACACAGCGTACTTAAATTGGAATAAACATAAAGGCATTCTCTGTGGTAAAAGATTCCGGAGTTAAAATAGTTCCCAATTCGGATCTCCGGGAGGGAACTACTTTAGAAGATGCGATCGGAAAGTTCACAATAACAGTCGGGAACATTTTGCAAATCGGAGCGTGGAATGTTAGAAGTATGAAGCAAGTAGGTAAGCTAGAGAACCTAAAAAATTGAAATGAATATGTTAGTACTAGACATAGTAGGAATCAGCGAAGTTCGGTGGCCAGAGGCGAGGGATTTTTGGAGTGGATATTTCTGGGTAATTCATACAGAAGCAGAGGAAGGAAATTTGGGTGTGGGGATAGCTATGCGAAAAAAGATAGGATACTGTGTAGAAAATTATTTACAAAAGAATGAAAAAGTACTCATGGTTAGATTAGAATCGAAACCGATAAACACAGTATTAATACAAGTATACATGCCCACCTCCTAGTTACAGTGACGAAGAGGTAGAAGCGATCTACAAAGATATCGAAGACATATTAAGATACGTAAGAGGACATAAAAATTTAATAATTACGGATAATTACAGATATAGACACTGACTACAACATCGTAATTATGAAGGCCGCACTTAAATTAAAAAATTTGAAAAAACCTGGAAAAAAGGCATTTATACTTTGAGAAACTACAATATAAAGATATTCAAGAAAGATACGAAAAAAGTCAAACGAATTGCTGAAAGATAGAGGGAAAATATCTGATACTAAGGAAGTAGAAACAGAATGGAATAACATTAAATTCAGTCTAGACATGGCGGCCAAAAATATTCTGGGGTATACACAAAAAGAAAATAAGAAACTATGGATAACAAAAGATATCTTGAATTTAATAGAAGAAAGACGAAAATACAAAAATAAATCAGACGAAACAGGAAAACAGAGATACAAAGCCATAAAATGGGAAATTATTCGAAAATGCAGGAAAGCTAAAGAACAAGGGGTTGATGAAAAGTTCAAAGAGGTACAAACTAAGATGGAAATCGGAAAAGCAGATGAAGCATACAAACTAATTAGTATTAATTTTAGGGATATAAAACCGTATAGCAAAAATATAAAGGGGCGCGGGAGGATACGTCATTATAGAAAATGCAGAAAAGGCGGCTAGATGGCAAGAATATATAGGGAATTTATATGCAGGAGAGGAACTAACTGCATTAGAACAGGAATCAGACATTGAAAATGATGACTTGGGATATCTTATACTTAGAGATGAGTTTGAATTAGCATTAAAGGGTCTGAAAAAATGGTAAGGTACCGGGTACAGATAAGGTACATGCAGAAACTTTAAAAGCCGCTGGATAAGCAGTAACACAACATCTCTTCCAACTTGTAAGCTATATGTATGAGATAGGCGTGATACCCAAAGATTTCAAACGTAACTTTATAGTAACTATACCAGAAAAGGAAGGCGCGGATAGATGTGAAAATTTTCGAACAATAAGTTCGACACCACGCGTGTCAAAAATATTAACTAGAATTGTACAAAGACGAATGGAAAAACGAGCTGAAGAAATATTAGGAAAGGATCAATTTGGGTTTAGGCGAAACTGGGGAACACGGGAGACTATTTTAGCTCTGAGAGTGATAGTGGAGAAAACAACAGAAAATGGGAAAGCGTGTATGTAGGGTTTGTAGATCTGTAAAAAGAATTCGACAATGTAAAAGAGAAAAAAATGTTCAAAATACTAAAAAAAATTAGAATGAGTTATAGGGATAGACGAATAGTACATTGCTTATATAAAGAGCAAACAGCAGTAATAGAATTAGAGCAGGAAAGTAGAGAAGTAAACATTACGAAAGGGGTGAGACAGGGATGTGCCCTATCCCCATTAATTTTTAACTTGTACATTGAAGAAACAATAAATACTGTCTGTTACGTCATCATCGAACATTTATTGGTATTTGTGACAATAAATACTATTGGTGCGGGTGTTCTGCAGTTTTGAGTGAAACATTGATACCGGCAGTGAAAGTGCGTGAAGTGAGTCGCATTCGAACCCTTGCAGAAGACGGTTGTATGAGAGCTTTTGAAAGCGACACCGACACCCAAACGTGTGTGTTATTTGGTTGTCCGTCAAAGCTTTTGTGTGTGAACTTTTATTGCCCACAACGGCACAGGACTTAAGGTATTTATACCCTTCCTTAAGTAGTTGTTGTAGTTGTTTTTAGTTATTACATAACCGCTCCACCGCCATTGGTATTGCTACAAAAAGCAATTGGTCCTTCCCTATAATTAGCATATCTTATCACCTCATTCACCCCATAACAAGCCACTGTCAAATGCAGGAAGATATTTGGAATTACTATGCAGGGACAAAAATTAGATATGCTTAGATTTGCAGATGATATAGCGGCATTAGCATCTAGCAAGGAAAAGTTAGAAGCTGTTCTTAATGAAATGGAAACGGTTCTAATAAAAAGATACGGTATGAAAATTAACAAAAATGAAACTAAGGTACTAGTATGGAAAGGAGGGGAAAATAAATCAAAAACAAGAATACAAATATGTACCACGAACTTACAAGAGGTTAAGGATTTCTGCTACCTAGGAAGCCAAATAACGCAAGATGGGAGAAGCGCAAAAGATATAAAACAAAGATTAGCACAAGGTCGTGCTACATTTAACAAGAAAAACTAACTACTGTGTTCAAAGACAATAAACATAGAAACAAGAAAAAGATTGCTTAAAACATATGTGTGGAGTACAGCACTGTACGGCTGTGAAGCCTGGACAGTAGGAGAAGCGGACAAGAAAAACGTAGAGAAGCCTTTGAAATGTGGTGCTACAGACGTATGATGAAGATATCACGGACAGATAAAGTTAGGAACAAAGAGGAACTAAAAATGGTGGAGGAAGAAAGAAGTATGTGGAAAACGGTAAAAAATTGGAGAGATTGGATGATAGGCCACATACTGCGGCATGAGGGAATAGTGCAGAATATATTAGAAGCAGAGAAAGGAAAAAAGAGAAGAAGAGGTAGACCTAGGTTAGACCACTGCACACAGATACTGAAAGATGTAGGCTGTATGAATTTCAGGGTATTGTGTAGGCTAGCTCAAAATAGAATTCAATAGAGGTACGTATCCAACCAGTCCCAAGGTGGATAAATTAATGACGAAAAAAGTAACTGTACTTAAACATGATGATTATTATAAGCAACTACAAGTATTGTTTGGGCAATATTCTCGAATAATGTTAATTATGTGAAAGGATTTACTGGAAAACTATTAATTCGGCAAATGTCTAAGTGTTGGGGGATCTTGGCAGCCACAAGCTGTTTAACCCCCTTTACTGAATCTCGGTGAAATAAGGCATAAAATTAAAAAACAATAGAAAAGGAACCGAACTGTATACAGCATGTGTGAGAATTTCAAGGTACTGTGTAGGATAGTTCAGAATATAAATAAGTGCAGGTACGTGTCCAACCAGTTTTGAAACGAAAAACCTAATGACTAAAAAATAAGCGCAGATAAATCTAATTATTAACAGCTACAGGTGTTGATTGTGAAATATCTGCAACTAATGTTGACTGTGCGAAAAGATATATTGGAAAAAATATTAAATTGGTAAATGTGCAACTGCTGGGGGAACTTGGTAGCCACAGGCTGCTTGCCCCCCCTCCACAACCTTACATGTGATTTTGCAATGCTCCACCTGAAGGTACTACATTGGCCAGGAAGCGAGATTTTTTTACCTGGAAAATTTGAAATTTTGCCGAACCCTTGCTGTTTCAAGCAAGGTAGGGATCTTTAACGTGCGTGACAACACTCACACGCGGGACCTCCATTTTACCTCTCATCCGAACAAGGGTGTATTTTTGTGAAAAATGCTCGCCTAACATTTTTCAAGCGGACCGTGTCGGGATTTGAACCCGGGATCTTGTGCGTAGTAGTCACACACATACCGCTACGCCACGGAGCCTCCCCCCCTCTCCACAACCACTGAATGTCGGGGAAATAGGGTATATAATTGTAAAACAATAGAAGGGGACCGAACCGCATCTAACAAGAAAGAACAGCGCCTATGATGAAAGGCAACCAACATAGAAACAAGAAGAAAATTGTTGAAAGCATATGTGTGCCGCACAAGTACAGTATGCCTATGAAATACGGGCAGTAAGAAAAGCAGACAGAAAAACGGTAGCAGCCTTTTGAAATGTTGTGCTTCAGATTTATGAGGATGATATCATGGACAGACAAAGTTAATAACAAATAGGTTATAGAAATAGTAGGGGAACAAGTATATTTGTGGAAAAAATAGAAGAAATAGAAAGGCAGAATACGCTTCAAGGCATTATTGTGGAATTACAAGCAGAGATAGGAAAAAGGAGGTAGATATAGACCTAAATCAGATAGTGATAGATGCAGACTGTGCAAATTTCAGGGAAATGTGTAGTCTATTACCGAATAGGAAACAATGTGGGTACGCATATAACCAGTTCCAGGACTGAAGACCTTATGATGATGATGAGAATTTAAATCACTTCATCTTCAAGAATATTAAAGCTGTATAACACATTTAGATCACAAACTTCCAGTCTTGAGATGATATTTGTTACCAGAAAGTTGCTGAAAAGTGACTCCAGAATAAATTTTGAACGTAACTCGCGAAGTCAGGCATATACGTTACACGCAGGTGAAGTGATATGAACTGTCTCAAATACCAACTGATAATAAAAGAACGCCTACCAGATGGAACACAATGTCTATATTTATAATTAATTAAATGTAACCCTTATTATTTCAGAATTAACATTCAAAATTTTTTCTTCAAGTGGGTTGACTCAAAAGCTTTAAGATAGACAAGGAGTTCAAAGACCTGTCAAGGTGAGTATACAGTTATTTAGTAGATATGTCACAACTTGTACACCCCAAAAGGTATTATATTGCTTCTCATAGAACCAACACCGCATCACTGTAAGTTAGTCGGTGCACCAATTAATAGTTACGTTATTTCACTCCCGGTACAATAAAATTAATTAAGCAACGTAGTGTCAATTCAGTGCATAATGGCTTAGAAATTAGCAGTAGTGATATTGTTAGTATTGCTACACCTTCTGAAAAAAGTAATACAAACGATGAATCAGGCAAAAAATTAGTGACGGCGTCAAATTTAGTGTAGTATGTTTGTGAAGTTATAGTAGATACTCAACGATCCCACTTGCGTTTGCTCCTAGAAAAATAGATTCTACGCTTTTGTGTTATTAAATCAAGTTTCAGTAAATTCTGCACAAAGAAAAGTAGCAGTGGTATAATTCACCTAAGCATACTTGCGAGGCTCACGTGTGATTTTTGACAACGGGGGTTGTTTGTGCGAGACGAGCCTTAAGATGGGACTTAAGAAATACCTTGCGAAAAAACACTAAACCTTCCAAAAGTCTCATCTCGTTGGTTCTGGGCATCATTAGTTTGTAAGAAAAATAATATAATTGATGTTTATATGAACAAAGCCTTAAGATATGACAGTTTTGCCACATGTAAGCTTCCTTTTCCTAAGTGATTTAAAAAAGCTAAATTCTATGTAAACGAAGTTGTTATACATATGACTGCTATAGCAGTTTCTTTTGCCACTTTTCAACCAGATTAGTTTTGTTTAAAACATTTTTCTATAGTACCTACCAATCATTTTTTATCATTTTTGGAAATTTTTATAGTAGATTACGTTGTATATGATTGCTACTCAATAACAGTGCGCTGAGAAACAACATAGTAATAACCTACTACTTGCATTTACTTTATTTCTCTTTATTGATTGCTGACTACGGCATAATTATGGAAATATATTGCCACGCCTTCGAAATGTGTCCACCGGAAACTATTGTAAACGTAAAGTCTAACTTCATCATCATCATTGGGTCTTCAGTCCTGAAACTGGTTAGACGCGTACCATCATTGTTTCCTATTCTGAACTAACCTACAGATTTCCCCGAAATTTGCACAGTCTGCATCTATCACTATCTGATCTAGGTCTACATCCACCTCTTTTGTCCTATCTCTGCTTGTCATATATCCCATACTATTCCCCAAAAATGCTTTACAACGTATTCTGCCCTTCTATTTCTCATATTTTTTTCCCAAAGATATCCTTCTTCCCTTACTGTTTCTATAACCTATTTGTTATTACCTTTGTCTGTCCATAGTTGCAGATATTTCACAACAAACAACTAGTTGTTTATAATAATCATCAGATTTGTCTGCGTTTATTTTTTCGTCATTGGGTTTCCCGTCTCAAAACTGGTTGGACATGTACCTGCACTTATTTCTTTCTAAACTAACCTACATGGTTCCCTGAAATTCTCACACAGCAATACAGCTCGGTTCCCGTTATATTGTTTTCTAATATTATGCCCTATTTCACAGAGATTTATTGAAGGGGGTTAAGCAACCTGTGGCTGCCAAGATCCCCCAACACTTACGGCTAACTGCACCGGTTCATATATTAGGTGGTACTTAGCTAAGTTCCACTTATATTATTAAGTGATACTTATATTAATCGTACTGCACCGATTTCGATAGGAACAACTTAGGTATATTGTCAAATTCCTAGTTCTATCCAGGGATTTTCTTTGTTTACTGTTGGTTAGCAAACATAACCTAACCTATAATATAAATTTTTAATTATTGTAAATTGAAACTTGCCGTTTAATTCATGTTGTTTTCGTATCAAGTCGATCATGAATAATAAAATAATTGAAAAATGTGAAAAGCAACGAAGAACTAATTTTTCAACAGAAGAAAAACTTGTCCTAATGCATTGCGTTTCGAAGTTAAAAAACATCATTGAATGTAAAAAGACCAATGGTTCTACTTGGCATGAAAAGAATACTGCATGGGATGCAATTACAAGAGAATTTAACTCCTAGTCCCCTACTGGAGTATATCGCAATAAGGAAAGCCTTAAAAAATGTTATGAAAACAAAAAGGCAGAAGTACGAAAACTAGCTGCAAATAACAAATTTGAAATGCGTACAACCGTAGGGGAACTTTTATTCCAAAAACTGACCCCTGCCTTGACATTTTGGTGGAAATAACATATAAAAAAACAATTGAGGGAATGCCAGATGAATTTGGTGGAGACGCCCTTATCCAAAATGATATACATCCTGTCACTGATGATAGTAATATAATGGTATGGTGCTTATTTGATTATTTCATTCGTAGTTATAATTTTTATTGTAGTTAAATGAACATGATTACTCAAATAAAATACTTTATTCTAATATTCCTACCAGTGTGCCGTTGACCCCACCTTTAACATCTGCCAAATCGCCAGTAGAGGTATATTTTTATTTTATGATAGTATATATCACAATTTTATTGTTTCAAATAGATCTGTAATGAAGTAGAAACCTGTAATTCAGAAAACATTAATTTCGGTGAAAATATGGAGAAGGTAAATTTTTGTATATAAATATAATGATATTTCATGTAGACTATTTTAGAATAATTGGACGCTATACAAACCTTTAGATTTGAAAAGGCAGCCTAATAAAAAATTGCAAATTCCTTGTGATCGGAGACGACCTAAAGCAGTGCAATCTATACATACTAACTACATATCACAGCAGTACTCCGAAGTTGCTACGTTAAAAGCAAAATATTTAAAGAATGAAATTGAACTTGCAAATCAAAGAAGATTAAGGGAAGAAGAAGAGTTTAAGCTGAAAAGGTGTTCTTTAGAACTCGATATTGAAATTAAACTATTGCAATTAAAAAGACTAAAAACAGTTTTGATTAGTTTTATTAGTTTTCAAGTAATATTTTATATACATAATCACATGTAGGTATAGCATTAAACCATTCTTGTATCCATTAAAAATATTATATATTTGTGCTTATATTTTTGAGTTACATTTGTGCAAAATAGGTTTGAATAAGGTTTCTTCTGAATGTATTTCCGTTATTGAACCTGTCATCTGCTGCTGGCACAAGTGGGATTTGACCTTGGAGTATCAAGTGCTCTAGTTCTTGCATATTAAACTCTTCTTCGTCAATTGCAGGTTCATCTTCATTATTTAGTCGGGTTATATTACATAATACAACTGATGCTATGATAATAGCTTGAATATTTGCTAACTTTAAACGACACCTATAGGCTAACACAGGAAACCTCCTATTCAATATTCCAAAGGCACATTCAATTTTGTTTCTAGTTCTAATAAGTGATTCGTTATAAAGTTGTTCTTCTTTGTTATTGGATTTAGCAAAGGAGTTAGCAAATAACGTTTGAATGGATAACCTTTGTCTCCTGAAAGTAAAAAAATTTATCATTGCATGATCGCTTATGTATGTGATATACCTAATAAAATGCAATGTGGAAATTGATTTGTTTCAAACATTCTTTTAACATTGGAGTGATTAAAAATTGTGCTGTCGTGACTAGAACCAAGTCATCGAGCAACGACATCTAAGAAATTCCCATTAGCATCACAAATTACTTGCACATTTATAGAGAAATAATCTTTTCTATTTCTGTAGATTTCTGCATCATTTCCACCTACAAGATTATTCACATATTGTATGTGAATACAAATATATAAAAGTAACAATTTCAAACCTGGCGGTATGATTTTTACATGAGTGCAATCTAAAGCACCTAAAACATTTGGAAATCTTGCTATTCCATAGAAATCAGCTTTTATTATAGCCCTAGCTTCATGGGAAGCAGGAAACGAAACAAATCTTCTGTATAAGGAAGCTATCGCCCTAGATACTCTGTGAATAATTCTTCCTGCAGTGGAAGAATCCATACCCATAAAGTCAGCTATGCAATCTATATGACTACCAGTAGCGATGTACCTTAAGCAGGTAAGAAGTTGGTTAATAGGAGACACACTGTTGTTTCTACAATAGAATAGTTTCATAAATAGCACATACGTACTTTAATGCATATTTACACGTCGAAAGAAAATTCAAGCTTTTCTTCTAAGAATGGTAATAAAAACATCACAGTTTTCTTCGTGATACGAAACTTTTGAAAGAATTTATATTCAGGTAAAGTATGGTAATAGTTCTGCCTAATAATGATATTTCTTGGTACACCAAATTCAATTACTTCCACTTCATCGACGTCATCAAACAATTCTACATCCATTATTAAATTCATTTTGTGTATGTTAAGAACAAAATGATGCAATAGGCAATACACCAAATTAACAATATACGAATTATCAATAGGAAATACCATAACCGTGAATATCAAAATATAACCTCAAAACCATTTAAGTGGCACCTAAACTACCACTTAACATAAGTGTCACTTAAAGTTCTACTTTGCTCCGGTGCAGTTCTATTTAACATATAAGTAGAACTTATAACCTTAAGTGTAACCGGTGCAGTTGGCCGTTAGACATTTGCCGAAATAATAGTTTTCCAGTAAATGCTTTCACGCAATTACCATAATTCGAGAATATTGCCCATCCAATGCTTGTAGTTGCTTATAATAAATATCATGTTTTTTCTATTGTTTTCTAATATTATGCCCTTTTTCACTGAGATTTATTGAAGAGGGTTAAGCAACCTGTGAAAGTCTAACTTGGAAAAGTTAAATTTATTATCGCTAGACAAACATCTTGTCTTTATTTAATTACCGTTTATTTGTCGAAAATAAGTCAAAACTGATTAAAACTGTAAGTATTTTTTAAGTTAATTTCCGACTACCTTCGTGTTTATTAGATATTTTGGTACGGGTAAAATGAGCATTGTTAATAAATTTTGATTTGCTTTGAAGGGGCGAGGACCCCGTAACAATATAAGGGTGCGGCGTCTAACTGCAATCGTGATGTAGTAGATTTCTATGGAAGAAATTATAAAAGAAAATAGAAGAATAAAGAAATGAAAATAATAAATAAAATGATAAATAAAAAGGGCTGAAATACAAACAAACTACGTCATGCTAGTCACTTACCCTAAATGTTTTTTTTCTTTGTCATAATTAAGGGGCCCCAAACTATCTGTCCCAGCAATTCCATTGATATTATCCCTACACGAAAGACGGTTATTCAGCATAGGCTGATTTTGTTTCAGCTTTCCAAATTTTCTCATTATATTTTATCGTTCTCTAAATACACTAAAACATTTATTAAATTTCTGTCAAATTAAATAAAATTGAAAAATAAAATACTTCTTACAAATACGATTCCATCACTGGGGTTGCTGGATGTTCTTTATAAATGTATCTGTTTACCTAGTTTTTAAATATTTTCAATTAAAATCCAACCTAAACTTGAGCTCTAGTAACATTAAATAATTTTAATAAAAATCCAAAAATACTTTCTATAAACAAAAAATTTAAACTCGCTCTGGCTAGTTATTGATAAAGGAATCGTAAAAGGACCTTAAATCTAATCTATCAACAATGCTCTCGTTCCAAATTTGTCCGTTCTCATATTGCATGGCATTTATAAATCCCAATTTTTGGAAATGTAGTTAGTAACAAATATGGAAAACAATTAAATACCAGCGTTATCATTCTATCTTTTCATAGTTTGTTCTAAAATAACGTAAAATCAATACAGACATATTATTTAATATTTTAAAATCAAACATTATACTTAAATTTAATCAGCACTTGTTCCGTCGCTAGATCATCGTTTAACAAAATAATTACTTTCATGCTCGATTAATGTCCGATGTCATAAATATTAACCCGTTTACATTCAAAAGTTACATATACAAAAAAAATAAACACAAAAGTTTATAATTACTAAGCGTTTAATTCATCTCTTAAATAATTAAAAATATTTAGAAAACGTTAGCTTTCCAATTTTTTAATATTTCCATTGTTTGTCCTTCAAACAACAATTACGAGAATATCCAACTAACACATTTTTATTAACTCAGCACACCACAAAATTCCAAATTAATGGCGAACTCTTAGTCCTAACCCCTTTTTGACCGATCGCAACGGCGATAATTTCACAAGTTCGTGAAGCGAAACCTTTTAAATTGCCCGCGCAAACGTAAGTTTAAATAAATTAAATCGCAAGCCGCGTTTTTCCTTGCGGGAAATCTATATTCTCATCTTAAAACTGTCTGTTTCATCCTTCAAATTCCACACTCCGCGCGTATGTCTACATTTTGACGTTTTCCAATTAACGGTTAGCAGATAACTAATTTGTTTTTCCGTCGGATCTAATGGTCATTATTTAACTTCCCCTCTTTCTTATGTTCAGTCTTCTTATTGGATTTATGGAATAAATCCCGTTAAAGTATTTGTAGTATCGTACGATTTACTTAGGTTAACATTTGTGCTTCTTTCTGTATTTAGCAATATAAAATAAATACATTGCATCATATTGCATAAAATGATTAAATCATTTGCAATCTGATATTTGTAAATTCCTTATTCAATGACTGCGTTTTTAATTGTATAAGTTTGTAAGATCAATTTTAATTAATTTTGCTAAAATTTGTTAAAAGTTTTATGTTTGAAATACATATTAATGACTTCACTTAATAATTCTAAAAATTTCTTAAAATGACATGTTTACACCACGAAAATTTACGGTTATAAATATTTTGCTTACCCTTTCTGTGGTTTAAAATAATTTATGAACCTAAGTTCCGTTTCAATATGTATTTAACAGAGATAAAGCTTATTGTAGTTTTTAAGTTTATCATTTTAACAGAACTAACAATTTAGTGAAATGTCTTGCTTCGTGAATACTATTATATATGAAATCAGAATATACAGGGTATATCAATATTAAGTCATCCGTTTAAGATTAATTTTCCTCTTTTGCGTCCAATTTTTATTTACCGTAACACCCACGTGTTACAATTTTTTCACGTTCTAAATCGTTTACTTACTTCATTACACAGTAGACGGCACTGAATATCAGAGACCTAAAAAAATAAAATAAGTTTATAGTTATTTTGAGAATCTCTGATTAATTGCAAGATATCGAAAACTAGAGTTAAATCTGCAGGGATGTTGACGATTTGGGAATTTTTAACGTGTTATGTCGTCCGAAACATTGGAGTATTTTATTAACACCAAAATTATGTTTGAAACTTCAACGGAAATATGCAAATTCAAATTAACTAATTTATTTGTTTCTGCGTGCATCTGTTTGAAACTAATTTAAAACTAGTTTCCGTAAGTGTATGAAGTGATAATGGTAGTCTTGTTTTGGTATTTTCTAAGTACAGGCGTCAATTTTGCCGCGCATGTTTGAATTATTATCATAACTTTGCAAACCGCAATTTTTAAAAGGTTTTTTTCAAAGTCACAAGAATTTATTTAGTTACTATATTTTATTTTTCCACTAAAGTTCATAAACTTTAAAAAATTATTATTCACTATGAATTCGCGAGACTATATTTCAGAATAAAAATCTAAAAATTGGAACGTTTGGTTTATTATAAAATATCTAGCATTGCATCTACTATTATTCCGCAGTCTTGTACATATTCTTGGATTTTTGAATAGTTTAAGGATTTTTGTATACACGGATCCAATAAACTCATTTTTAAAATACTACGACCACAAATGAACAGCTTCCTTCATACTCTTAGTTTAGAACTTTACTTTTTGAACTTTGACGAGATGTTGTGGTACTAGTTTATCGTAGTTTCCAATCAAATATTAAATTCTCAGTAGATCGCATCTTTGTGCGCTCTCCTTGAGAAGTCAGTTCTCTGGGTGATAAATAAATTTAGTGTAATATAAGAAATTCGCTGTGAAATTTAAGTTATTTTATATTGACTGCAAAAGCCCTTCCAAGTCGAGCCAAGCCATCCCTCGTCTGCTATCAAAAAAAATTATTTTTAGAAAATATTATTGATAAGGCATTCTAATGTAAGATAGATTTCACGGCTTAGCATTTAAACGCGTTAAAAAATGTTTGTTATATGTAAAGTGAGCAGTAGGTTATAAATTTAAATTCGTCCTAAAGGGGCGGGCGTCTCGTAACAATTTTGACGGTGCACGAGTTAACTACAGTAGCGTGGGGGTGGATGTTCATAAATGATTGTAAAAAACTATAAACAAAAACATTTGAAATGACTGAGGTACAAACTACGCTACCATATTGATTTACTCTGACATGCTTTTTTTACAGTCATAATTAAGGTGCGCCAAACCGTGTTAGCTCAGCAATTTCTGTTAATATTATCCCTATTTTGCTTAGTTTTCTAAATTTTATGCGTTAGCTTTTTTATAACATCTTAAAAATACTCATTAAATTTTTGCATATCCAAAATTTTTTAAAAATAAAGTGCTTTCTTTAAATATGACTTCATCACTGGGGTAGCTGGATATCCTTTTACAATTATTAAATTTTTATAGTTCTTAAATAAATGCAAATAGAATTCCACCTAAATTGAGTTTTTATTAAGATTACAAAATTGCAGCATGAATACAAATATTCTTCTGAAAAAAAGCTTAATGTCCAAGTGTCAAACTTATCAGTACTATTAAAGGAAATCCTAAAGAACAAAAGCATTAAATCAAATCAGTCAATAGTACTATCACACCACGTTCCCGTTTCTAATATTGATATCCATGACATTTTAAATCCCATTTCTAGAAATTATCTTAATAAAAATACGTAGTAAACAGTTATATACCAACTCTCTCGTTTATAATTCCATAATCTATTCAAAATACTAAATTTTCATTCTTTAATTAATAGCAAATTCCACCAATAAAGCTTATATTTAAAATCGAAACATACATATATTTTAATATTTCAAAATGTTCCAACTTTCCTTAACGACAATATCCTGCTTAAATATAACCAACATTAGTTCCGTCGCTGTCATCGTCCAACAAAATTATTACTTTCACGTTTGATTAATTTTATATTACATAAATATAAACGCATCTACAGTTTAAATTCACATGTACATACTTATAAATAATAGACGTAAAAACTCATATTTTTCTGAGCGTTTAAATTCCAATTTCTTTTTACAAATTTTTAGGTTCTCCGGAAATCTCCAGCATTCTAGTTTTCTTTCTTTTAGGTTAACACATCCCCTTTAACACAACACAACATATAATCCAAAATAATTACTGACCAACTCCTCAGGTCCTAACCCCTTTTAAGTGGTTGTCACGAACACGTGATTGAAATAAGCCTGCTTTTGCAAGCGTAGTTAAAAAAATGAGTCGTACGCAGCGTGTCGTTCCCTGCGGAACGACTATAGTTACATCTTAAGACTGTATTTCTTTTAACTTTCAGCTTCCTCACTATACTTCTTGCTCGTATTACTACATTTTGACGTTTTTAAAGGACATTCTGAATATTTTATTTATACTGAATAAATGGTTATTGTCAAGTTACTTGTATGTAATTTGTATTATTGTTGTAGTATGGTTTTATTTTGATGTCCTTGGTGGTCGGGATGGATAATACTTGTTTATTGTAAATTACCTGTTCCCGAGAAATGCATACTTAGTATATTGTGCTTTTAAGATGTTTTCATTTGCGGTTTCAAATTAAGTCATCGTCATAGATTGTTACGTTTACAATGTTTTTAAAAGAAATAATGTTATACACCTTACATGTTTAGGTTTTAAGTCTTTAAAATGCATCGGAAAAGTAGTTGCAAGCGTGTGCTACATATCTGTAAATAACATACAGTAACTACTATTAGCTTTTTGTTTGCTTTTTCAACAAGTTTTATTCTCAAAAATTTGTTCTTTTAAAAGTACGGTCTGACGTGCGATTCTTACTAGCAGGTACAAAATTTAAATAAATTAGTTAATAGTATATTATTCAACATACGGTAATGTAGGCAATAACTCACGTAGATGAAGTTTGCGGCACGAGCCGAAGGCGAGTGCCGTAATTCATCAAGTGAGTTATTGCCATTACCGTATGTTGAATACTATACTTTATCTACGACTATAAGCACAGTAACAAGTTTTAATAAACTCATGTAATCAAGATTATTTTAAAAAAAATTATAGTACAAATTTGTTTGACATTACGTAAATGTCAATGAGCATGGCTACTTTGATATTTTTGGTAGGTAATTAAATAGAAATATAAGCTGGAAGCGTGAGTTATTATAACTCACGCTCATAACTCACGGTGTTCAATTATGAACACTATTACTTGTTCAAAAGTATATGAATAATGGTATTATAACTAAATAGGCGTAGATAAAAGTATTTGGAGCTATGTTGAAAACATGTTGCTAGGTACAGTTTGAAAGGTCTTAAGACATCGAAAATACCGACCAATCTTTAAGGTGCTACGAGTCAAAAAATGTTAAATGCTTTTTTTTGTTACATAATCACATATTAAGAGTCGCGGAAATTATGGATAGATATCGAAATTCTGGTTACAACATTTCCTATTTAATTACCAACCTTTTACAATTAAATAATACACGTATCTTTCTCTTAAAATTTAATTCTTTTTCTACATATTTTACTGATATTATATCAGTTCTAAAAATAGATATAGTTACAATTAATTCACAACGTGATTTCTATTTAAATTCTTAGAGAAAACTGTACTTTACCTTAAGAGCTGCTAAAATTAGTTTAAACAATAAGGCAAAGGTTTGGTATTTTTTACGTAAATAATTCTTAACGACTTGTATATTTTACATAGTTTCTAATAGTGTATGAACTAGGCTAGCATAATATTTGATAATTTGCTTCTAGACACATTTATCCTTCATAGATAATACAACATTTCTTGAATTCCTTTAAACTATTTGGGTTAGTAACTTGTTTAATTCTTAGTTTAAGTAAATCGGAAAAAATACATTGATTTCAACCACGTACCTTCGGTAAATTATTGCACCAATGTAAATAATTTTAAAACCTAACCTATAAAACAATCTTTCTCCCATTCCAAACAAACATTTGCTTTATTTAGACTAAAATCAACAATAAGTTTTAGTTTTATTTTTATGATAACGTTTTAAAGGTGTTAAGATTTAATAGTAATGAATTGTTACGTTTATTTTTAACATAATTAATAATAAACACGCCTTCGAATAAATTCTTTAACTCAAATCCTTTTTACTTTTAAAACGAAAATTTATTCGATAAATTATATAGTCTATGCCTTGTTTTAGGTATCCGGTAATCTGTTAAATCCTCTAACATAATTAATAATAAATACGCTTTCTACAAATTTTCATTTTGAACTTATTTATTTCGAAACGACAAGTTTATGCTATAATTAAATAGTTTATCTTTTGTTTTAGGTACCTGTTATCTTGGTATACATTACAACCGCGTATAATGGTTTTCTTTATTGTTCCAATTAAAGACTTATTGAAATAAGGTCGCGCACTATCCGATAAAACTCGGGTTTTCCAGTTTCAATCGCGCTTCGATAAGGGAGGGTTTGCAGTTCGAATTCGTGTTAGTCAAACCATTGTTGAATTTGATTCTACAGCTTGTACGTCGAGATATTTTCTACTGTATTCGTCACCGTATTTGAAAAGCAATGCATGTTTGTTTTTTTTCTGTTCGACAACTAGGAGGTGTCTAGCTTTTTTTAGAGGGAGACCAAATGGGTTCTTTCTTTATGCTGACCAACTGCTTTTGTCTGTAGGCCAACTGCTTTTGTCCGTAGACCGCTGCTGCAGTTATGGCAGCAGGGTAAACAAATGCTGACGACCATGGCGTTTCTGTCTTGACTCATCCTAGACATTACATGTGATTTTCCAATGCTCCACCCGAAGGTACTACATTGGCCAGGAAGCGAGTTTTTTTTACCTGGAAAATTTTGAATTTTTGCCGAATCCTTGCTGTTCCAAGCAAAGTAGGGATCTTTAACGTGCGTGACAACACACACACGGGACCTCCATTTTACCTCTCATCCGAACGAGGGTGTATTTTTGACAAAAATGCTCGCCTAACATTTTTCAAGCGGACCGTGTCGGGATTCGAACCCGGGACCTTGGGCGTAGTAGTCACACACATACCACTACGCCACGGAGCCGCCTTGACTCATCCTAGACAGCGTGCGAGCCAAGTATCCAGATACCTACAGGTATGCAACTTGTTTTCTTTTGTGTGTCAATGGCATATTCCATATCAACGTTGGTGTAGTTAAGGTAGGACTATTGTTGGTTGCTGTGGCTCTACAGATGCGATGTACTATTTTTAAACAGGCTTGTCAAAAGAATGCACACGTTTATTCGCTTTACTGACTAGTTTATTTTACAAAAAGTATTATATGAAATTTTAAAAAAAGTTCGACAAAAGCTCTCACACGTTAATTTTTTCTTACTAATTAGTTATTTTACAAAAAGTATTAGGTGAAATTTTAAAAACGCTTGACAAAAGCTAACATGTTTATTTACTGCTGATTAATTTTATTTTGTGTAAATACGCGATGCGCACTTCGTATCTAATGTACAAAATTGTTCATATCACCTAATTGTTTGCTGTAAAATAGTAACGCTTAATTTATTTTCCTTTTACTTGTTTGTACAGAATCATTTATTTATTTTTATGTGTTAATAGATAATCGTAGGCCATGTAATTTTTTTGTTGTTTTTTTTTTGGTATGTAAACGAATCCCCAACTCCCCGCCGTTGGTAGTTAGCCTGGTATTTACTTTCTTGCGGTTACGTCTAGGTACGTAGCAGAATATTGTTTAGGTTTAATTAAATCATCTGCCTTCTTTAAAAGATATGCAAGTCTTCTAACTAATAATAAATAAAATGTAAAGCAGTCCAAACAAGCATATAAATTTAGATGTATGCTGAACTTCGATAACATTCCTTTATTTTATTTATGCGATTTCAAATTACAACACAAAAATTTGTTGTAACAAAGTTCCGAAGAGTTTAGAATTGAAACAGACGAAGTCATTAAATCAAGAGTGACAGCAACAAGGGGCATTTGAAGAACTAATGTAAAGTTTACAATAGTAAATAATCAAAAAGATTTTAGAACAATTATATTTAAATATATATAAAACCGCAGGACTCGGAAGTTACAATCGAAGTATGAATTCGTGAGTATGATATAAATTACTGGATAAATCGTTGAAATAAATAAGTTTAAGGTGCATATAAATCAAGTGCTTCTTTAGTTAACTACATAGTCTACTTAGTAACAATTATAGTCTGATCATCGTGTTAAGAACTAAACGTTGTTAGTGTGTCCCATCAGTGATGTCTGTAGTGGCATCCCAGTACATTGAGGTCTCTGTTTATTGGTGAGTAATCCGGCATATGTTAAACCGAATAAAAAACAGTACAAAGAAGTTTGTCACACTATATTTGTTTTATTGTGCTCTATTATAAAACTGTTCAAAACCTGCGCTAATACGTGCGTGCTTGCGTATTTCTGTGCGTATGAATACTCTTGCGTGCACGAACATGTATGACTATAAACGCATATGCTTTTGCTTCTATGCGCATAAGTGCGTTCTCGTGCATGAGCGTGTGAGTGTGAATTCCCTGCGCACGTGTATGATTGTGTGCGCAGGTATGTGTGTGCGTGCATTTATATGTGCTTGTGTTTACATGCGAGTAAGCGTTTGCATAGGTACACGGATGTGTACGCTCTTGCGCATACACACGTTTGGATCTGTATGCGAATGTGTGCTTATGTACTTATGGAACGAGTCAACGTGCATGTTCACATGCGTGTGCATACATGGACTTAGGCAATTAATGGTGCTTGTGTATGTGTACGTATGCAGTCTAGTAGGCTTGCGTGAACGTGTTTTTGTAAAAGTAGGATACGTGCGTGTTTGTGATTACGATTAAAAATGACGTTTCGTTACGAATTTCAGTTTGCCCAAAAAGGGCGAGAACTTTGAAACAATTTTAAAAGTGCGCCAGCTAACCTCAGTGGCGCGAGAGTGGGTTCAAATAAAAAAAAAATGATAAAAATAATAATGCAATGGTTGAAATACAAAACTATTTTACATGAATCACTTAACTTGAAAAATATTACTAATTGTCACAATTAGGGTCGCAAAACCGTCTTGACCCAGCAAGTTTTTTTTACTACCCGGTTGACAGTTATTCCGGTTGGGTCTCTATGTTTTCGATGTTTTTTAAGTTTAAACTCTATTCAGAGTAAATTTTGACAATATAATTGCGTGTACATTGAGCTTAAAAAATACATTGGCCTTGCTACGTTATACAGCGAACGGGTCAGATAGAAAAAGATAAGATATTTAAAGTGGGGACCCGCACGAATCGCGATGACGAAATAGAACACAAGAAACGTATAAATAACGGGCTAACTACCAATGCGGAGAGGAGAGGATTCCTAGCAACACAAAAAAATACATCGTCATCGATTTTCTATTTACAGTAAACATTAATAAAAAAAAAAGAATTCGGTTTGCATCAACAAAAAAAAAATAGTTATGTTATAAAGAACAAATTTTAGAAATATACGTACAAAGTGAGCATTTTGATTGACATTTAGTATTCATTAATAAAAGAAAGAAAAGAAAAATTACCATTTATGCTTACTCATAATACCAAAGTGTTAAAGTAAAAAAATTATTTATGGTCGAACAAACTCTAATAATCATGTAGTGAAGTATTATAGAGCACCAGCGATGCACAAACAACAAAAGTAGGAAGAAAAGAGATGCTCCCGATATATGGGAACACTAATACAAGTTCCAGCTATTATCGTGTGCCCATTGCATTCACGTTGGTAAGTCAGCAAAGCGTCCGGGTGCTGGAGTCCAGATGTAGCGTCAGCACGGTCGACAGATGTTGAGCGCTGTGACACTCTGCAACAGCGGAACACATACCAGCGCAGTTGGTTCTACATAAGAAAAATTATCGGCCAACGTAAAACAATTTGGCCTCCAGCTAAGAGCTAAAAAGAGAGTGTTACTAATATTAATAACGCAGGAGAACTTACCGATACACCCTAAATCTACACTTTTATAACAAATTAGCGTGCATCGCTTTTGAAGTAATGGAACGAATACTTTAGAAAAATACCTATGAGGACGAACGGCAGAATCAAAATTGAAATTGTTTTAAACAACAAGAATTCGAGCTTTGATCCTCGCGTTATTAACATACCAAAAATGAGATTAAAAAACTCGACACAAGCTTTATCAAATAATACAAAACACTATTTCAACGAGTCTTTAGCTGGAAATCACATAAGAATCAATTATACGCGGCCGTAATGTATAACAATTTACCGGATACTTAAAACAAGGTATTGACTATTTAATTTTATTACAAACTTTAGGTTTCGAAATAAATAAGTTTAAAATGGAAGTGTACTTATTGTAAATAGGATATTGTCGACGTATGAAAGCGTAGAAACGAAATCGATGTAAATAAATAACTAAATAACGGATACGGTTTTACTTCCGGAAATGATCGTAACAGCCTCATTTTATAAATTATACTACCATTCCATTGTCTAACTTTCCTAGATTGCTTTATATGACATTTTTAAATCCCATTTACTTGAAAATTTCCTTAAAAAATACTTAGAAATACAAGGCTTTTGCCATTCTAATATTCTGTTACGGTATTACGTGCGGCCACGAAAGAAAAAGTAAAGTAAGTAAATAAATTAGCCCGCACCCAGTATCGCATCGAAAAAGAGAAAAACAATCCAAATAAGTAATTGCGTGTTAGCTAAAAACGTCATAGAGTAGGTTGGGTTACACAGAAGGAAAAAACAAGTCTCAAGAAAGAAACTTTATTTACAAACTCTTAAAAAATCAATACGTTATGAAAGGAAAACCAACTGGCATAGAGAACAACATTTATCTATCATATCCCGGAGGACTTATATAGTGCAAAAAACTTCGCAAGAATAATTACCCTTCTTTAATTACTTTAACCTTTTTTTCTACTTTAATCCTAGTATTTACATAAAAAATATTAAACAAACATAGGTATAGTGGACTGCTTTCAGTTCCGTGGTTACCCAATGTTAAATCTTTGATATCAAAATAGTCATAAATAAATACATACATACATATACGTACGTATTATCCACCGGTAACTCTTGATAAGTAAATACAAAAAAAAACTGTAATGGTAAATTATATTATTAAAAAAAGAAACCATCTACAAGTCAAAATTTTTGTAGTCAGTTAAAGTAACAGTTAATCTCTAAATAAATACCCAAACAGTAACAGTCATCGTCATAAGCACGCCCTAACGATTTGAGCAAAGTTTAATTTCCACACCAAAACATCTGAAGTCGTGTGATGAGTAACGTAAAAACTCAAAGAAAATTCAGACCCAATTTTTTATAGGGGAAAATAAATAATGACTAAATCTATTTATTTTCAATCCAAAATGTGTTGTGTTTACTTCTAGGTATTAGGATTGTCATCTTATTAAGGGAAATCGTATATTTCTAATTTTACACCAATCAAACTGAAACTATTTCTTAAAAAGGAACTACTGAGATATATGTATCGTACAACCAATTTATAAAACAGTCATGCCCGAATCGTAACTTTAGAAAACTTAGAACGAGCTATTTACTATATCGCGTAACAGACTTCGAAACAAAACGCATTTGTATAACGGAAAGCATTTCTACTTTTCGTTCTTAAGCCATGAAAGCAGACGCAATTATAATTTTAATTCAATCGCAAGGTCCCTTGTAAACATCCATGTGCTGATAATGGAAAGTAACACAGCGAACGAAGATCGATAAAACGGAAAAACCCACGTTTACGCCTGCTTTGCTAAACCAGTCGTCGCGCTTCAAAACAACGCGATAATATATCGACCCAAAGACTTACCTATAAAACCTTCCTATATAATTATAGAAAATGTTATGTTAATCTAGCCTACAGAAGAATTTTAAAGATGCCCAGTTTTGGAAACGATATGATAATCGATTGATACATTAGGATACCGCATGTCAAACGAACAATTCTAGAGTCTTTTTCATGCATAGATATATAAAGAAAACCGGTAAATTCGAATCCAATCACCTCGTTAATCACACATGTAGAAAATCTCTTCTACATAAACTGACATATCTACTTTTAAATAAAGCGAGCATTACTTTCATAAAGCCAAGATTGTTGATAATCGAATATATTTGCTGTGTTATATCAAACAATAAAGATAGATTGAGGTACTTCTTAAACTAAACATACTAATAACATTCTACAGGACATTGAACAAGCACTTATTTCAATTCTATCAGAATGAGTTTTATAGGAACAAATTGAGATATTACATTATAATGCGTGTTCAGGGGCATCTCCTTTAACAGGTAGTTATACAAAATATCGAAGTGGAAGTTTGAGAATTATTAAGAACATCACACATCGAATGAAAATATTTAAGAAGGTAAAATTGAACGTAACAGGGTGCTATTTGATTACCATTGATTAATTTGTTTTAGCACTGGTTGTCAGGTAGATTTCTTATCTACCGCATTTCAACTGTATTTACTTTACATTACCGTTTTCAAAATATTTGCAAACAGCAGTGTTAAGATTTTCTGAATTTGTTCATATTATTTTAATGTGTATATAGACTATATCTGGTAACAATCGAGCGTAATCACTTTTTTATAATTCTTCAGGTAGGGTGCAGTGAGATAAAAGGTCTGCTGTTTATATCCGGGCAGTATACGATTTCTAAAATTAAAAATCTTGGTTCTTTCTTTTAATTTATTATTTAATCTACTGCAAGAGGTTTTTTTACTTGGTTTAATTCTTACATTCCAAATTTGGCAATGTACATTCTTATAATTTGTAAATAAATTCCCGCGAATATTTTTAAATCAACTTGTCAATTTCCGTCATTCCGGACAGTTGCGTTTGCGCAAAAGAATGCGCAGGTGCGGAGTGCGTAAAAAGACGCCATTAAGCGACGAGACCTGAAGCCAAGAACATCTACCGGTGTTGTGTGTGTGTCTTTTCTCTTTTTAGGTGGTAGGTTCCTTTCTACCTTGACCTAATCGTTCCTTATACCTGGTTGTTCCTTCTCGTCCCTCTACGAACAAACAGAGAGGATGGACGGATTGGAAATTTGACTCAGCAATGGCATAGCCTACCCACAATAACAACAAGGATCCTGAGATTTTAAAAATACAAGTGAGTAACCGTTTTATTTATATTGTAAATGTAAATTTGACTATTGCATCACTTTTAAACGTGTTTGGTATTTGATACAAATGGCGCGTAATTTGCCGCGTAATTATACGTTATATTAAATAACTGCGCAATAGTAAGAAACGCGGGAAAGCGTATCATAATATAAGCATTGACTATTTACTCAAAAATACAGAAAGAGACCTTAATGTACTCAGATACCGCTGCAGCTATCACTGACAATAATTACTAATAATGGTTACTGTACTTAGTTCTTCACGACGATTAAACTAAAGTTACCACAAAGTTCGACCATATAAATTTATCTACACAAGCACTTTTTATATACACATTAAACATATCTATTTTAACACTTTATTCAATAATTTACATAATAAAATTCGGGAATTTATACTTCGACTAAAAATTGTCTGCTGTGCTGAGCCGTGCAGCTTTTATACGTAATTTGTAAAGCTTTTACATGTTTCCAGAAGTTACCAGATTTTCCTAGAAGGTTGGTTTTGTATGATTTATATTGATTCTTTAAGTGTAGCCTATTAACTGTAAATCAATCTACTGTTGGTTTAACGTTTTTGTCCCTTTCGATTGTTATCCACAATGCGAATGATTATTCTATCTGAATGGTTTACTAGAATTTTTGTAATTAAAATGCAGATGTGCTATTAAATATAATTTGTTTTTAGAAAATAAAAAGCGTGACAACCATCACAACAATGTCCTGGAAACTCAGCCAACAAATTTGCATAAGTACAAGGCGATATTGTGTAATGAATAGATTATACTCAACCGTAATGTTGCCTTCGTTAGCGGAGGATATAGTACAAGAAGATGCTATTGAGGAAAATGTTCCTAAGCCATATAGCGAAATACCAGGTCCACGACAACTACCGTTTATTGGAAATACTTGGAGATTTGCACCTTTTATTGGTAATAGTTGTAATAATCAAGCATCTGTTCTTTAATTATTTTAATATTTCTACAGGACAATATAAAATTCAAGATTTAGATCAAATAATGTGGTCATTAAGACGTGATTACGGAAAATTCGTTAAAGTGGGAGGATTAATTGGTCATCCAGATCTGTTATTTGTCTTTGATGGAGATGAGATTCAGAAAGTCTTTAGACGGGAGGAAGATATGCCGCACAGACCTTCTATGCCATCGCTACACTACTATAAAGGCCAGTTACAAAGGGATTTTTTTGAAGGAAATGCTGGAGTTATTGGAGTGTATGATGTTATTGTTTGATTATCAAAATACTATCACTTGTTTATAGACATGGTCCAAAGTGGGACGAGTTTAGAAAACAAGTACAACAAATATTACTGCCACCATCTACTGCAAAAATGTACATAGAGCCACTGGATATTATTGCAGGGGATTTTATAAAAAGGTAAGGGTTACTTATATAAAATAAATACAAAAGTTGTATTATGTAGCTTGACTGGTCAATAATTTATAACATTTGCTATAGGACTTTATAACACGCAATTCTTTTATAACGGAGTTCAAACTTTTGATATTTTTTATTTCTTTGACTGCTCATTTATGTTTGTAGGATATGCTTGTTATTAATTTTGATTACACTTAAATTATGATTCTTAATTGTATCTTATAATCAAAGAATATGGCAATTGAGGCGTTGAATTCGTTGGCCGTTAAAATTATATTTTATTGTGTGCATTTTCGTAGTAACTTAAAAACACTTACCTATGCTGATGTATTTATTAATAATACTACCGCAAAACATGAAGATAGAGGTTCGAAACCTGTCTGGAATCTTATATTTTTCCATCTTTTAATTACTAACTCGTTTTAAAATGATCATTTAGGCTTTGCATAAAAGTCTAAGTTATTATTTTGTCTTATTAACTAATACCTTAGTATTTATCAACGTGCCTTGTGCAATTATATAATATGTATATACATATATATATATATATATATAATAATAATATTTGGTGCGCAGAAAGGGCATTATTTTTTATTCTGAACGTGATTTTTGAATTCAGTATATGAAAATACATCAAACAACTTTAGAAATTTTTTTCGAAACTAAATAATTGAAAATTAATTTTTTTCCAGAAATTTAGAGGAATGGAAATTTATTTTCATAATCCTTCAGATAAGTACTCAGAAAATATGACTCATGACATATAAGAAACATCCCGTGTATAATTCGGCATTTAAAGTTTAATTTTTTAAAACACAAAACTGCACCTTCTTATTTCATAATAGTAAAGTTGGATTTATATTTTCTAAAAGCTTTTCGAACGAGTTTCGAACAGTTTATTTTTTCTGGTATCAAAGTAAAGAGGATATAAGAAATGAACAAACAACAACGATTCCAGGTAGTTATAGTTCCCGACGTCAATGAATGGTGTAAGAGAAAGATTTACGACTTCCGGAATGAACGTAAAACTTGATAATAAAAAGAGGAATGGGCAGTAGTTGTCGGTTAAACAACCAACATTGAAAACAAGGTGACAGAGAGAGTTGATTCGAGCGCATATGTATGAATAAGATGGAGACAACACGTGTTGGATAGAGGCGTATTTTAGACGTTGGTTTTCGTCGGCTTGGGGTGTATACCAAGGTTGTTGGAGCATTAATTTTTCAAATACTAGAAAGCAAATACTGCACGTGTTTATGTTGTTCGCTTCGAAGTAGTTTTACGGAGATGTGTTTTTAAAATTATATAACGTTTCGAGTGTTAATTTAACTAATAATTTTTGGTTAAAGATAAATACGGAGAATTTGTGTACGCGTGGAGTGTGTTTGTGAGAGGTTTTTGGAAACGGAAGAGCTTGGGCTTGTTGATGTCGGAATTTTATGTTTTAAAATAATAAAGCAAGACGATCTTCATAGAATTTTAACAGGTTTTAAAAATTAGCGGGAGATTGATTTTAAGCTCTCTTACGATTCTCTTACGTTTCTTACGATTTTCTTACGACAAAGCTTACGAATTTTTTAGATTCTCATTGATACTCAGATGATTTCATAATCTTTTACATTTTGAATTAACGATAAATGTTTAAAGTAGAAACAGTTTGATTTTACTTACACATACTGTGTAAACTATGTAATTAGTTTTGAAACGATTAAATGTCGTCGTTTAACCAGTTTTGATTTACTACCACAAATTATGGTCTACGTAGAAAAAATTTGATGCACAGCAGAAGTTTGGGTGTACTGTCGAATGGTAGAAGATAGAGAACTTCTTGGTAATTTTTGGTTACTGCTTGCAATTTGAAGAAAGCAATCCAGATTTGGGGTTGTTCTTGCATGCAGCAGTCCCGGGAAGAACAGTAGCAGGCTCCGCGTGTATATATGACTCTCAGGTAACTGTACCTTATCGTTGTACGATGTAAATATGTAATTGATGACTTTGTGGAGGAAGAGTAGATTTTATGTTAACTAGAAGGACAAAATGGGGAGAGTTTCTTTATTGGATATTTTGATTGGGGTTATTTTATGTGTGAATTTATGTATAGGTTTAAGAACAATTTATGGTATATGAAGTATTTGATATTATGTACGAGGTAAGAGGGTCTGTTTAAAATATTTGTGTGCAAAGATTTGCACTAAAGGTCCAGGTTTTACTATGAGCTCGTATTGAAACAGAAATAGAGTAAGAAATATGTGTTGAAGCCCTATTACTTTCCTTCAATTAATACAATATATTTTCATGTGTAAATATTGATCTGGAAATGTTACTGTTAAAGGAGTATTTAAAAAGGGGAATGTATATAACTTGTAAATAAGATGTGAAAAAGAAGACATTTGATTTTGGCTTGTATATTAATTTCAGTTGGAGTGTAAATAAATGTCTATTTACCGTAGCAGGATTTTTCGTGTTGATAGTTTATTTTTAGGAAAGTGAGCAGAGCAACCGTGGCAAATTTTTAAGCATTAGTGATATTATAGAAAGAGGCCGTAGCATTTAAATAGGCACCACAACAAAGGAGTGTGAGGTCGTAGTAATTGAATGACGCCCAAAACGTGGGACACCAGAGAGAGAAGGAGTTCGTAGCAATATATGTATATATATTTATATATATATATATTTATATTTATATATATAAATATATATATATATATATATTGCTGTGTTGCCTTAGAAAAATTCTTGGACGAAGTTGGGACAAAACCTTAACATCAAGCCTTCATCTTCTTCATTCGAGCCCCAGCGTTGGGCCGTCATAAGATTGCTGTGCTCGGGGATTTAAGCTTTTAACATCGAGCCAGTGTCATTAAATAATTTTGATAAATATAAAAAAAATTCAAAAAAAAACATTTCTTACCCGTGAAAGTTCTGCTTCAAAAATCTTCAGCAGCTTCCCTGGCTAGCTCAGCTGTGCCTCTTCTCGGATACCTAAATATACACCCATTCGTCCTTCCAACTCGCACACCATTCAATAAAATCACCAAATAATACAACAATCATACAATCTTTTATTTACCGCTATTTACAGACGAATTATTCACATGTATAAAAACTGTTTGGTACACTAATTACAAACTCAAAATGTGATATGTTTTTAAAGTCCTTGATTTTCTACTTATTTGCAAACAAATTTAATGAGATATGAATAGAAGGGCCCCACATATTACCCTAAAATGATTGTACACTGGAGTATGGTGAGCTCATAATAACTCAGTTTATTTTGTATATGCCTCTTACCTTGCATAGATTAATACAAATTTGATAGACACGTTTGCCCTTTACAATCTAATTTATATTCATTCAGAATAAAATGTAGTAAGTTTTAGATACACCCTTTTTCAATATTTAAATAACCCCAATAAATTGTCCAGTACATATATCTTTCCCAATAAGTTTATATAACCATAAATAAACCCCAGAATTCATTCGCACAGCACCAAATTTTACAAAAGTTTAACAGACAACAGAAATTTGAAATAAATTACCTGGAGAATGCTTCAGGCTTCCATTCTCTCGACGACGATTACCAGAACATTTCAGCTTCGTGACCATGCGCTGTAATACGGAGCGGATTCACAGGCGATAACCCCCAATTATTCGCCATGCGCCTTGCTTCCTACTACCATTCCATAACAGCATACAATTCTGGTTGTTTGATGCTTACCCCACATATATTGTACCTCCATTTATTGATTTTGTAGCTTAGTATAATAGTAGCCAGACATCTATTAATTTAATATACACTATTCGTATTTCGCGTTAATAAATAGAAGGCCACTACTAATAATTTACACGTGCAAGCACTATATTTACGGTATTATGAACATATCTAATACTCACATAACCAAAAACTCTACTATAATGTTGGTCTACTGTAGTAAAGTAGTATAAAAGCGACGAGAAGACAAAGAGACAAAGAGAACCGTAATAACTTAGCTAGAGTATTTATATCCTTTCAAAATGCTACCTCCCGGACACACTTCACGCGAAAAGCTTATTTTCAAATTAAAATTCTGCAAATTTTGATACAACCGTGTTGGAAATTCCTAAAATTTACTCCGTGGACGTGCCGTACATATCCAAAATTGCTCCCACCTGTCGCGTTTGTCTACGTTTGGAAAACTGTCTGTTCTTAACCAATGATACTATTCTGTGTCGTCATAAAACCCCGCCTGTAATATTTTTATCTCTGTTTTATGCATCTTTGCTGTCGCGTTCAAAACCCCACTTGAGTTGTAGAAAATCGATATTGTTGACAGTTCATCTCCACTCCACGTGTATTAGTACGTGCGTTTTCATTGTCAACTCTTTCATATTTGTCTTTCTCTGTAGTATATAACCTATCGTGCATTTTTCTTGCTCTTTAAGAAATTTGTTAGCTTGTTGTTCGAACCAACCGACGGTTGAAAATATTTTCTATGAAATTCTGTCTTACTATGCTCATAATTTTGACGAATGTAACCTTTTAAAAATGCAAGTGTTCATTAATTATAGACCGTTTAGCACAACAATTCTTGAAGTTTATATTTCGGCGTATTAGATAAACTGACGTTTGTTTGTTACAAAGAAACCTGTTTGTCTTGGAATTATTGATTTTCCTTACCCTAGTGGGTTTTGTTATGCTTTTACTTGTTGAATTAAAATAAATTAAAATGAATTATGCCTATTCCATTTGTTTTAAGACTGTTTTTCTTTATGTACTTTCTAACATACCATTATTAATTATAAAATTACGTCAACACATGTCCGTTCTCCCTAAATGAATAAATAATTTGTTCTTTTCTCTATACAGAGTGGTCGAAATTGTATTGCTTACTCCAAATTTACTCTTTTGAAGCCACAACAATATATATATATATATATATATATATATATATATATATATGATAACAAGTCAACGTTGGCGCCACTAAATTAGTGCTATGATAACGCTTCGCGCTGTGCGTCGTTAAATTAATGCTATGACAACGGTTGCACGTTGGGCGTCACTAAAGGAATGCCTTGATACAGGTACAGTAGATTGTAAATTTTGAAATTACTGACTTACTTTCCGTTCTAACTTTTCTTTGCCTGGCTAGCTCAACGTAATACTTGAATATACAAAATGAAATCAAACACCGCAATATCATAAAACATCTATCTATACAGTCAAAAATATTTTCTCTCATACAAAGGAATATAGAACATTTACAGCATAGTTTCTTTCAAACATAAAATTATTCCTAATCAGTACTTATTGACTTAATTATCAAAATGTTCCTCACCTTATTTATGTTAAAATTTACAGAACCCAAATCTCTTCTCTTGTGAATAGTTTACCTGACTTTTATTTCCACGCTTGTAAGGTTGTTATGCTAAAAAAATCCTTGACAGATAGTCTATTTAAAAATCAAAGTGATTCGAACTCTGACCACAATCTTTCTGGTAAATATTCTTACAAAAGTATATTATATGATTAAGACTTATTCTACCTTAAATGTAAATGACAAATACTTAAATATCAGTTACTAACAAAATAATCTAAAAGTAATACTTGCAAAACCCAATTCTCGCAATTAGCGGTCGTAAACCCATTCTGCTTCTACATTTAAATTGACGTCAAAATCAGCTTACAAGATTTTCCATATTATTTAAAATCTCCATCAGTTACAAAAAAATCTTTGATTTAATAATTAAACAAGCTTTAAAGTAGCTCTCCGTATTGAAGAAATTTCCATCTTCATTATATATTACCAAATTAAATAACTGCATTTAACAACGTATAAATTTCATATGTAAACTTTGCATGTTCAACGTTACATTTTAAATATAAAATACTTGGTTGACGCAAAACTATGAATGCATTATTACATTTTCAATGACGTAAATCGACAAGAATTGAATTCTTAAATCGAATGACTATATTGTCGATTACTCTTGCTTATATATAAAATTATCTATATTCTAGAGTTTTAGTGTTCCGTATGAAACATAGTACACCGTAATAATTCTGTTTGTTACCTCATTAGCGTCAACTCGCCGCGGTCTTTTGTTTTTGTCCAACACATAAGGTTAATGGTCGCGTCGCATCTCTCCTGTAGCAATGCGGAAGATAATGAAATTGATTTTACGACATTTTTATTATTCGCGTGGCTTCTTAGAATAAACATATGTTTATTTAATTAGTTTATACCACATTTCTTATTAACTGACGTATTCTCTCAAAAATTCTTTCTTAATCCCGTAGCTTCTAGAGAACTCTTTATATAAATTTGAATTTATGCTATGCAGAAGTTAATTTGGCTAATTAATTTAAGCATTAATTGCTCTATCATGCAAACGATTTGCATTTCCATAATTGAAATAAAGAAAACATTTGCTATCACGGTAACTAATACATGTTTTTAATGCATACTTATCAAGATTGATTGTACTTTCGTTTTACGTACAATGCATAAAGCCGGCACTATTGTACGCTATTTACAGCGAATTAAGCGCATATTTTATTCGCTTAAAATGTATTTTTATGATAATTAATAACAAACGAATAACTTTGTATTTATCTTAGAGTAATTATTTACAAGCACGAAATTATGTTTTTGCTATTACAAATTATTGGTTATATATTTACAATACGCTTACATTCTACAAGGTGGAACAATGAATTTTAGAAAAATTCTATTTTTTTCGATTTCTTTTGTATTTTAGTGGGCTTTATTGGTAGAATTTGGGTTTCAGTGACCCCTCGTTAGCCCATATCACGTATATATTTCTATGATAAGAAAGTAATTTAAGGGTAGATTAAGTCATAAGGGTTGTAGAATAAATGTAAATAATTTTAACGTTAAGAAAATCAAATAATTTTACCAATTATAGGAGTAAATCGACTATTTTACAAAAGGTCAATAGCCAGCACACTGTATATAAATTATATTTAATTTAATGCATAAGAAAGAAGCTCATTTTGCAATAATCAAACATTATTTAGCTAAAATAATAATGTGTACGTCTTATAATACGCTTTAAGTTCAAGAAACGAGTAAAGATAAGGTTTTAAACGCAACAAATTGCATCAATATAAGCACATTATCGGGAAAGATAACCTGGTATTCTAGCTATTAAAGAATATCCTCAAAAATGTCAACGCATGAATAAGTAAACGTATTCTAATACGTCATTATTAGAAAATAAATACGTGACTAGGAATATTACATTTGCGGAGAAATCTAACATATTTATAATAATAAATAAATAACAGACAGTTCGTTATACGATAAGCTTTGGACTATAAGCGACACAAATATAAAGTACGTGACAGAATAAAAGAAATATTTGGAAATTCTAAGAAGATACTATGATATATTGAATGTCTACGTGCGAGATTGAATGGAGGAACAACAATTAAAACCAGGGAATTTGAGAATTACCAAGGTTCTACAGAGATAAGCGGAAATTACAAACGTTTATCAATAAACACGCGATGCGCACCAATTAAAACATGCATAGGTGGAGCTTATAAATACGATAGGAAACTCGAAAATAGATAGTCCATCTTCAACAAGGCACGAACCACGTCGATATAAAGTAAAAATTTACGTACCAGTGACAATTAGTGAAAAATCAATAATTTAGTAAAAGTGAAAGATTCAAAGTGCCAAATTTTTGTGCGACAAAAAATAGCCGTTCTACGCTTAGATGGCTCCGATTAAAGGTCCGAAGATCTAAAAGTACATCTAAATGTATCTCCGAATAAAGATTTAAATGTAACGTCTGAATAGATACTCTAAATGCATATTTAAATAATACGTCTGAGAATACGTCTAAATAAATTATTACATGGAAATATAAAATACACGTGAAGATACTAAGGTTACTCCAGAAATCCGAGGAAAACAATACAAGCAATCATTAATCCATCATTCTGGCCAATCAAGTGAAGCAAGTCGAGCTGTAAAAATCAAGGGATGCTGACCACAGATAATATGGGGCAATTCCAGTGACAAGCAAGGAAAACGCAGGTTAGAGATCTTAAAATTTTTATTAGTTAAAGATGGTTTCAATTTTAATATTTGTTATATATTATATATCTGTAAGAGTCAACAAGAAGGTCATTTGAGAATTTGAAAAATAGTGAAAGCATCTTTGAACGTTCGAAAAGTACTTAAGAGTAATTATAAAGATATTTTTGCTGGCTTTCAGAAAATTATAAATTTAGTGAATGTTAACTTTCTATTCAGGGGCTAAATTTTGAATTTACATAAAACTGTACATATTATCAATCATTATATTGTGTAATCTCTGGATTGCTTTATTTAAATTAATTTAACAGTTAGGTAGTAGAAAGGAAAAGGGTTAAACAATCTTTATTGTCGTGAAGTAAGGCATGTTGTGTTTTTGAGTTCACCGAGGCAGAACAAATTATAGAAAATTTAAAGGGGTTCACAGCAAAATTAAGGAAGAAATATTTGTAGAAATTTCAATAAAATTTTTAATGACACCAATTAAAGGGCATAGCATAGCAATGAAAATGATACGCCCAATCGTGGGGCATTTTACAGCAATATATATATATATATATATATATATATATATATATATAATTCAGTTTTTCTTTTATGGGTTATAGGTCCTGTTTAAAAAAATATTAAAAGGCGTACTCTTTTTATTCCATCTGAATTTTCGAGTATATTTGTACTCTTGGTCACAGATTACTAAAAATTACACGTTGTATAAACACAGTTATTGCAAATGAGTATATACTTACAATAGTTGAGATTGTGTAATTACTGGCATGTGTAACAGGAAACATTTTTAAAAAACTATTTAGAACAATTACAAAATTGACAGTTTCTGACAAATGACATATAAATTAAAACATTTGTATAAAAACATAATTGTTCTAAATAGTTTTTAAAAATGTTTCCTGTTACACATGCCAGTAATTACACAATCTCAACTATTGTAAGTATACTCATCTGCAATAACTGTGTTTATACAACGTGTAATTTTAGTAATCTGTGACCAAGAGTACAAATATACTGAAAATTCAGATGGAATAAAAGAGTACGCCTTTATTATTTTTAAACAGGACCTATAACCCATAAAAGAAAACTGAATAGTATTAAACCAGAGGTCGTTAATTCTAACTACATATATATATATATATATATATATATATATATATATATATATATATTAAAATACCATTCAAATATAGTAGTTGAAATTAAGTGCCAAAAGGCAATTTTAAAATGACTAAGTGGCGTAGTAAGATGTGAAATGCTCAAGGGTTTATACCGAGTTGAATTTTAAAAGCCTTTGAAAGTACATTTGCCGTCCAAAAGCCGGATGCGTCTATGAATGTTCACTATCAACATGCATCCAGGGTCAAGTGTAATTTATTTTGGTTTCATTTTCTATAGAATCAACTTTTGGACAATATTTGTAAACTCAAAATTATTAGTTAAAACATCGTAAAATGTGATTGGTTGAATGTAAAGATTTAGGACATATAATAGAATTTAATGTAATTATGAAACTGTATAAAAGACATGGACTATGGTATGTGCGACACGAACTTAGTTATTTGTTATGGACTTTAAGATGTAGTAGGCTAGTAGAGAGTTAACATTGTCGCCTTAGAGAGTAAACAAAGTGATTATTTTTCGAAGCAATTTTGTAAAAGACGTGTTTTGAGATTATTTTTCGAACCAATTTTGTAAGGGACGTGTTTTCAGAATTGTGCTAATTTGTATTCAGATAATTTGAAAAGGAAAATAAAAGTCATTGTTTTAAAATGAGTTTAATTGAAAAGTGGCAAAAGATACAAGCATAGGAATTATAAAGGAAATAGTAGTGATTGTGCGACGGAAAAATAGTTTGATATTGGAGTGTGGTTTAAAGTTAGAAGGTTATCGAGAGTGGTTATACAGAAAGAAGTTTGATATTGGAGTGTGGTTTAAAGTTAGAAGATCATCGAGAGTGGTTATACAGATTAGAAGTTGGATATTGGAGTGTGGTTTAAGGTTAGAAGGAGCATCGAACAGAAAGATAAAGAAACGAGTAGATTGGAGATTAGATACGGAGAAGCGGACGGTTTTATAGAGGAAACAAGAATTCGAAGTGGATATTAGCAGAAGGGAAGTTGTAACACGGTATTTTCTAAATTCTAAATTTGGGTTAATCATTTCAGATATTGGGGAACAGTTAAAAATTAGAAGATACCTGGAAACAGCACGAAAAGTTGAGAATATCATTGTAAGGACGCATACGGAGATTAGGATTTTGTGCCAGGATTCACCGAGGCATCAACGGAGTATAGACCAGGTGAGTGTTTAAAATCATTTTTTGATACGTAAAAATTTGGTCATTTTAATTTTGGTTGAAATTTCATTTGGCACATAGCAACTTTGATCATTTTATAAATTTTGGCATATACAAAAGTAGAGTAGCAAATTTAGTAGAAAAACAAAAGAGTGCACTTTGGTTGGACGTAGCACATCTACTTATAACGAATCCACTATAAGTAGTTTGAATACCCTGAGATTAAGAGTTTTAAATAGTCGAGGCATTACATTAAATAGTTTATAAAAGAACCAACCAAACGGTGCAAGTACAAGGGGCGTGCATTAGGTGTGCACATTTTACAAAAGTATAAAATAAAGGGTATAATATAGGTGAAACACACAAAAAGTAGAGGGGTGGTGTATATAATAATATATATATATATATATATATATATATATTTTAGGTAGTTAATTACACTAGAATTGTTACTATTAAATGTACATTTATAAGGTTTATTGTAATTTACACAATGACACATACTGTAGAATAATTATTGTACTAAGTTTAGTTATTATCAAGTGTTAAAAAAAATTTACATACATATCAAATTATAGTTTTGTTTTATATAAAAACCAATGCTGGAATTTATTTACAATTACATCATTCTCTTTCTGGTTAAAACTCTTAATGCACTTGCATTGAAACCACTTAATTAATTATACATCAAGTATCTTGTTCCAATTAAGTGTTTTATTTCCGTTACAGTGGCTTTAATTTTTTTAAACTTTATTTATACTTTCCTGATATATTTTTTATGTAAGTCTTTTGTTTCTCAACGCGACCTGTAACGGTTAATGATAGCTGAGCGAGAGTGAATGTCGTGCACATATCCTTTTCAAACAAATTAGAAAAGGATAGGGTGCAACCTACATGGCAAATATACCTTTAAATGTTGTATTTACATAAAAACTACCAAATTTTACTAGCAGTTTATGGAAACTGGTGAAAACTATCTAAAATTTTCTTACTCGGGTCAAGTTTACCCTAAAATTTCCAGCTTTGGTTACTTAGGTTAGGTAGTAAGCTTTGGAACCACTAGTTTAAATTAATGTCGCGGATATCTGAGCACTAAATATTATATCGCTTACGTGATGCAGGACAATTAAATATTTAACAATAATTATATAAGTGTTTTACTTCAAGCCCAGAATAATTCTGTGGCATCATCGTACTTTTATGTTGCAATAAATTAGGAGAGTCTGTAACGTATAACCATTGCTTTGCATTTAAATTCTCAGCGTTAACTATCCTGAGTAAAAGCACTTTCTCATGTAAATAGCCATAAAAGGTTTTAGGTACTTAAGAAATAAGTAAAATGGAACGGGGGAATGAATTAAGATTATATCATTTCTAAATATCAACCAGTTAAAAACGATACCCCGGAAAAATTACGAAAGTCCTTTAATTAGATCAAATTACTAATATCAAAGAAATTATTGGCAGTATGTGATATGGAACAATGAACTGAACGCATATGTACAAACCACGTTATATAACTTGGCATACTTTTTCTACTGCATCTTTACTCTCAAGTATGTCAGTAAAGCGAAGACATAAATATCTCCATGTAGTGAAAGGGTTACGTTAACTAACCTACAACCTTTTTCTATAAGGTTATATAATTCTAAAAATCCTTTAAATTCGTATGCTACTTTGAATTTGATATTTATATAGCAAAACCAATTAGACAGATTGTGTCGAAAATAACCACATTAGAACTTGTTCTTGATGGCTTGTAAAAAATCTATATCTCTCTATACTATCTATTCATAATAAGAAATGGGACCAACCTTTATTAGAAATAATTTCAAACAATTTGCTTGAATCTGCTATAAATCATATACATAAGGCACGTATTGTAGCTGCTTCTTAAAAACATTCAGGTATTTGGTTAGAAGCCCTTCCTTTAGCTTCTTTGGGGACCTTATTAGATAACAATTATTTTAGGATAGCCGTAAGCCTTAGATTGGCTGCGCAATTATGTACACCACACACATGTATTTGTGCTAGCCATTCATGGACTTAGTTGTCGTCTCAGTGCAGGTCGCCATATAGTCATAAAAATGTGAACAATTTAATAAAGCGCATACTGGTCTCAGCTGACGCATCCCGTACATTTTTTTCTGTTAATAAGAAATACGCGGTCTAATAATTTTCAACTCAAATCCCTTTGGCGTTAAAAACGAAAACTAATTCAGTAAATTAAAATAACCGTTTCACGTGTTAATTCAATTATCTATTTGTGTAAATTTGATTCCTATTGTTACATACTAGAGCCTAATTAATAATAAATACTCTTTCTAAGAATTTCTCAACGTAAAATTTATGCTAAAATTAAACAGGTGATAACTGGTTCTAGGTATCTGATAATTCATTCTTATGTGTTTTCCATTGAAAGCTTCGTCGAATTAAAGCCGCGTATTATCCCAATAAACTGTGTTTTTCCAGTTGTATTTCCTTAACAACAATATTACTTTGAGCTCTGGTCCTTAATGAAACGAAATTAATATTCACTTGCTTTTCAATCTACACAACGAAAACACGTGTAGAATGGTTGGTTGTTTCCGTTTTTCTGTATGAAAAGTTCGCGCACGCCTACAGCGTGGTGGTATTTATGGGTTTTATAAAATTGTACCCTTTGACGACAATAAATTAATTTTATTTATAATTACTATAGCTCCTTCCGGTGGCTCTTAAAACCACAATAAATGGTCGCCCCTTGCTGTGATGGGAGGACCACCCCAAAGCGGGATCACACGCACCTCTGTTTCGCACCGTCTTTACAGACGGTAGGAGCCAACCCGACGGTGCTGACTCGAGGGTGAGTGTTTATACACTAATTTTCTTATATGGGTACCCGGTAGTTATTGGAAACAACATATGTACACGGGTCTACGGATGCATCACCTTGTTGGTGGTAAAATAACTGGTTGTTTGAATGTGCGAGAATATTATGTTTATTGATTTCTTTATTAGGATAATTTTATGTATAGAATTCCGTACTTTCAATGCTGATTTCGAGCTGTGATTTTTAGTGGAGTAATATTTTTCCTTTTTCTTGTTTGAAGATTAATATAGAGGGTGTAAGGATAAAGGGATGAACCAATGATATGGAATTCACCTACCTTTAATGACTGCGATCTTGATTCAACGCTGGTCGATCAATGTAACGAAACTATTAATTGATTGCGGACTGTAGTAATGTTAATTAGCACACGAACCGATTGTACGGCACTAATTACTGCAAAATAACCACGACAACATATTGCGTACATGTGACGCTTGCTACGACTTTCGAAGCACTGGTTTAATTAGCACACGTACCGATTGTACGGCACTAATTACTGCAAAATAACCACGACAACATATTGCGTACATGTGACGCTTGCTACGACGTTCGAAGCACTGGTTTAATTAGCACACGAACCGATTGTACGGCACTAATTACTGCAAAATAACCACGACAACATATTGCGTACATGTGACGCTTGCTACGACGTTCGAAGCACTGAAATTTCTGTCCTTTCTCACCATTTAGTCCCTTTTCTTGTAGGTAGGTAGTGGATAAAACCGGATTATAGGAAGGGTTTAAGTACTGTTAGGTTAAAGGATAAGCGACATTAATTAATATCTATAAGTTTAAGGTAAAACGTGTACATAGGGTAAATAAGCCTAAACATACCGCCCACCAAAATAAGTGTGAAGCAACTTATTTTAAAAGTAAACGGCAACAAATACTTATACGTATACACTTACGAAAAATACTAAAACTATTTTTACAAAGGAAGAGGACATAGTTTAACAAGTGGTCTTTTGAGAAATCTTGCATTGTTTTCACACCTGCCACGCGGCTAATGTTGTCTGAACCAACATACAGTTTTTCTATGCGCTCTAATTTCCAATGTAAAGGTGCGACTTGATTGTCATGAATTAAGACTAACGTTCCAATTTTCGCCTCAGAAGTAGGGGTAAACCATTTTGCCTTCTGTTGCAAAGAATGCAGATATTCATTACGCCAACGCTTCCAAAATGATTGTTGGATGCGTTGAATAAGTTGCCAACGATCTAATTTTGATATTTCCAACTCAAGGAGAACTGGATCGGGTATGACAGAAACAGGCTCTACATTCAAAAAATGGGACGGACTTAAAAATGAAAAATCATTCGGAACTGAGCTCATGGGGCACAGAGGCCTTAAATTTAAAATGGCTTCAACCTGAATTAAAACCGTGTTTAATTCCTCGTATGATAATATCTGGTCGCCAATCACTCTTTTTAAATGTGTCTTGACAGACTTAATTCCAGCCTCCCACAACCCGCCAAAATGAGGAGCTGAGATTGAACACGAATTCAATTCCTTCAGCATGCGCTGATTGAGTCATCAGTTGCGAGATTTTGTTCGATGCTCCAACAAAATTGGTACCGCAATCGGAATAGAGTTTTAGGCATTTACCCCGGCGGGCTATAAAGCGTCGTAACGCGGCTATAAAAGCATCCGCCGACAAACTTGACACAAGCTCTAAATGAAGAGCCTTTGTGCTGAAGCAAACAAATAAACAAATGTAAGCCTTTAGTGACCTTACACCTCGATTACGGCTCATGAGAATACAGAAAGGACCTCCAAAATCAACTCCCGTGTGTAGGAAGGCCTTTACAGAGGTAAACCTTGATGCAGGCAAATCACCCATCGGAGGACAATAAGCAATTGGTTTCACTCTAAAACATCGAATACAAGATTTTAAACACTGACGTATGACTCTTTTTGCTGACAAAATCCAATAATTTTGGGTTAGTAAAAATTGTGTGGCTTTAAGACCAGGGTGTAAGTATGTTTTATGGCAGTCCAAGATGATTAATTCTGTTAATCTGTGAGTACGAGGAAGTACCAATGGAAATTTTGTTTCATATGGTAATTCCGAGTTTCTGAGCCGACCGCCCACCCTCAACAAACCACGCAAGTCGATAAAAGGGGTAAGAGGTCGAAGATGTTTACTAATTACCTTACCCCGTTTAATATTTTCTATATCCTGACTAAATGATTCTTGCTGAATTCTCTTAATCAATAATTCCATAGCGTGTTGCTGAGACACAGACACGTTATTTAAATTCTCACCAACTGCCTGTCTAGAAAATTGTAACTTACGAACAAACTGGTAAACATATGAAACAATTCTACATATTTTTTGTAGATTTGAAAATCTCTAGTAATGAATCTAAAAATTATCTGTCACAACAACATTTAATACCAATGTACGTTTCTCCACATCTATTGGAGATGTATCGATTAACTTTGGCATGTGGGTAACCGGCCAATTTTCTTCTGGAAGTGACAACCATGGAGGGCCTGTCCACCATAACTGATGATTGACTAAATCTGATGCTAACATCCTCTACAGGCGCAGTCTGCGGGGTTATCATGTGACCGAACATGGTTCCAAGATGCAGGAGGAACGCGATCCTGAATATGCGAAATCCGATTACTTATAAAAGTTTTCCAGTTATAAGATGACGATCGAATCCAACACAGAGCGACTGTAGAATCGGACCAAGCAACTATACGATCTAACGACAGACGAGTTTTATATGTATTTTGGACAAATGTCACTACATCAGACAATAACACAGCACCGCACAATTCGAGTCTTGGCAACGATATGCGCTTTGTGGGCGCAAGTCTAGATTTTGCACATACTAAGGCAACCTTTATATCACCCTGTATGTCAACAGTACAAAAGTAAATCACAGTAGCATACCCTGCCACTGAAGCGTCACAGAACGCATGCAGCTGTAGATCTTGAACATAATCAGAAATAATCCACCGAGGAATTTTAAGGTCTGATAATTGCGACATTTGTTGCAAATAAATTTTCCACTTTGAACTTATGGTCAACGGGGGACTTTCATCCCATTCAAATCCTAAAATCCATAACGATTGTATTAAATGCTTGGCCAAAAATACTAAAGGCGCTAATAGCCCTAACGGATCAAAGATCCTTGCTACTTCGGACAACATATTTCTTTTAGTACATGGTCTGTCTATGATATTTGTATCATAGAAGAATTGATCAAGCGACGGTTGCCAACGCAAACCTATTACCTTTTGGGTAACATTGTTAGATTCCTCGAAAGAAACAGCTTGTTGATAACGATAAGATTCTGGTAAATCATCAATGATACTAGCAATGTTACTATTCCATTTTCTCAATGTAAAACCTCCAGCCTCACAAATCTGATTTAATTCAGAAACTAGACGTTTAGCTTCATCAGGTGAACTGCACCCGGTAATCACATCATCGACATAAACATCCGACAACAAAACCTTGGCAGCGTTTGGATATTTAGGTGCTTCAGCATTCGCAAGCTCCTTAATAACACGCATTGCCAAGAACGGTGATGAAGTAACTCCGTAGGTAACAGTATTCAATTGATACTCGACTATTGACTCTGATGACGTTGGTCTCCAAAGTATTTTTTGATAAGCCCGATGATTCGGAGCAACAAAAATCTGCCTGTACATCTGTTTAATATCGGCAGTTAATACAATGGGATATAAACGAAAATCCAACAACAAAGCAAAATATCTTTCTGAAGCGGAGGTCCTGGCATCAAATGTTCATTCAATGAACCACCACTGGGACAAACCGCGGATGCGTCAAACACCACTCGAATTTGTGTAGTAGTGCTTTCCGGTTTCATAACCGCATGGTACGGAATATAATAGTCCGGAGATGGAATATTGCTACTAATTGAAGCATTTACTGGTGTCATATGCCCACTGTCGGAATAGTCTTGCATAAATTGTTTATACAAAGTGTATAATTCCTGATTCTTTTCCAAGCGACGTTCTAATAATAAAAACCGATTAAGTGCGACATCCCGAGACCCAACAAACAACGGTTCAGGACCACTAAACGGCAACGATACAACGAAACGACCTGTTTTGTCTCTCGAATAATTGCTACGAAAGTGTTTTTCACAAATTTCCTCTTGTGGGGATAACTTGTGTGTTGGAATGTCTGGAATGTTTTCCAGTTCCCAGAATCTAGTGATACTAGACTCTAAGGGTTCTACGAATGCACACAATGACGTGCCACTTGTCACTGGAGACACAAATTTGCCTGTCAGTAACCAACCAAATGAAGTGCAATTGCAACTGGTTCATCAGGTGAACCCGAACGAGTTTCATTACCCAAAGTGCGGGCAAAATATCTGCTCCCAACAACAAGTCTATATTACCTGGTTTATCAAAAGAGGGATCGGCTAAGTCTAAACCTTTTATATGTATCCAATTTTTCGAGGAGATTGGAGCCGTTGGTAACTTTCCACAAATTTCTGGCAATACAAATGCTTGAACTGAATATTCTGGCATTGTGTGTCCAACGGGTTTAATTTTACAAACTACCTTTCCGGTAATATGAGATGACGCTAACCCTAACCCTTCTACCTTTAATGCAACCTTTGATTTATTTAATCCAAGCCGTTGACGGCATTTTTCCGTTATAAAAGATTCCATACTTCCACAATCCAATAATGCTCTTACGATTTGCGCTTGTCCAAATTCATTGCGAATAGAAACTTGAACTGTTGATAACAATGTAGAAGCACTTGACAATTTCGACGAGAACAATGTACTACAATTTGAAGTAGAGGCAACATTTGAAACATCTGCAGCAGCAGGTTTTGTTTCAACAACAGAAGCAGAATTTTCAAAATGAAGGAGGGTATTGTGACCCTTTTTGTGACATTTTTTACATACCGATTTTGAAGGGCATGTTGCAATTTTATGTGTATCTTGAAGACAATTGATACACAAATTTTTATCCTTTGCAGTATTATACCTTTCTTAAGGAACCTTATCCAAAAAAATTTGACAACGATAAATCTGATGATTACCATTGCAAACCAAACATTTTACCGCGTTTGAAGTTGTAAGTAATGAGGTTTTAACATATGACTTCGGATTAAAAGAAAAACGCTTTTCCTTAATGTTTGTATTCAATGTGTGTTTTGAACTCGACTTCGATGGTTCGGACGAAATCATACTACTAATTTCCAAAGCTTTACACTGTTTTTCAAGAAATGATTTCAATTGCTCGTATGTAGGTATTTCTTCATTATTTTCAACCTCAAATGCCTTTAAGAGGTCAGCATCAACCTTTTGCTCAACAAATTAAACAATATTAAATTAAGTAAATCAATTTTTATTTGACGTAAACCTGACAAATTCTCTGTAAAACAATTCAACAAATCCCTAAGTTCTGTATGTGATTTTGCTTTCACCTTAGGACAATTTTCAAGAGCTGACCAATATGTATTGACAATCAAACGACGTGAGTCATAGCGTTGTACTATAACGGAGTATGCAATTTCATAATTGTCATTATTTATTGGTAGATGACGAATTAAATTTCTGGAATCTACATCCAACGCTTCAGTAAGAAATAAAAACTTTTCGATTGGTAATAACTGTGTATTTAAATGAATGAGATTTTTATACAAACTATGAAACGATTCCCAATGCTCTATGCGTCCAGAAAAGCTCCCAATTGCGACCTTTGGAAGTTTTAAATTACTGGTGATATCTATACCAGCGGTATCATACGACGATCTACTTGTAGAAAACGGTTTCGCTTCCTGCTTACTTTCAACCAAACTAACAAATTTTGCCCCAATAACTTTAATTGATATTAAAGTTTTATCCAATTCAATTCTGATTGCTGTAATTTGACTCAAACTGTCCGAATCATCCTCGTCTAACACACACCTTTTGTAGGATGCATCAAATTCTTCCTTTATCTCTACAGCTGACTGTACCATCATTGAAGCGATTGCTTGGTTTTCAAGATTATATTCCAACTTTGAAATACTTTCAAACAAATTTTCTATCCTATCCAAACACCCTTTTCCATCTACTATAAGACGGTCCATAAGCATCTGAGTCATTTCGAACAAAATAGCTATTCCCTAAACACGAGTACCCTTGTCACAAAAATAACAAATCTTAAAGATGTAAACCCAAACTAATGATGAACATGTAACTACTCTACCAATTTTCAGAAACTAGCAATTATGTAGCTAATCCTGAGTGACACTTTAATTTAACGTTAAAATGAGACTTGTGTTGACCACAACCCTTAAGATACCTCGAGGAATAACGCTTCTTTAAGCTCTCACCAAAATAGATTAGTGCAGCTTCAGGTTTACAATGCAAGTTCTTAGAACAGGGGTATCGCAACGATGTTTTTCCTATTTGTATACGCTTAATTTAACTTAACTGCTTTTTTAATGCACTTAAATTTTAAGAAGTAACTTTTTACAATGCAACGGCATGCACAATATTATGAAATAAGCCTAACTGCAATTACTATTAATGTGTAAAACTGACCTGATTACTCTAATTGTTTGATTAGATAATCAATTTTTATATGCAAATATTAATTAATCCGGCTCGAAGGACCAAAATGTAAGGATAAAGGGATGAACCAATGATATGGAATTCACCTACCTTTAATGACTGCGATCTTGATTCAACGCTGGTCGATCAATGTAACGAAACTATTAATTGATTGCGGACTGTAGTAATGTTAATTAGCACACGAACCGATTGTACGGCACTAATTACTGCAAAATAACCACGACAACATATTGCGTACATGTGACGCTTGCTACGACTTTCGAAGCACTGGTTTAATTAGCACACGAACCGATTGTACGGCACTAATTACTGCAAAATAACCACGACAACATATTGCGTACATGTGACGCTTGCTACGACGTTCGAAGCACTGGTTTAATTAGCACACGAACCGATTGTACGGCACTAATTACTGCAAAATAACCACGACAACATATTGCGTACATGTGACGCTTGCTACGACGTTCGAAGCACTGAAATTTCTGTCCTTTCTCACCATTTAGTCCCTTTTCTTGTAGGTAGGTAGTGGATAAAACCGGATTATAGGAAGGGTTTAAGTACTGTTAGGTTAAAGGATAAGCGACATTAATTAATATCTATAAGTTTAAGGTAAAACGTGTAAATAGGGTAAATAAGCCTAAACAGAGGGTGACCTAAAAATTGCAGTTCGCCATGTTAAAAATGATTTTTTTTTGTTCGTAAATATGTATATTGTGTACCTACGAATTGTTCATTTTTGGTACTGTTGTGTTTTGTATATAATTTTGTTTTTTAAATTAGAGGTTTTTTAGTTTGTAAATGTTTGATTGTACGTGAGTGAGTATATTTTTATTTCAGACCGCCCTTAATTTTTTTGTAGGTATAATACTCCGCCCACTCACCGATTGAGCCCGGTCAATTTTTTTTTTCTATCTCGTTTTTATTTTCTTTTTTTTTAGATTACGTCGCCGAACGTAGCAACCTCGTATTCTTTAAACTCATTATATGTTTAGGAAAGACGGTAAAAGGCCAGATGGAATTAGTCTAATTCCATGAAAGTTAAGAAAACCAACGATGTGGGATTTTACTTGTTGTGACACACTTGCTCCTTCACATGTAATTTCTTCTTCATATAAACTTAGCTCGACAGCAATTGCTGGTGAAAACATTAAATTAAAAAAATATTCATCTTTATCAGATCTCTATCTATTTTATTCCGTCTCGATTGAAACTTTCGGAGTCTTTGGAGAACAAGGATTACAATTCTAAAAAGAAATTGGTAAAAGAATTGCAGACTACACATATATGGCAATAGAGCCACTAAATTTCTACTACAGAGAATTGCCTTATCAATTCCAAGAGGCAATGCCATTTCTGTTCTCGGAATAATTCAACTATCTAAAAATTTAAATGAATTGTTCTGTCTACCTTCAAAATTTTCGAATAATAACACATACACTGAAAATTATACAATTAAACAAAAACACGGCGTAGAGCTAATCAATAATAATGTATCTAATTTATATTATTCACATTTTTAATCGGAAATCAAGATAATGATCATATATCTATTACCGTAGATAAATTAACGAAAAACGTAAATACGTCCAAAACAGACGATATATCGAATAATAACAAAGTATTAAATAATCATACAGCCCTAGATACTACAACAATAGAGAAAATGCACGTTTTGATATATCTGAAAGTATAAAGAATATTAATTTTCCAAAGACACGTGGCTTAGTAAACTTAAGCACTACTTGTTTTTTAAATTCTGTTATACAATGTATCGGACAAATACCGTACTTATTACAATTACTGCTTGAAACTCTAGAGTCTGGACAATATTTTCAACTACCGTGCGGAAGGTCAAATTCAGATAATAAAGATTCATTTACGTTAGACTCACTTAATGGAACTTTAGTAAGTTGCCAACTTTTAACACGTATCTTAGCACAAACAATAAAAGAACTACAAAGTCATACACCAGAAGTATTGTTACGAGCTACTATTAGGCACTGTTTAACACACACAAGCGCCGTAAGCAACGTATATACTACAGAAATCTAGAATTTTCTAGGATATACTGGATTATGAATCATCCTTTTAATTCAGGGTATATATGACCGCTGATAAATGTAAGAGTTAAGTCTATATCAGAATGTCGAATATAAATTATATTGTGTAAAGTTAAATAGTTAAGGTTTTGGAAGTCCAAGAGTAAACATAAATTTATATTATGTGAACGTGTCTATTGTACATACAGCTTGTAGAATACCTAAATAGACAAAAGTGTAATAAATAAATAGTAATGTTAGTGTTGTTAATAGACCTATGGATAAGAATTTAGTTTAAGAAGATGTTAGTGCTTGTAAATAGCAATAGTGTGATAGTGCTTCATTGTAATTGGACAGAAAACATCTATAAATAAAGCATATGCTGTTAATTGGACTTGTGAACCGTGAGTAATAAAGACTATTGTTATTGCTTGCTTTAAATTAGTAAAACGCGGTAGTAGTAGCCCGTTACACTGGTGTCAGATGTGGGGTGATTAATTAAGTCTAAAGACATTTGAGTAGTTTGTATATGCCAGTTACAAGAAGCCAAAGTAAAATGGACGCAGAAACTTTAATGAATTTCCTCAAGGATTTAAAATCCGGTATAGAAGAAAGGTCAGCTAAACTAGAAATGACACTTGGTGAAAATGCTGAGAAAATAGAAAAAAAGTTGTGTGAAAATGTTGCAAAAATGGAAGTAAGTTTTAGTGAATATGATGAAAAATGGAGTAACGAAACTAGCGGTGCCCAAGCTAGGCTGTGGACTGGATCACTTCGATTGGAGGATAGTCCAAAATATGCTAGAAGTAGTTTTCCAGGGAACCAACGTCCAGTTCCTTGTTTGTTGTTATCAACCGGTTGCCTACCAAGACCAAGAAAAGAGTGTTGACTGTTATTTCCAACGACGTGCTGGATGCACCAGAGGAGATAGCTGCCGATACCGTCATCAGTCATCGAATTGGCGTCAAAATGTTTATACAGCTACAAGACGTAACTGTTTTAAAAAGGGGGCAGTGTTACGAGCTACTATTAGACAACCCGTCAAACACACACACAAGCGCCGTAAGCAACGTATATACTACAGAAGCCTATAATTTTCTAGGATATACTGGATTATGAATCATTCTCTTAATTCAGGGTATACATAAGACCGCTGATAAATGTAAGAGTTAATTCTACATCAGAATGTCGAATACAAATTATATTGTGTAAAGTTAAATAGTTAAGCTTTTGGAAATCCAAGAGTAAACATAAATTTATATTATGTGAACGTGTCTATTGTACATACAGCTTGTAGAATACCTAAATAGACAAAAGTGTAATAAATAGTAATGTTAGTGTTGTTAATAGACCTATTGTTAAGAATTTAGTTTAGGAAGATATTAGTGCTTGTAAATAGCAATAGTGTGATAGTGCTTCATTGTAATTGGACAGAAAACATCTATAAATAAGGCATATACTGTTAATTGGACTTGTGAACCGTGAGTAATAAAGACTATTGCTATTACTTGTTTTAAATTAGTGAAACACGGTAGTAGTAGCTCGCCACAGTATATAATCCAAGAATGCTGTTTCCATGTCTTACACAAAGATTACTACAATTTGCTGGAGGCCAACAGCATGACGCACATGAATTACTACGACATTTACTAGAAACAACGAATGAAGATCTGAGAAGGCATCAAGAAAAACTGTAGAAAAATTGAAACCAATCTTAATATAAATCTTTCCTCTGTAGAAAGTAATGAAAGAAAAACAAGAAAATTATATAAGCAGGAAACATCAAAATTACGAGTACTATTACCCACTGAACAAGTTCTCCGAGGTGTCTTAATTAGTACATTACAGTGTCAAAATTGTATGCATATTTCACACCGCGAAAAATTCTTTCTTGATCTGAGCTTATCTATATCACAAAAACAAAAATCTGCCAATATTACTACCTGAAACAAAAAAATGAAAGAACATAAATCATCAAAACATAGAGAAGAAAATAAGGATTATAAAAAGTAGGATTTAATGATACTACTATTTACAAAACTGGAAAATTTAAAGACAACGACTCAAACTACGGGTCAAACGCTGGCACAGAAAATAACATCGATCCACCATAAGATTCTAGGATCTCCGACAAAACGCAGTTGAGTCAATTTGTGTTCGATACTCTGTGCCATACACGATTTTCGAATAGCCTCATTTGTTTGTATAATCTCTTGCATTACAACATTGCAGTTTCATGTTTCAGTATACTTCGCACATAAACCCTTTAAATTATTTATACCTACATCATATACTAATATGTTATACAAGTCGTCTGTTTATATTTTGTATCATAATTTAAATTTGCTTGGTATAGATATGGATAATCACACGTTTATCTTAAAGAGACTTTTAAGTGCTGATGTAAATATTATAATCAATACTTAGTGTTGATTGATTTTGTTACATCATTTGCATAATGAACTATCCAGTATTACTTGAGTATGTTGCTATGTACGTTGTAATTTAGTACACACTACGTTTATTATAACTCCGTTTTGTGTTGTCCTATAAGTGGTAGTAATGTCTGTTGGGCAAATATATAAATAAATAAATAAAGCGAATGACCATATCCTAATATTAAAGCACCATAGTTTTAAGATCTAACTTTTTGTCCAGACAAGTACACTACTGTCATTTTGCTCCAACAAATTTTCACAATTTTTTGTATTTCAGAATGGAAGAGTCTTTGGACAGTAACCACGAATTGCCTGACAAATTTTTATTTGACATCTACAAATGGGCGCTAGAATGTAAGTTTGTCTTTAAATTAGAACTAGTGTAATATCGATGCCAGTATGTTTGTTATAGCTGTGGCAAGAGTATCTTTGGATACTCGCTTAGGTTGTTTGGAACCAAATCTTCGCAAAGACTCAGAATCACAGAGAATAATTGACTCTATAAACACATTTTTCTGGAATGTTGCGGAAGTCGAATTAAAAATGCCTATCTGGAGAGTTTACCAAAACAAAGCATTCAGAAAATATATTGCAGCGTTGGAAGACTTCAGAACGTAAGTTAAATTTAAAGATAAGTCTGCCATGAACGAAAACTGAGGGATAAATGTATCTTCGTAGTAGCGTTTAGCATACGGATTTTTCGTAGAGCACTACAGTTTAACTGCGGGGGGTTGTGCGGGCTCACGGACGATTGAAAATGGTAGTAGAGGTCAGGTAAACGTGATAGTTAAATCTAATCATTCTATATTACTTGATAACAACGATATTACCTGCTACTTTATAGTGTTCTTATTACCAAATGTTACTATATTGACTTTACGAACAAGGAAGCTTAAGTTAATGCCAATCTTATTTCTTTGTTTTCTAACTGATTTGGTTTATATGTTTTATTATATTGCATCCATCATCTTACAATACGCTTTCACCATCTAATAAACACCAACTTAACACGTAGAGCACAATGTTTCTAGAAAATTACTGTTAAAAGCATAGTGTTTTCTTTTGGACGCCATTATTTAGTATTTTTTCATAACGCTCACAGTTTTTAAAATTCTATTTAATTGACGTACTGTGTTTTGTGTCTACTTAACGCATCCCGCAATTGTTATTTTCTTAACGGTATTCCCGTGGGTTAAACTGGCAAACACAATATGAGGCCTTGAATTTGTAAAAGCTTTTTTTACTTATCGTTACACCTCGATTTTTTTTATCTACTCAACCCTTCACTATTTCATCTTAGATTTTCATATTTGTATTTCCGCTGATAATTTTGATTATTGCAGTAAAGAACCTTTGAAATTTTGGCGCTTTATAATATTATACTTTATTTTCCTTTGCATTTCTGTATCTTACTGTCGTGCTGTTGTTGCTAGCGATTTCTTTTTGGATTTTTTTTTTGTGTTGGGTTTATTTCAGATACACGCTGTTTCGTTTCATTAATATTAGACATACCAGTATTTCGAGAATTCCTTCACCATGGAGACTTGGTAGCTAGACGTGAATCGATTGCTCAAACACGAACTCCAATAAGAATTGTCTGCGCATGGGTTTGACTCAGACCTTGGTGTTGAAGAATTACGTAAAGCCACTCGAGTTGAGATTCGTATAGAGACAAAACAATCCTTTACCCACATCAGTATAATATTGCATTTGAGGCAGGCGATAAGGCTATTAAGATTTCATTAACGGAACTAGGGCGGTACATTGAGGAATTTACTGGTGATACTACGAAGAAAAACATTTTTCTTGTTTACGATCCTTGTGGGCTCACACCCAGCGACGTTATGAATTAATAACCGCGAAATCGGACGAAGAACTTTTTTAAAAGAATAAAATTCCCGTTTGCATTAGAAATGGTTCATTTTGGAATCGATACGACTGTGAAAAAGTGGTAAAGTGTCACTTTCGCTGAAATTTACCTAGCAACGTTCTCTTGGTCAACAAGTTGCTTCAGCCCCTGCGGATGCTAAGGACGAATTACCTTTCTGTCCTCTGATTTTAAGCTAGACATGGATACTTCCGATACCCCAATCCTATACCTGCTACTAGGTAGTACCTGATTTCCAAATTAAATACTTCGTTCTCTGAGAAAAATTCTCTACTCGAATTTCTAATCCGCACAGAAGAACGTAGCATGTCTCGAAATATTTCTGTCCAAGAAGGAAAGCACTGCTTATCCTTTGCACACACCAGGATTCCCTTACTGGTTAGTAAGATGCTGCCCAGTTATTAAAACCCAAATTTTTGCCTGAGGATTATAATAAACGCGTATTCGATGAAATAAACTCCAGAACAATGGGTCCTACCGAAACCATTGCGTTGTACGTAGCTACCATGCAAGGTTTATTTACGCGATTGTCTGTTCTCCTATCAGAAACACAACAATTAAAGATTTTCTGACATAATATAGTCCCGTACTACCCAATCTGCTTTACCCTTAGTAGCAATTACTTCTCTGTCACAATTATTATCCTTAGAGGAAAGATTGGAATTCAGTAAATGTTCTTTAGATACGTTCCATTTCCTAACACTACCCCTAAATTATTAGAAACTTTTTAGTGCATTGCCACCTTAAGGGCACGGGCATTCCGCGCTTTAAAACCACAGCTGTCATGCATTCAGTTTTTACTACCACTAACTTTTAGGTTATGTTTTTTGATTCTAACCCTGATTCTACTTACAGGCCACTCTCCAGGGTACGCCCTTCTAGCACACTGACTAAATCTACTCCAACTAGTAGAACTACTTTTTTCTCTACCACTCCCTTCCTTACTACACCTACTGTGACTAGATAAGTCATTTGTTTCAACTGAGACCAAGCTGGACATTTTTCTCCTAAGGTTCTTATCCCGAAACGAGGACGAAGTGCCCTTGCGCTAGTCTAGGATTCTCCTTTCCAAAACTTTAATAAACAATCTCAACCTTTATTAAATTTTATATACACTAATGTTCGTGGCACCGAACGCCCTTTTCTACAAGTTCAAATTTTTGACATTTCGCTTGTTGGTCTTCTTGATTAGGTGTCACCCGTACTATCCTTGCCGGTTCTGGATGGCACCGTTTAGGTTAACTAAACTTATTTCTCCACCCGTCCTCTTCCTCTTTCTGTAGTCTGCCGGATAATTCTATAACCCTCTAGAATTTGGTCACTACTCTGGATGTCCTTGGTGTTTATTTTTGGAAGTCTGTACAATGTGTTCCTAATTTTCACAATGATTTAAAGACTTTTGCTTCCCCTTTCTCTCTAGCTATAATTACTTTCTATCCTACCCATGCTATTTCTGAACTTACTTCCGAGCAAAAACTTCCTTTAGACTTCCTAATTACTACCACATTTTCTATGCAGTCTACTAGTCTGAGTTGCACTAATTTGGCACAACATGATGTTATTAGTTCAGCAGACCCTGTCTAGCAACGGTAGTACTCCCTTTCTCTTATGCTCTTCAAAGTTGAACTTGACAAGATGCTCCGCCTCGGAGACGTTGAACCATCTAAAAGTACGTAGTCTAGCTACAGTGTTGTGGTAAAGAAAGATGAGTACTAAGAGTTTTGTATCGACTTTTGTAAGGTTGACTAATAACCCAGAAAGACGCCTACCCGTTTCAGTACATTTCACTATCCTAGACCGTCTCCTTTATACCCGTTTCCTCTCCTTTCTGGATATCAGGTTTGTGTACTGGCTCTTATCTCCCAATTCTAAACTCATTACTACTTTCAATGTATTCCAGAGAAACCTGTATCAATTTTGGAGTGAGTCTTTTGGTCTCCATAATTCACCTGCTACTTTTTAACGGCTTATCGGTCATCGGTTCTGACCTGGAACAATTCTACTTCGCATATCTCAACGACATCATCCTAGCTACCACTTCTTTTGACGAACACCTTTGAGTCCTCAACTTCGTCCTTTCCCATCTTTTCTTAGCTGGCCTTATCTTTCGTCAAGATCAATGTCATTTCTGTCTTCTCGAATTGCGCTACCTCGTTTATGTCATTAACACAGATGGTTTACTTGTCGATCTTGAAAAAGTTTTCTCTAATCCTTAATATTTTTCATCCATACTCGATTAAAGAAATCTATTAACTGATTGGCATGGCCAGCTGGTACCGGTGCTTTATTCAAAATTTTGCCACTCTTACTTCTCCATTTTCCAATCTTACTTTAAGAGTGTCCTCTTTTTCTGATCTCGCAATTGTCAGTCCGCATTCCTAGCCCTTAAACACCATTTAGCGTCGTCGTCAATACTTTCCTGCCCAGACTTTACCTTACCCATTACTATTCAGTCCGACGCTTTCCATTTCGGTGTAGGTGTTATTTTTGAGTCAGCCCACCTCAGAAGGTGTGAAAGTGGTTAGTTATATTAGTCGCTCACTTTCCAAACCCGAACGTAATTATTCTGTCTATAGACAATTGAGAAGTTTCGCCCGTATATCGCAGACACTTACTTCACCTCTATCACCGACCATCATTCGCCCATCTGGCTGAATAAAATCCAATGCTCATCTGGACGCTTATCTGACTGGTAGCTTCGTCTCCAGTAATACTATTCCTCAATTATCTACCGTAAAGGCAAAGATCATGTCGTTTCTGATACTCCTTCTCGTTCTGTTCGTATCCTCGACCTTATTTTTCTTTCGACCATTACCTTTCTTGAAGTTGCCCCTTCTACTCCTGATCCATGGTACAATAATATGTTCTACAAAGTCCCATTCCGGTCCATGCTAAACAATTTCCTTTTCCAAGGTTTTATCGTAGTTGATTCTCAAACCGATTGGAGCAGCGTAAACATCTGATATCCATTTACCGCAATCTTCCTACTTCTGGTCATTGCGACATGACAAACACTTCCGCACGTTCCTTTCAAACCTGCTATTGACATTGCCTCCGAGCTGACGTCGTACCGCTACGTCCGATAGTGTCCTGTTTGTACTGCTCACAAAGTTAAACATCTACCACCTTTTGGTTTCTTTGTTCCTAGGGTCAAACCATGCTATCCTTGGCAAATGATCTCTTGTAAACTTATCGGTCGTCCTCTTCGTTCCACCAAAGATCGTTCCAATATCCTAGTAGTGGCTAATTACTTTACCAAATTTCTTCTTCCTTTTTCTTTGCGCAGTGCCACTACATAGTTCATTTCCAAGATCCTCGAAGTCTTTCTACTTTTTGGTGTTTCACTGACCCCATCGCTGATAACGGTGTACGATTCCACAGCCGTTAATTCATCTTCATATGTGCACGATATCACACCCGAATCCCTTTCACCGTCCGTTAACACCCTCAAATCATCCTGTGGGACGTGTTAACCGCTACCTCAACACCATGCTTGCTTCTCAAATTGTTCGAAGTAAGATCAAATAAAATTTTCCTACAGTCCTTTGTAACCGGCATAAATTTCGGTTAGAAAATGAATTTTTATCTTTGAAGTTTAGTATTGTTTTGCTTAGAAATTCCAATCCGTTATGTGAAGTGATCATTTTTTTTCTATTAATCATAAGATTTCCTATGTTATCTATGCTATCTATGTTTTTTAGCTACATACATTTTAGTTCCTAATATAATGTACACTTAACGAATTACCAGTTTTCTTTTGTTTTTGTCAATTTGGGGTATTTCACTTTTATTCAAGTTTCATATTCTTTTTTCGATTTTGATGATGCCAGTTCATTTATATCTACTTTGAACAGACCTTTATATTTTTAATTCTTCTTCTTCATTAACTGGAAATTTTAACTTTAAACCACATTTTGTTTCTGTTAAATTGCGACCACTACCTATATCTACTAGGGTAACGTTTTTAATCCTTTACCAGGCTTTTAAAGCTATCCTTAAAGTAACATAGCATAACTTAAGTAAATCCTAACTATATCACCTGGCATTGTTAACAAGTATAACCATCGTTTACGATTTATAAAGCGTTCGCGCTAATTAATTCGTTTCTGATACAGAGTTCTATGAGATTATCCCCCTCTTTTATTTTTCGCTCCTAAACTACTTCCACCCAATAGTTTTCTGCCTCTTCACCTTGACTTACAACTGCATTAAAAACTCCGCTAACTAACAACTTCTTTCCCTTTCTAATGTTTTGAATACTTCTAGAACTTGATCATGCATTTTTCTAATTTCTACTTTTTCATGATCAGATATGCGCATATACGAGGGCCGTCCGGAAAGTAGTACTTGTTTTTGAATAAAAAATAAACTAGTACAGCTTAATAAATTTTAATGTTTTATTTGAAAAGAACAAACCTCCACATAGTCACCTCGCAAATTTAAGCATTTATCATACCGTGAGGCGAGTTTTTGTATGCCAGCTTCGTACTCTTCTGCCGCCAATGTATTGAGATATGTAGTCACAGCTGCTTCAGTTCATCATCACTTTCAAATTTCTTTCCTGCCAAAAAACCCTTGAGTTTTGTAAACTGATGAAAATCTGAGGGTGCCAAGTCTGGGCTGTAAGGTGGCTGGTTAAAAGTTTCCCATTTGAATTGTTGAACAAGTTGTTCTGTTATTCGAGCAGTATGAGGCCTGGCATTGTCGTCGATTTAGAATTGCTCGCCGTAATTACTTTAATGTCACACAATATGCATTGGTATTTATAGTGTCCGCACGGGGCCGGAAATCAATGAGCAGTACACCTCGCCGATCATAGAAAATGGTTGCCATGAGTTTTCGAGTAGACTTGACCGTTTTGAATTTTTTCGGCTTGGTTGGTGAATTAGCATCATGTCACTCCATTGATTGCCTTTTACTGGTGGGTGTTGCATAACAAACCCATGTCTCGTCACCAGTGACTATGCGAGTCAAGAAAGAGTCTCCTTCACGAGAATAACGGTCCAAAAACGTCAGTGCTGCAGCCATACAGGTGGTTTTGTGTTTGTTAGTAAGCATACATTTCTTTTAGTTGACAATGCATATTGCAGGGTTTCACATTCCTTGCGTTGAGAAATCTAATCACAACTCTAATTTCACAACTGGCGGCGTTCTCTATTTTTTTGAACATTATAGACACTCACAGAAAGAACACAGTCAGTACCAGCGAGGCGTAACTTTGCACATAGACAGCTGGAATATAACTAAAAGTGTTATAACGAGTCTGGATGCTACTCTACTCACCAGCGCTCTACACGGTACAAACGGCCCTCGTATATTTAAACTACCATTGTGTCTGTTGGTTTGGTACAAAGTTTAACTGCTACTACCCAAGCGGTTATCTATTGACCATTTTTCGCTTTATTGCTGTTTTGTTTCTCATTTATAGTAAAAGTCACACCTGTGCGACCAATACCTAAACTTGAATATATGACCTTAGATTGTTTTGACGACAAACCTCATTCTATCGGTCGTTTGACTTAACTGAGCTCTTCCAAAACTTGTTTTAATCTAAGCATTTCTAATTGCAAATTCCCTATTTCCAAAAATTGAACGTTCCATGCTTCAATTCATATAGCATTTTTTCTTACCGGCTTTCTTTTTTTTCTCTATTTTCTAGAGACCAAAATCCGAACAGGAACGGCCTACCAAAATAGAAAGAGCTTATGATACTGCATCTCTGGTCACTTTCATGTCTATATCCTGATATAATTTATCTGTGGTGTTTTTCTGGTGCCATATACAGAGAATCAAGGAATATTAGGGGCAAGAAAAGCGCAATTGCGCCAGTTCGACGTTTTTCGACAGGCAGGGAAATCTCTCGGCCCCAGACGAGTGTTAGCCCGAGTATGAGGTAACTTGTTTTTTTATTACTGAAGTAATCGGAAGAAGCTCACAATAGTAATTGTTGAAGGTTGCATATGGTTACGTTTTAAAAATTACAAAATTTGTTGAAACAAATAAATTGTACGGTTACCCAACTAAATAGGAGGCATGAATGAGCGTTGACACACTTTCGTGAACTTATAAAAAAAAAGGTAATTGACGCAGTTATGTCATTGAATTATAGTTACACGTAAACCCTAAGATTCAAAGTCAAGTTCGAATTCCTCATTCAAATTAGGAAAAAGGAAAGTGGTTTACCTAGATGTCTAGATTTATGTATACCGGTGTTAATGTAGTACGTTGATTTAGTCTTCTTTATGGTAATCTTATTTTTATATAACGATGTGTGTAAAATGCAACTGCGTTCTTTACGTAAATATTATGTACTGCTATGGAATGCGTATCTCTATATCCATATACGGTTATTAATACTCATTGCTTAAGAGACGAATTTCGAAATTATTACAATTAAAATTATATTATAAAGCAGCTTTTAAACATTAAATCCGCGTACGTTTTAATCGTATAAACGAGATGCCATCTCTAATGCAAATGCAATTTTGAACATTACAAAAGAAAAGTACTCATAATTATATTAATAAGTAAGAAAACTAAAATTGTTCTTTATTTTTACTAATATAATAAGTAAATTAAATAAAACATTTGTATAAAAACATAAGAAACGACTAATCACATCCCACACATTCATCATCATTAGGTCTTCAGTCCTGGAACTGGTTAGACGCGTACCATCATTGTTTACTATTCTGAACTAACCTACACATTTCCCTGAAATTTGCACAGTCTTGTAATCTTCCAATCGACACTTCTGTGTCAGCATTCTATTTATATAATATTTCTAAATTCAATTGTCTGCTGATAGCATTGTCCTGCTAATCTATATCGTTGTTACCTTTGCGCTTCATTTGTGTTAACCTTCATAATTACAAGTTATTGCCGTATACTCAAATTTACGTTACTTATCTGCATTGGAAATTACAAATATGATAATAAGCTGTACTTTGCTTTTGTCCTTGTGGATAAGAGGCATTCTTATTTCGACCGTTGTTGGTGAAAGTTGGATTCTGCCGATATAAACGTATTAATTACGGATTTAGGTAGTACCGACAAATAATTATTGGAGTTTGTCAATTTTGGTTTTATAGGTTTTAGAATACCTTTTGCAAACTTCGATTTTCACTTATAGTGGATTTAAATTCATCATCACCGTTCATAATTGGTGCAGATCTTCGTTATTGAAATCTAAAATTGTAACGTCCTGTTATCTCTAAATCAGTTAGTGCACATTTAATTGACCCACTTACGTGGTAATTAATATCTCAATTTTTGTTTGCAACTTGATTTCTAATATTAAATTTTAGGGTCCTCCTTCTTTTTCCTCTTCTCCTCCCTAAGCCTTCTCATTGTGCGTTATACGAAGGCTCTTCATTCTGTTTATGCTCTTGTCTCCGTTATCTCAAGAACGCTGTCGCACTATCAACTTTATTATTTATCATTTATTGGCGTTGGCGACCAGCTGTCGTTGCTCTGGGTTACCATTCCAGCAGCCTAGGACTTCGACGACCGTTGATGTGAGATAACTACGTACAGAAGCTAATCATTGAGTAAGATTATTCCATATATTATTATTTGTTAATGTTTGTGCTTATTTTGTGCCATTTTGGTTTTATTATTTTCCCTTATTAGTACTTAATATTAATAATTTGAGGTATTGCTGTTTATAGGAAGTACCTCTACTTCATTCAAAATTTAGTAATACTGATGTACAAAATTTAATATTTAAAACAAATTTTTAGTATATTTCTAGGCACCCTCTTTACTGCCTAGGGTGATTTATTAAGATAATTGTGAAATATTTCAACAGTACGTTAAGGTATCTAATATTTACACTATTGTTAGAGATTGCTCCCACGAGGTGCTTATTTGAAATTGAGGTTAGAACACCTAGCACTTAAGTTATGGTGCATTTTACGTACTACTACATGCTTTCTTGGCCAAGGGTATATGAGTACGTGAGTAATAAATAACTTTAAAGTGAGTGAGAAATTAAAAGTTCTTCTTCCCTGATATGCACTCGTGCGGGGTTCCTTACGGTCATATTTACTAATTTTGTATTTTCTATTCTTGTGTTAATCATAATTGATGTAATATTGAAATTCAACTGGTATTTGGAATTTTTGTTATTAATTGTTTTTGTGTTCCGATGCGATATTAAAGATAGTTATTTTGTGAAGTTGCGTGTTTTATATTTATGATCTGGAAGGGGGTTCCTTCGAAGTCTGTTGGAACTAGGACTTTTGATTTCATACGCTCCTTAATTGTTATCAGTTCCTGGCGCCTTGGCATTCCCTGTCCAGGCTCTGATTCAATACTAACCCTTATTAATATAATCTGTGCAGTACATTTTCTGATCTACCCTGAATTAGAGTCTCACCCTGACTAAGCCGGAGTAAAAGTTGTCACCATCCCCAACCCAAAAGCCGCTACCTAAGCACTTTTCTAGTGGCCGTCAACTTGACTTAAATTTTCCGTGACAGTCTGCATCTATCACTATCTAATCTAGGTCCACATCTACTTTCCTTTTCCTATCTCGGCTTGTAATGTATCCCATACTATTCCCCAAAAATGCCTTAGAACGCATTCTGCCCTTCTATTTTTCCTATTTTTTTCCACAGATATCCTTGTTGCTCTACTATTTCACAGCATTCTCAAAGGCTGCAACCATTTTTCTGTTTGCTTTTCCTACTGCCCGTATTTTATAGGCATACTGTGCTGTGCTCCGCACATATGCTTTCAACAATTTTCTTCTTTGTTTCTATGTTTGTTGTCTTTCATCATAGGCGCTGTTCTTTCTTGTTAGATGCAGTTTGATCCCCTTCTGTTGTTTTACAATTATATACCCTTTTTCTCCGACATTCAGTGGTTGTAAAGAGGGGGGGGGGAGGGCGTTGCCGTGGATCAATGTAGTCACCGTAAGGCTACGGATCCCAAGGTCCTGGGTTCGAATCCCGACACGGTCGACTGCTTGAAAAATGGCAGGTGAGCATTTTTCACAAAAATTACGCCCTTGTTCGGATGAGAGGTTAAATGGAGGTTCCGTATGTGAATGTTGTCACGCACGTTAAAGATCCCTACCTTGCCTGGAACGGCATGGGTTCGGCAAAATTCTAAATTTCCAGGCAACAAAAAACTCGCCTCCTGGCCAATGTAGTACATTCGGGTGGAGCAATAGAAAATCACATGTAAGGTTGTGAAGGAGGGTAAGCAGCCCGTGGTTGCCAAGTTTCTCCCAGCACTTTAACATTTACTGATTTAATATTTTCCACTATATCTTTTCGCACAGTCACCATTAGTTGCAGATATTTCACAACCAACATCTGTAGTTGTTTTTAATAATCATCAGCTTTATCTGCGCTTATTTTATTGTTATTAGGTTTTCCGTCTCAAAACTAGTTGGACACGTACTTGCACTTATTTATATTCTGAGTTAGCCTACTCAGTTCCCTGAAATTCTTACACAGCCTGTATACATCTCGGTTCTCCTTCTATTGTTTTCTAATTTAATGCCCTATTTCACCGAGATTCAGTGAAGGGGGTTAAGCAGCCTGTGGCTGACAAGATCCCCCAACACTTAGATATTTGCCGAATTAATAGTTTTCCAGTTTCCATTGATTTCTATTCTGAGCTAGCCTACACATTTCCCTAAAATTCCTACAGCCTACATCTTTCACTATCTGTGTGCAATAGTCTAACCTAGGTCTACCTCTACTTCTCTTCTTTCCTATCTCTGTTTCTAATATATTCCGCACTATTTCCTCATGCCGTAGTAACCTATCATCTTGCCTCTCCTATTTTTTACCGTTTTCCACATATCTCTTTCTTACTCTACCATTTTTAGTACCACTTCTTTCTTAACTTTGTCTGTCCAGGATATCTTCATCATACGTCGGTGGCACCTTTTTTTTGTCCGTCTTTCCTACTGTCCAGGCTTCATAGCCGTACAGTGCTGTGCACCACACATATGTTTCAAGCAATCTTTTCCTTGTTTGTATGTTTGTTGTCTTTGAACACAGTAGTTGCTTTTTCTTATTAAATGTAGCACGACCTTGTGCTAATCTTTGTTTTATATCTTTTGTGCTTTTCCTATCTTGCGTTATTTGGCATACTAGTACTTTAGTTTTAGTTTTGTTAATTTTCATATCGTATCTCTCTGTTAGAACCATTTCCATTTCATTAAGAGTAGCTTCTAATTCTTTCTTGCTAGATGCTAATACCGCTATATCATCTGTAAATCTAAGCATATCAATTTTTTGTCCCTGCATAGTAATTCCAAATGTCTTCCTGCATTTGGCAGTATTCATTGCATCTTTAATGTACATAAAAATTAATGGGGATACGGCACATCCCCGTCTCACCCCTTTCCTAATGTTTACTTTTCTACGTTCCTGCTCTAATTTTTTTACTGCTGTTTGCTCTTTGTATAAGCTATGTACTATTCGTCTATCCCTATAACTCATTCAAATCTTTTTGAGTCTTTCAAACATCTTTTCCCATTTTACATTGTCGAATGCTTTTTCCAGATCTACAAATCCTATATACACGCGTTCCCTTTTTTCTATTGTTTTCTCCATTATCACTCGCAGAGCTAAAATAGCCTCCCGTGTTCCCCTGTTTCGCCTAAACCCAAATTGGTCTTCTCCTAGTATTCCTTTAGCTCATTTTTCCATTCGTCTTTGTACAATTCTAGTTAATAGTTTTGATAAGTGTGCTGTCAAGCTTACTGTTCGAAAATTTTCACATCTATCCGTGCCTTTCTTTTCTTGGTATAGTTACTATGATGTTACGTTTGAAATCTTGGAGTATCTCGCCTGTCTCATACAAACAGGGCCGCGCCAAGGCTATATAGCGCCCTGGGGCAAAAACATTAAGGCGCCTTTTTATTGTAGGAGAATTTTTTTAATGGAGTAGAGTAGGAGCGTGTTGCTTGCATCTTAGCTTCTCTTACATTATTTAATTTTTTCAAAAAATTGTGCCTTAGTAACAAAGGCTTTGTTCTTTACTCTGTACACTATTTTCAAAAATTTATAAAATTGCCTGGCTAGGGACAAATATAAATAAGTACCTAGAACTAAATTTTTTTTCATAATTTGAAATAAAAGTCGTATATCGTTTTATACTATACATAAATTTTATAATAAGATAAACGCTAAAAGTGTATAATCACAAAAAATATTTTTTAAGTAGTACCACCAAAAAAGTAACGATACGATGTATTAAGAAAAAACAAAATATAAACTTATAAACATTTTAATCAAAACTATATCTTACATTTTTACAATATTTTTTAAATTATACATAGCTAGAGTGTATATATAATAGCATAGTAGTAGTAGCATTGCACTAAACTAAACGAACTTGACTTCGCCTGCTTTATTTTTTGCAAATTTATTTATCAATTCTTCAGTTTCTAAATCTTTTAGTAGTTCAGATTTAATTGAAATAATAGCAAGATTTGCCAGTCTTTCCTGAGCCATACTGGATCTTAGATAGTTTTTTATCATTTTTAATTTTGAAAACGAACGTTCTGCTGTGGCGACAGATACCGGCATAGTTAACAAAATTCGTAAAGCCACATAAGTGTTTGGAAAGGATTGTTTCAAATTATTATTAATAATGTAATTTAAAGTTTCTGTAGGAGTGGAAGTGTTCACTTTACCTAAATTAATAAACTATAATTCGTTCAGGAGTTCTACACCACTTATGTCACGTTCATTGAGATTTAGATCAGTTAATACTATTTCAAGGTCTGTACATAACTTTAACTGCTCCTGTTTAGAATATTTGGAAAAATTGGAAATGTCCCACAAAAAGTTAAAATGATTTGAATAAGCTGATAATAATTGAAATCTTTCATTTACAGATTCTATAGTTATATCTAACATATTAAAAAAATAAAAAAAAAAGAATTTACTTTAAACTTTAATTTTTCATCTTCAGTGGGTTCATCATCGTGTTCGTAACTGAATTGTTTCTTAACTTTTCTCACCTTCAAGCCATCTTTTTTTTTAAATTCAAAATCAACGTCTAATGAATCAGCTATTTCATGAGCATCGACTAACAAGTCGTTGAATCCTTTATCTGATCTGTATTCTGTTAACCAATTAACTAAAGCTTTTAAATTAGCACAGGCCTCTGCTATATTAAAATCCTCAGTTTGTAAAAGTTTACTTACAATATTGACTTTATTTAAAATATTATACCATAAAATCAACATACATATAAACTCAACATTTTTTATTTTTTTGGCAAGCGATGATGCCGTATTTTTTGAATTATTGTCAAAAGCTTTATTTCCTTCAGTAGAGATTTCAAACAGAGCATCGTATATTTCTCCAAGCTGATATCTTAAAGGAGTTAAAGCATCAACTCTACTAGACCATCTTGTATCAGATAAGGGTTTTAAGGTTAAATTTGATATATTTGTTTTTAAGACTGACCAACGGTTAGTTGAAGCGGAAAAAAATTATAAAATTCCTGTACTATAGAAAAAAATTTACACTTGAAATATTTGATTTTGTGGCATCGTTCACGACAAGGTTTAAACTATGGTTGCAACAAGGCACAAAGAATGCTCTTGGATTTATATTAAGAATTTTTTTTTTGTAATCCATTATGTTTACCGCGCATGTTTGCACCATTGTCATATCCTTGTCCGCATAAATTATAAATATCTAAGCCATTTTTTTCTAATGTTTCTATTAAGAAATTTTTCAAACCCTTACCTGTACAATCATTTATAGGGCAAAAAGTTAAGAAATGTTCTTCGACGACAATTTTATTTTTTTCTGAATTAACGAATCTAACACATACTGATATTTGTTCTTGATGACTAGCATCCGGGGTACAATCAAGTACAATTTAAAAATATTTAGCTGTTTTAATCATGCCTAAAATTTTTAATTTAAGATTTTCTCCTATTAAATTAATTATTTCGTTTTGAATTTTGTCCCCAAGATAATGAGGCATTTTTATCTTTTCCTGCATTTGGATCCTTCTCGTGTGCTCAGATATTATAGGATCAAATTTTGCTAACATTACAATGCATTTTAGAAAACTGCCATTATTTTTTTAAACAGTTTGCTATTGGTACCACGTAAAGCCAAGTTTTGCTCAGCAAGAAATTGAATAATATAAAAAATGCGCTCGATAACTCCATGCCAATATTTTGTTTCTATATTAATTAAATTTTGAGCCGCAGAATCAATAGTTGCCATTTTTTTAAGCGAGTGAAACATTCTGACCATTTTTTTAAGTTTTCAAAATGAAATTTACTTTTTTCATGGATACTTAAATGTTCACCAATGTGGTGCCAGTCATTATACCCATTTTCATCACTTAATTTAATTGTTTTTAAAGTATTCTACAACAAAAACAAAACACTGAATTTTTTTCTGTTGAATATAAAAGCCACTCCCGTTCGACTTTTTCATTATTAGACAAAATTCGTGAATAATATTTATCCGAAAACTTTCCGCCTGATATTTTATCATTGGGATAATGTATACAATTTTTACTTCGATAAATGATTGGCCCGTTTTCAATTAATATTTGTACATTTCTAGGAGACAATATTTTTGGCCACAAAAGTTGCGTATCGTCCACTTCCGCAGAAACTACGTCTTCGTCTTCTTCAACTTCGTCTGTAGATGTTGATGGAATCTCTTGTAGTTTAGACTCCTCCCGGTCCTCTCTCGAAGTCGATGGAACATCTGCATCTGTTTGTATATTTGTGCTTGAAGGTGAAGGAAAAAATACCGTAATTTTTGAATTCGTCTTCTCCAGTTCTTTTTCTCGCTTTCTTTTTTTCATCAAATTTTGATATCCTGAAGGCTTTTTTTTTCCTTTATTAAACATCTATAATAAATTAAAATAGACTATTACAGAATTGAAATTCCGCTAGATACGCCAATCTTAAAATTTATTTATTATTTTTGTATTCATATCGACAACAACATACAATTTACGAAATTTTGAAATTATGAAGTAGCGATTTTGGACACCCTGTATATCAAAACTAACTGTTATACTTACAGCTTTGTCGCAATGGACACATTAATTCATTAATAGGTCAAATTCTGCAACGTACCAAAATTTCGTCAAATTCTGAACGAAGGGTATTTATTTTCCATTTAAAACGTGCCCTCTCTATCTAAATGTAAAGTAAAGAGTAAAGTTAGAAACTTACCTTTTACCTTGAATCCTCTAATAATGTAAAACATCGAAGAACACTTAACTTTTTTAATTCAGGTGCACAATTTACAGTCTTTACGACACTTCGATACCCAATGTTAAATGAATTGTTTTTAAAAGCGCGGCGGTATTTATAAAGATTCAAGACTCAAGATTCAACAGGAAGGAATGAACAAGTAAACTTGCAGAAACAAGAATAAACTCGCTTTCTGCGTTCTAGTCAACGAATAGGGATGAGCGCAAGCGCTGTTACGGCAAAACATCGATAACCGATAATTATCGAATACATAAACATAATAAAAATAAAATTGTGCAACTAGCGCAACGTCGCGTTATTGGAGTGTGACCCTAATATTGTAGATCATCATCGGTTGAGTAGGTACATCTGATACAAAACATCAATGTTCCGATAATTAATGGAATTTAATTAGTTATTCATAGCGAATGCGCGCGTAAACGTACAGGGGACCTTTGGGAAGTCTCGTGTCTCAAACAAAAATAAGAATTTTGGTAAGTTTTAAATATTACCGTGTGGCGCCTCACGGCGCCTTTTGACTCTTGGCGCCGTGGGTTTTTGCCCTTGCTGTCCTTATGGACGGCGCGGCCTTGCATACAAATAGCTTACGAGTTGGAAGAGACGTTCTGTTTCTGATTGTCCAGCGGCTCTTAGAGTTTCTGCTTGCACTTTATTTGTACCACACACATTACACACTATAAACTAAAATAAGATTTGATTTCTAAAATATGAATTCGAATGAGAACCAAAGTATGATGATTATTCTTGGTTCTCATTCGAATTTATATTTTGAAAGCCAAATCTTATTTTAATTTGTAGCGTGTAATGTGTGTGACGAGATTAGTTGTTTCTTGTGTTTTTATACAAATGTTTTATTTAATTAATTAATTTTAATTTTAAATGATATTTGTCAAAACCATGACACTATATTTTAACTCAATTTTGTACCCTGAAGAAGATTTCAAGTAAATGGAAACCTCCGTAAAAACAAGCGTTTTATTACTAGAAGACTAAATAACCTATTATTATTAATTAAATACACTCCTGGTCGTCACTTTTAATTATATGCTAGGTATTCATATTGACGTGATAAGAGGTCACGAGAAGTCATTGAAACCCAAATTCTACAAATAACGCCCACTAAAAATATACTAATCCGGAAATATAATTTTCGTAAATTCATGATTACGCCCTGTAGAATACAAGCGTACTTTTATTCAATGATGTATAAGCGAAAAATTCAATTGTGCATGTAGAAATAATCACCCTGTATGATATAAGCGTATTGTAGATAAATAGCAAGTAACGTAAGTTGTATGTATAAAAATAATTTAATGTAAGATACTGTTAAACGCATTTAAATGCGAACGCCAAACGCATTATTTTAAGATAAATACAAAGCCATTTATTTTCACTTATTAATTATCAATACATTTTTGATAAAAATGCTTTTCGATTTATTCTAAATAGCATAGAATGGTACTAGCTTTACGAATCTAGCATAAAAATGAATAATTTCGTGTATTTAAAAAAACCAATTCTAGTCTTAACTTTGTGTACTGAAACACGAAAGCAAATATTTTCTATAAAATGCAACCCCTTTTGTATTATAAAGCAATTAAAGTTTAAATTAATTGTCCCGTGGATTACAGAAACTTATTTTAAATAAAGAATGTTCTAGATTATTAAAATATTAAGAGATGAGTCATCGGTATTTAAAACTACGTATATATCTAATTAATAAATGAAACATTGTATTCCAAGAAGCGACCCCCGATCATTGAAAAACCCAAAAAATTGCATAGTAAAGCGAAAAATAATCAATTTTTATTGGTTATTTTCAATGTTCGAACCGCTTCTTGGAATAAACGTTTATTTATTAATGAGTTCATACGAAATAAAGGTATTCTCCCGAAACTTCTTTATTAATCTTGTCTACTCAAAAAATTCTCTATTTAAAATAAATTTATGTAATCACAGGGTATGTTTCGTCCCTAACCCTTTTACCTAAGTTATCCTACAACAATAAGAAACTACAGTGGGTGCGTGTAATAGAAACTGGTTTTGCGCGCCATCATTTCATCATACAAGGGACTGTTTGTTTGCCACGGTAAAAATTCGATATCTAATCGATATAATGGGTTCCTTAACGTTACGATGACAAATAGTGCTCCGGAATAGCTCAGAAAAGACTCATCAGGGCGGTGGGTAGAGAATCGCATTCAGGGACCATAAGGAACCACTAGAAAGGTCCAATAAGTCAAAACTAACTATTTTATTAATGGGCGCCAGGAACAGGAGCAAGCAGAATCAACGAGAAATGTTCCACTATTCTCGGGCGAAACCCAAGGTAACTCACTATATCAATAAATTAACAGGGCACAGAATTAAACCTGAATTTATTGAAGTAACTACAATGCCAAATATGAAATCAAACACATAAATATAAATTTCACTAGAACAAATAATTCTACAAATAATCATACATACAAGATTCAAACCTAAATGATTCCAGAGAAAATTAACCAAGCTAAGTGCTCACAATAAGCAAATATATGTTTACTCCAGGTGATTGTATAAATAATATTTAACAGTAATAACGCAATGGTGTTCAGAATATCCGGGCACAAGCCCATACGCAAAAATAATTCGTACTAAGTAATAATCGGGTACGCAGACTTGGTGGCCACTAAGTACGCTATAACCGCATAACTCAAGTGAGTAATAATTTAACCAAGGGTCTAAGCTCGTGACTAGATTTACAATCAATATGTATAAATCACTGGAACGCATTAACGAGTTGTTAGCATTAATCATAAGAACATAGCACTTACTAAGGAAGCATTCAAACATTAATACCTCAATAATTTTATCATAAATACAGATTTTACGTTAATTATCGCAACCCACCTTACACACAGGTGTAAGTATGGTTGCATGCAAAGCAAAATAATAAGAGGGTGAATATAAGGTTTCATGCACAAAAGTAATAATCCAATAATCTCAACAGAACATACACAACACACTTAAATAAGGAAGTATACGACCTCAAGAAGTAATTCCAATGCACCAGTAGCAGTCAAGGATTCTAAATCTAACTTAACGGGATTACAGCAATTACAGATGGTCACACAAAATCGCTTCAGGTGTAATATTCATCCACGGATAACTCCAACAGGTTTCGATTAATATTTCGGTAATCCAGTAGATGGAACTTATTGTATGAATAATTAGTTCTTCGTCGGGAGCTTCAATACCATCTATTCCATTAAGTTGTCGAATCTGGGTAATCGTAATACCACCAAAACGATTACTTAAACAAATCTTCACAAATGTGCATCTACTTAAATTGGAACTGCTAAACTTAGTCGTAGTCTTAGACGTAAATTTTGAACTTACATTTGGACTTAAATTTGGACCCTAAAATTCATGTAACACATAGAACAAGAAGTGCTACAAAGCAATTACTTACCACATAACAATGTGGGTAGAATATAACAAATATCACAAAAATGTGCTTCTCTAATTGAGCGAAGGCCAAACGAATAGTATTAATAAAAAAAACGACGTGAAATCCGCCAAAGGCGTAATAATTAACTTTCTTACTCACAAACACCAGAAAGATTAATTTTATCCAAGGTAGTAAGCTAGAATCCGCTAAAATAAACGATATAAATTTTGCTAACGTACCAAGTTTGTCGTTTCGATTCGAAGGCTGGATCAAGAAGGACGAGCCACCACATGGGCTCGTTATCACCCTTAGGTGAGATAACATTTCCCCACAATTAAACCACTTTTTATGAACAAAAGCAAATTAATGTGCATTACATTAATACAGTACTATAATAACAACTTGACAAATGTCAATTCAGTGAAATATCTAACCAAAGGAGAGATTCAAAGGCTTCTAACCACAGAGCATTATGTTAAAAAGATACTAAAAGTTGCAATGAGTTATAAAACTTAGAACGGGACGTTCCACGTTTAGCGGCCGTTGAGTGAACTTTCGACTAGCAACAAGTTTTCGCAGTATGTTCGTCATAGATCCAACCAACCAACAATCAGTAAGTGCTCAATCATTTACATAAACATTTGAATTATTAATTGCATCCAAAGTCATATTTGGTGGTCCTTTACAATCAAACATCCATTAGCAATTTTCAATAAACTCCTTAATTAATCCGCATTCACACCAGTGTAATTAATTTAAACTTTAAGTGCTTTTTAATGCAAAGAAAATATTTGCTTTTACGTCAAAACGTGTTTTTAATACACCTATTATGGTTAGAATTGGGGTTTCAAATACGCGCAAGTACTTAGCAGTTTAGCAGTTTTTTAGGCAATTTAGAAGTTCCGTCCGTATATCAAAGACGCTCACTTTATTGTTATCACCGACCATCATTCGCTCATCTCGCCCAATAGACCCTCAAAGTTCATCAGAACGTATAGCTTGCTGGTTGCTTCGTCTTCAGCACTACAGTTTCTGGATTATCCACTGTAAAAACAAAGATGATGCCGTCCTTGATACTCTTTCTCGTTCTGTTACTATTCTTGAACCCATTTCTTTTTCGACCATTCCTTTCGAAGTTACAGTTCTTATTCCTGATCCCTAATTCCCTAATTCTAAGCTGCAAGGAATCTAAATATTCCAGACGTTATTCGTCCTGGTTCGTGGTAAATAATATCTTTTTCCACCATCACACGCTTCGTTCGTTGTCGATTCTCCGGACGATTGGTAAATCGCCGTTACTTTCTAAGCAGCATAAACGTATGATATCTCTTCACCAAGATCCTCCTACATTCGGGCACTCTGACGCGATCAAAACTTCTGCTCGCCTCCTCCAAACCTATTACTGGTCCTAACTCCGAGTTGAAGTCGCTCGCTGCATTCGACGTTGTGATCCTGTCGGTATTCTTCCCCGTCCCACCAAAGATTATTTCTATATCTTTGTAGTGGCTAATTTTCCCATTTCCTTTCCTTTGCGCAGCGTAACTGTTCAGTCAGTTCCAAGGTTCTCAAAAAATAAGTCGTCCTATATTCTGGTGTTCCACAATGCCTCATTACTGAAAATGGTGTACAATTCCGCAGCCGTCAATTGATTTCTTAATGTGCATGTTATCACACCCGAATCCTTTCTACTGCCTCTTACCATTTTTAATCCAATCCACCGAACGTGTTAACCGCTTCCTCTAAACAATGGTTGTCTTTTATATCCGTGACAACCAGCATCGCTGGAATGTCACATTTTCTAAAATTTCCTGTGCCATCCGAACGTCAAAACACGAAATCACTGGCTATGCCCGTTTCTTTGTTTTGTTTATTCGAGAACACATTCTCTCAGGAGATTATTTTAGACAACTGTCCGAGATAAACGACATATATAACCCTGATCCTTAATATCTTTCCGCTGCTCGCGTCCCTAAATTCATATTATTTTTTTCTCGGATTTTGTACTCGTCCCAAAATTTTATTTTTGTTTTATTCTTGCTTTTTTTTCTTTCCTTTTACTTCTCATACCTATTTCTTTTTCCCTGTCTGGTTTTGCTTACTGTCAGCCCTTACACTAACTTCGTTAAATTTTCGATGCTCATCCCGTGGTATGTGCTTCTATACCTTTCTTCTTTTCATCTGAAACGGCGATTACTGGACTTTTTGGTCTATTTAGCTATCCTCTTCTTAGATTGTACGAGTGAGACGATTCTTTGTTAACACAAAAGTTTTTTCAGTGTTCTTGTCGTTCTTTAGTAAACTTTGAGGCTTGACGTTATGCCTTGTTTAAGCTGTAACTGTTGGTTTTCTTCTTTGTTTCTTTTCTTAATTTTTGGTTTTTTGCAGGTAACTACTTTGTTTCTCGAGGTTCCAGAGTAACACGTTTTTTCTGATATGCATGCGTCTTTTGATGACCTTTCCAGTGTTGATGCCATTCCATATTCGTTCTCATTGATTGCTACCCTGTACGTTTCCTTTTCCTACAGATTTCTACATGTTTTGGCTTTGTTTGGTCTTTGGCACTTTGAACCGGATCGATTTTTCTTTTTTTCTTGTTTGCCCTATTCTGTCATCTAATTGAGGTTTATTTCTTTCTGTACTGTTAATGTATTTGCGTTGGCCCGTTGTTTCACTTTTTACCTAGACTTTTTAATTTTGCCATAAGGGGATTTACTGATAACGCACAGCGTTTACATTTTAACGGTATCGTATCACATCTTGACAACAGTATAAGGATTTTTCTTTGTATCTGCCTGGTTGGGTTCACAATCAATAAACCGTTCCGTCGTGAAGAAGCGGCAGTCACAATTTTTCATTTAAACGAGGCACCCCATGTATGACAAATGCGAAATACACTTTATAAAGAAATGTGTAATAATGTATTAGAAGGAGGTCTGATTACAAACCAATATTATAAATTTAGTGACAACAGAACCAAATGCAATTTTTAATTGTATTTAAATAGTAATATTCAGGAAATTCTTGACTATCCAACGTATCTCTAGATTAAAAAGTAGAAAGTATAATATATCAAATGCGGATTCGTAATTAAATAAACGAACTAGTTAAGTTGGTTGCCTAAACGAACTATTCCAAACTTGCTATAATGAAAGTGTAGCAAACCCGTATATTCAAGTAGGTAGAAACTGAAGTGGTTTTCCAATTAAGGAAGCAGTAAAATTTATAAATACGAAATGGAACGCAGCAAACTCTTCTTTTGAGTGTTCATTTTCTTGTTTAATAGGTTGTACCGTCCAAATAGTTCAATTCAGGTTGTAATTTTCTCTTTTAGGATTCCTTTTTTGTCTTTACAAGTTTCTGGTTGGGATTTAGTCCTCTGTCTAAAAATGTCATTAGTTCTGGATATTGATTTTGTACGATTTGGATAGTGGTTAATTTCAATTTTTTGCATAATACTTTTATACTTTTATTTCTCCTCTTTCGTTTCTTTGATTGGGTGTTCTGTGTTGGTCTTAGGTTGTTAGAAAGGTTTTTGCGTTGGAATAGCTTACTATTTCGTGATCAGATGGTATAAACTTCACTTTTTGACATTTCTTGTTCTTGCCCTATTTCTTTCCTTGTAGATGGTCTTGAAGCATTTAACTCTTGTTCATTTATTTTAAGTTAGTTAAAGAGCTTTATTACTTGACACTCACTTCCCTTCACCTGACTGTGTCTTTTAACTTATGAGTTCTTTCTCACGGTTTCACTGTTTTGTATTGGTTGTTAACTATAAGATTGTTATATTCATCGAGACCCCAAGGCCCTTACCCCTTGCGAGGCTACCGTTAGCCGTTGAGGGGGTTAAAACCCGGCAAGAGCTCATGATAACAGATATTTTGGGGAAAATATTTGTCATTAACAAAGGTAAAAGTAAGTTATGAGTAGACGGAGGTACAAATGGATTGGTAGCTACTAATTGATTTTTGTAACCAGTTACTACGAAATCATCACCTCAGTAGTTGCATCATGTGACAGAATTTAAGTTGTTTAAATATTGGCCAACGGTTAGTGTGTTTTACATTAAACATACACACCTTTCTTTCAATGATCATTTGACAAAACTTTGATAAAATAATTTTAAATAATTTTTATTTATAGATTGTGCATGAAATATATTACAAAAGCAATGGAGAATATGTCAGAAAATGCACTGAATAAAAAAGAAGAAAATATTTCAATTGTGGAGAGGATTTTATTAAAAACTGGAAACAGCAAAGTTGCAGCAGTATTAGCATTAGACCTTCTTCTAGTTGGAGTTGATACCGTAAGTATGTTTTGAGTGCATAAAGGGGCCCCTGTAAGACAAATGAATTTTTATCGAACCACGATATTGATAGAAGCTTGCTGCATATACATTTTAAAGCTGCGTATTATAGGGTAGCACGCCATTTATTCATAATTGTATAGAAAATTTTCTGAAGGTTTACACAGTGGCCACTTTTCTCTGCATAACGGGGTTCACTTTCTCGTATGTGCTATTAGTATAAAAACTAATGTTGAAATTGCAGTATTTATTTACTAATTTATTATTCTTATCGTGGGTGACAAGCAAAGCATTTAATCAGAAAATATGAAAGAATCATACACGTAATCTACTACCGCGTTATTCTTAAGAAGTCTCTAAAGTAGCAACGTTTGATTCTCGTGTTATCGCTACCAAGGTTTGCACACCATTTTCTCCATGTTTCCTACTCCTCTGTGTGTTGCAATCACGGAGTGAGTTCCACAATCACAAACGTTCATGATTGCATCGAATAATCCACTCTACCCGCGCTACTACTTTTCGGCTACTTATGTTTATCGGTGACGGAATATATTGGAATAATAATACAAATAAAACACTTGACTAAAATTAGCATTTCGATAGATTTTAGTTAGAACAAGTCAACCAATGAAAACTAGGTATTAATTACTCTGGATAACACAATAAAACAAATGAACTCAATCGGGATTAAGATCTCAGTCGAATTTGGACATAATAATTTTCCTTATGGAAAATACTTTGTCATTTACAAAATTCACACTTGAATTCATCGTCCTATTCTTCCCAACCAGCACACTCTTCACAAGTCCAACTTTCACAGCTCCAACATCTGATCCACCCTTTGTTTTCTTTAGATCTCGAAAACGCATCATTGCAGTTAGAACATTCTTTGTCGTTATCTTTATTATCGGTAACTCCTTTTGTGTCTTGCTATTCAAAAAGTATCTGTTAAGTAAAAACCCTTCTAGTTTTCGGTTAAATTTTTATTTTCTTTGTGGTTTCTTATATTCTGCATTTACCTTTCTCGTGTGTTTTTCTTCTTTTTTGTTTCTCTTCAGCCAATTCAGTTTTATATGGGTTTGAAGCAATTATGGCAGTCTTTTCTTTTCTGCGATTAACGGAGTCAATAGTCCCATGACTTTTATGATTTTATTTGAGAGTTTGACTAAACATTACCCAAATGAACTGCATTATTAAATTTTTCACTAACGAACTAACGGTTCCGCGATAATTCGTACCACTAACTTATGGTTTTATTGTTTCCTATTCTTAACTAACCTTCACATTTCCCTGAAATTTACACAGTCTGCATCTATCACTATCTGCACGCGAAAGTCTGATCTCGGTCTACCTCTACCTCTCTTTCCTATCTCTGTTTGTAATATATCCCGTACTATTTCCCAGAAATGCCTTAAAACGTATCCTGTCCTTCAATTTCTCCTATTTTTTTTTGCTTTCCACAGATATCTTTATTCATCTACTATTTTTATAACTTATTTATTATTAACTTTGTCTGTCCATACTACCATTCTCATACATCTAAAGCACAACATTCCAGAAGGCTTCTATCTTTTTCTGCCTGCTTTTCCTACTGCCCCTACTTTATAGGCGTACTGTCCTGTGCTTCACACATATGCTTTGAACAATTTTCTTCTTATATCTATGTTCTTTGTCTTTGAACATGGCTGCTGTTCTTTCTTGTTTGATGCACTTCGGTCACCTTCTATTGTTATACAGTTATATACCTAATTTCCACGATATTCAGTAGTATGTAAAGAGGGGTAAGCAGCCTTTGGCTGCCAAGTTTCCCCAGTACTTGAACCTTAGTCGAATAACAGTTTTTCCAATTTATTCTTTCGCACAATCAACATTAGTTGAAAATATTTATCAACCAATACCTGTAGTTGTCTATAATAATCATCAGATTTAAGTGCACTTACTTTTTCGTCATTAGGTTTTACGTCTTGAAACTGGTTGGACGTGTACCTCAACTTATTTATGTTCTGAGCTAGCCTACGCAGTTCCGTGAAATTCTCACAACAGCCTGTATACAGCTCGATTCCCCTTCTATTGTTTTCTAATTATATGCCTTATTTCACCGAGATTCAGTGGTATGTTTTTGTATTTTCGCTTTTCTTCTATTAAATTCAGAATACCTTTTGTTACCCATGGTTTCTTATTTGCTTTTAGTTTGTATTCCAGAATATCTCTGGCGGCTATATCTAAGCTGCATGTAATGTTATTCCATTCTGTTTTACTTCCTAATTATCAGAAATTTTTCCGATGTCGTTTAGCAATTCATTTAATACTTTCCCAAACTTATGTGGATATCTTTATCATTTAGTTTTTCAAAGTCAAGTGCCTTTTTCCGTTTCCTTTTTTTTCTGATTTTTAAATTTAAACGTAGCTTTCATAATTACTATGTTTTAGTCAGTGTCTATATTTGTTAATTAGCACAGCCAACTTAATTTCATCATCATTTTGTTTTCGACCTTACTTACGGTCGGTTTGACGCAGCTTTAACTTTTTTTCTATTCTGTGCTAAACTAAAAAGTTCTATATATCCTTCACAACCTAAATTTCTAATAATTTGTTTAATATAGCTTGTTCTAGGTCTTCTTATACTCTTCTATCTTTTTCTTATCTATCTGGCTCTACATAGATATTAGCAACCTGATGGTTGTTAAAAAACTCCAACATGTTTACATGATTCCCATTTATATTACCTGGTTATCCTCTCCAAAAGGAAAAGTGTTAAATTATATCTTATGGTAAGGCTTAAGCAACGAATCGCTGCCAACATGCCAGACCGCTAACTAATTGTGAATTATGTCATGGTGACATCTAGTTAACTGATTTTTGTTTATTTAGTTTTTTTTGTTTTGTTTTCGAACTCACTTAAGGTCGGTTTGATGCAGCTCTACATTTTTTCTTTTCTGAGCTAGTCTAAAAAGGTCTACATACCCTTCACAACCTATATCTCTAATAATTTGACTAATATAGCCATGTCTAGGTCTTCCTACTCTATTTTTATTTGGTAGTCTATAATCTAAGACCTTACTAAATAGTCCCTCATGTCTTAACTGGTGCCCTATCATTCTATCTCTCCTGATCTTTAATTGTTTCCACGTACAGGGTTCCTCACCTATCCTTCTATAAACTTCCTCATTTGTTACTCTATCTGTCCAACTAATCTTTAACATTGTCCTATAACATCAAGTTTCAAAAGCTTCTATCTTTTTCTTATCTACCTCTTTAATCGTTTAAGTCTCACTACCGTATAATAGAACGCTCCATACGTACGACTTTAAGAAACTTTTTCTAGAATCTAAACTAATACTATTAGCTATTAGTAAGTCTTTCTTTTTTAAAAACATATTTTTAGCTTGAGCTATTCTAGCTACTATATGCCTTAATTTATTAATGCGATATTCTATTTTGATGATTTGAAGAACAATATTCAAACTCTGTCTTCTTGACAAATCTTTTGTTATGACAAATATATCAAAAATTTTTTATATTAGAAATTAACTGTATATTTTTTTATACATAGAAGTTGAAAGAATGGTACGCTCGCAGACACATAAACAGCGTTTATGAAGCATGATTCTTGGTATACGCGTACAGACTTGCGTATGTTCAAGTACTCATAGAGCAGACAATAACCAGAATAAATTTCTTTCCTCATTTGCAGTAGTTGGCGATATCCTCAGTCGCAGTTCTTAAGCCGATCTAGGTCCTGACAGGCGTGGGATTTAAAGCTCGTTCTATCGAATATCATCATCTGCGCCGTCGGTCGCCGCTCAACCTACTTTAAGATGCACCTGACCTTTCGTCCTTCGACGCTGGAGAACATGGGGAAACTAAAATTTTGTACGATGTCGCATTGATTACTGGGGGCTCCTTGTCTCTATGCTCTATGTTCGTATATTTCGTACTTTTGCAACACCCGAGAGCTATACTTCTTAGCATACGGGCTAGCTCTTCTTTTTGCTGTCCGAAATTTGAAAAAAAAGTCCTATCAAGAAAAAAAAGCTCAAAGTATCTTTGTCAAAGTGAGCTCTTCGATATTCAGTATCATCTCTTATTTTATGCACAAACTTGTTTACTTATTCAACAATAAAAGCTCATAATCCTTCACTATTTACAAAATTAGATCATGTTATTAACAAAACAACGTCAACATCTTTCATGTTCAGCAGCCATAATAATGTACAAACAAAGGAAAAATACAATCAGCATGAACAAATAACGCAATGAAACACCTCATTAGATAATTAATTGATTTTCAAAAAGGGCGTATAAGAATTGGAAAATATTTGTGAGTTTTATAAATTATAGCTTGATAAATATCACATAAATTTGATTTATTATTTATCCATGTGGACATCTAAATTGCAGTTACTAAAAGAATACCGCCTAAAAAATTTATCATTTAATAAAGAAGCACGTCTTGGGCAAGTACAGTTGATCCTTATTCCTATAATAATGTACAGATTATACAGGGTGTACAATTTCAGATGCAGGATATAGGTATTTTGGAAACCGTACGAGATACGATCTTGGTTAAATGAGACGAAAGTTGCACAATAATAAGGTCGTTTCAGATCGTTTTTCAAATTTTAAAAAGATTTCACAGGTTACTAGATATAGGCGAGAAACATAAAATTTCTTTATTTGCTCATTGCTACAGTGTTAATTCAAATAAAATGTTGAAAATTTGGATATTATGGTAGCTCACCATTGCACTTCACACTGTGTACGTAGTTTCTATCTCAGACATCTAGTTTTTGTGTGACGATGTTCAACTTTTTATTTTCTAATAGCCGCCATATTGGATTTTTACACTTTTGAAATACTGATAAAAAGTCGACGAACAAACGAAGATAATGAAAACAGCGTTTTACAAGCAATTGTTGTCAATCCTAGTACCTCTCTTAGACAAATTCAGAATGACACAGGTGTTGTTCTCTGTGCGTCAAAAACAATTGTGATTCACATATCTAAGACATCAAGATTTTGCGTGACGATGTTAAACTTTTTATTTTCTTATAGCCGCCATATTGGATTTTGACATTTTTGAAATACTGATAAAAAGTCTTTTCTAAAAAGGTATAACATCGGTATGTTTGGATGATTCAAAACCTTAAAGATCACTAAATTATGCTTTGGTCGTAGTAGGCATTAATTTCTATTATGACAAAAAGAAACAATTGCTCTAAAACAGGCAGAATTCATTTGCAGAAATAATGAAAACAATAGAACATGTAAAAAATTGAAAACAAATTTCTATTCATCAAAACTAACTCAGTTATGCACTTAGGGGCTAGCTACAACTAAGATCTAATTAATAGAAAATATTATTTACGCAGTTTATAATTGTAGTTCATATATAGATAACTAAAAATTAACAACAATTAAAAAATAGCAATAATCAGACACACCAAGCCTATTAATTATACCACAAAAAAAAGTTCAAATAACCCTCCATTTTGTCGAACACACAACCGACAGCTTCTATAAAAACAGCTTCACAAGACCATCTTATCATAGTTGGGAGTGATTTCATTTACAGTGTCTTTGACTGCTTGTCACAATTCGTTTACATGTTCGTACACTTTTGAGTACACACCACTTTTGAAATGTCCCCATGCAAAGAAAAAAAACTTCCGGCCTTTTTAATGGTTCTTGATTTCTAATCTAGTTTGTGTTATACTTGCTATTTAAAAAATTTGCGATAATTTGAGCATTATGGGGCAGCACCATCATTCTGAAGAACATATTTTGCACAGCAGCAATTGGAAGCACCATTAATTTGTTTGATACATTTTCCTACAATAACTCTAAGTATCTCGCAGAGTTTAAATTTCCATCATTAAAAAAAACGTACCTATCATGTAGCTTCCAATACCTTGACGATTTAAATGTAGATTAATCTGACCAAAATATTGTGTTTTTACGATTAAACATGCCACAATTTGTAGATAGACTTTCATCAGACTACAGAATTTTATAGTTAAATTTCGCATTATTGTCGTGTTTTCTGATGTACCAGATGCAAAATTCCACCCTTCGAATTTGGTCTTCGTTTAGCAGCCTCTGCCATTATCGTTCATGATATGAACGGTAATTGAATCGCTTTAAAATTGTTTTTGACGCACAGAGAACAACACCTGTGTCATTCTGAATTTGTCTAAGAGAGGTACTAGGATTGACAACAATTGCTTGTAAAACTCTGTTTTCATTATCTTCGTTTGTTCGTCGACTTTTTATCAGTATTTCAAAAGTGTAAAAATCCAATATGGCGGCTATTAGAAAATAAAAAGTTGAACATCGTCACACAAAAACTAGATGTCTGAGATAGAAACTACGTACACAGTGTGAATTGCAATGGTGAGCTACCACAATATCCAAATTTTCAACATTTTATTTTAATTAACACTATAGCAATGAGCAAATAAAGAAATCGGCAATTTTGTATTTTCCCCTAAATCTAGTAACCTATGAAATATTTTTGAAATTTGAAAAACGATCTGAGACGACCTTATTATTGTGCAACTTTCGTCCCATTTAACCAAGATTGCATCTTGTACAGTTTCCCAAATCGCCATGTACTGCATCTTAAATTGTATACAGAGTTTTAATACATACATCAGGAATTACCCGCCTTGTCTCTGTTAGCTTGCAATGACCTTTCCAGCAACGTCTCAAATAAGCGGTATCTCCTGCGATCAGAAACTTTGTACCAACTGATTTTCTCTTTCTGGCAATTGCTTGACTTAAATTGTTCCTTACAACTGTTTAAATATCCAATGTCATCAAAGTTATACTTCAATTTATACATAGAATACTACATTTGTTTTTTTTTTATTATTAACGCTCAATTTCACATATGATATTAACTTAAAAGCATCCCGTTTATAATTATAAACGACTTACAATACAACTTGAATTAAGTCCCAAGTCAAACTCTGAAATCAAAATAAAAAAAGAGATTTTATAAATTTGCTGCTATTTATAGGTTGAAATATTGATTTCATATACAGACGTTTCCGTTTTTGGTTTCCCAGATTTAACAGAATCTTTAATTGTTATTATATAACACTTGTGTTGATAAGCATTACTTAGTAAGTTTTTTACGAACTCTAATTATCGCCTGTACATTTTTCAACACATGCATAATGAGTTTAACTTTAATTATATTTTCTCTGTATTCAACATACTCATTCATCAGTAAAGCTTCACAAAGAATTTATAAATATGGGGTTTGTTAAAATGAATTCTAGGAAACTATAAATTTGCGTTTAAGTAGTCTTATTTATGTAAATTACAATATCGACCTAATCTGTTACAAATGTTTGTTATGTTTTAGACATCTATAGCCGCTGCTTCTACGATATATCAGCTTACTCAAAATGCTCACAAGCAACAAAAACTTTTCGATGAGCTCTGCTCCGTTTTACCAGAACCGCACTCAAAAGTTGATGCTGATGCTCAAGAACGTCTACATTATTTAAAAGCATGTATAAAAGAAACCTTAAGGTAATAGTATTAATTTTTTTAAGAAAACACGTAAGCACTTTATCTCGTGTACCATTTGATTGTGTATTGTCTTCTTTTCTTAAAATGTTGAAATTTACTCTTACGGAAGATAGATACTTGCCCAATATTTAGTTCCATAAATATTATCAGGTTTTAGATGTACAAAGTGTTATCAGAATGTTCTCGAATTCTACTCCGCATGGCTGTTGGATATGACTGTACAAGCCGGCACGCAAGCGACCGTGAACGTAATACCCAATGAATCAGTGTACAGCATTGCGTCGCATCAACAGATTGTGGTCGGTCTACACATGGTGTTTTGTAATCGCGTTAATTTGCGAAATTTATGATGACTGATAAATTCGAGTAATGAGCTTGCATCAAGTTTTGCAATGCTTCAGGAAGCTTTCAAGCAGCACTCGCTAAACAAACATATGTTTTTGAGTAGCACACTTGTTTTAAGGCCCGCAGAACTTCACTTGAAGATTATCATTGTTAAGAACGACTTTTTACGAGTAATATGGATGAAAATGTTAAAAAGATTTGACAACTTATTCGCAATAACCGTCATCAAATAATCCATCATTTATCTACGTGTCAGAATAAGCTATGTAGGTTGCCACGGGTTTCTAATTGAAAGCTTGGCCGTGCATCGTGGTGCTGCGAAATTCTTCCTTTGGGTTTGGATGTGTGCAAGAAACCTAAATAAACGTTTCAAGGTGACCTTACTTTCTTCTCCAGGGTCATAACCGGGCCATAACATAAAAGATCATCGTTTTGATACAATAGAAATCATCCAGAAAAAATGCAGGAAAGGATTGACAGCCTGTAGAATAAGGCTCCTTTTGACACTATCCGAACATAGTACAATGCTGGATCCGTTATATTGATTTGCAGGGAAACTATATTGAAAGATATGGAAGCCATTAGTTGCCTACACAGGAAGAAAAATACTAGACCTAATTCGGGAACTTTCTGATAGCACCTCGTATTATAATTATAGGCGTATAATAATTTATGCACGAAGTGGAAAACTGAAAGTGTTATCTACTCTATTTCTATTTTTTACAAAAAATCAATAAAGGTCGTGAAATTATATATATGATTTATTATACATATACACGGAAAACACGAAAGATCCATCTAGCCAGATTCAACACAAACGCTGTAGAAAATTTTATTACAAAGTATTACCCGACAGGTGAATTGTCATATAGCCAGTTTCTAACCGAAAATCAGCCATACATCAGTTGTGTTCAATGGTAGTTTTTAAAGAAGAAACACTAAATGACCGGTTTAGATGTATTCGTAGTTCGATAAATAGGTTTATTCTTCTCTTTAGAAAAAGCTAACAAAACTATATATATATATATATATATATATATATATATATATATATATATATATATATATATATCATCATCATCATTAGGTCTTCAGTCCTAGAACTGGTTAGACGCGTACCATCATTGTTCCCTATTCTGAACTAACCTACATCTACATCTACCTCTTTTTTCCTATCTCTGCTTGTAATATATCACATACTATTCCCCAAAAATGCCTTAGAACGTATTCCGCCCTACTATTTCTCTTTTTCCCCAGATATCCTTGTTCCCCTACTATTTCTGTAACTTATTTGTTATTATCTTTGTCTGTCCATGCTATCGTCCTCATACATCAGAAGCACAGCATTTCAAAAGGCTGCTACCGTTTTTCTGTCTGCGTTTCAGACTGCCCGTATTTCCTAGGCATACTGTGCTGTGCTCCACACATATGCTTTCAACAATTTTATTCTTATTCTATGTTTGTTGTCTTTCCTCATAGGCGCTGTTCTTTCTTGTTAGATGCAGTTCGATCACTTTCTATTGTTTTACAGTTACATGCCCTATTTCTCCGACCTTCAATGGTTGTGAAGGGAGGTAAGCAGCCTGTGGCTGCCAAGTTCCCCCAACACTTAACCATTTGGCGATTTAATATATTTTCCAATTTATCTTTTCGCACAGTCAACATTAGTTGCAGGTATTTCGCAACCAACAACTAGTTGTTTATACTAATCATCAGATTTATCTGCGCTTATTTTTCGTCATTAGGTTTTCCGTCTCAAAACTGGTTGGACACGCACCTGCACTTATTTATATTCTGAGCTAGCCTACATAGTTCCCTAAAATTCTCACACAGCATGTGTATTCAGCTCGTTCCTTTCTATTGTTTTCTAATTTTATACCCTATTTTACCGAGATTCAGTGAAGGAGGTTAAGCAACCTGTGGCTACCAAGATCCCCAACACTTAGACATTTGCCGATATAATGGTTTTCCAGTAAATCCTTTCACACACTTAACATTATTCGAGAATATTGCCCAACCAATTCTTGTAGTTACTTATAATAATCATCATGTTTAAGCACAGTTATCTTTTCGTCATTAGTTTATCCATCTTGGGATTGGTTGGATGCGTACCTCCATTGATTTCTATTCTGGGCTAGCCTACACATCTCCCTGAAACCTCTACAGCCTACATCTTTTACTATCTGTGTGCAGTAGTCTAATCTAGGTCTGCCTCTTCTTCTCTTTTTTCCTATCTCTGCTTCTAATATATTCCGCACTATTCCCTCATGCCGTAGTATGTGGCCTATCATCCTATCTCTCCTATTTTTTACCGTTTTCCACATATTTCTTTCTTCCCCTACCATTTTAGTACCTCTTCGTTCTTAACTTTGTCTGTCCATGATATCTTCATCATACGCCTGTAGCACCACATTTCAAAGGCTTCTACCTTTTTCTTGTCCGCTTCTCCTATTGTCCAGGCTTCACAGCCGTACAGTGCTGTGCTCCACACATATGTTTTAAGCAATCTTTTCCTTGTTTCTATGTTTGTGGTCTTTGAGCACAGTAGTTGCTTTTTCTTGTTAAATGTAGCACGACCTTGTGCTAATCTTTGTTTTATATCTTTTGTGCTTTTCCCATCTTGCGTTATTTGGCTTCCTAGGTAGCAGAAATCCTTAACCTCTTGTAAGTTCGTGTTAGATACTTGTATTCTTGTTTTGATTTATTTTCCCACCTTTGCAAACTAGAACTTTAGTTTTAGTTTTGTTAATTTTCATACCGTATCTCTCTGTCAGAACCGTTTCCATTTCATTAAGAGCAGCTTCTAACTCTTCCTTGCTAGACGCTAATACCGCTATATCATCTGCAAATCTAAGCATATCAATTTTTTGTCCCTGCATAGTAATTCCAAATGTCTTCCTGCATTTGACAGTATTCATTGCCTCTTCTATGTACAAGTTAAAGATCAATGGGGATAGGGCACATCCCTGTCTCACCCTTTTCCTAATGTTTACTTCTCGACGTTCCTGCTCTAATTCTATTACTGCTGTTTGCTCTTTGTATAAGCTATGTACTATTCGTCTATCCCTATAACTCATTCCAATCTTTTGAGTATTTCAAACATTTTTTTCCAATTTACATTGTCGAATGCTTTTTCCAGATCTACAAACCCTATATACATGCTTTCCCCTTTTTCTATTGTTTTCTCCATTATCACTCTCAGAGCTAAAATAGCCTCCCGCGTTCCCCTGTTTCGCCTAAACCCAAATTGGTCTTCTCCTAGTATTTCTTCAGCTCGTTTTTCCATTCGTCTTTGCACAATTCTAGTTAATATTTTTGACACGTGTGCTGTCAAACTTATTGTTCGAAAATTTTCACATCTATCACATCATATATATATATATAATTTTCCAAAAATATTGTGGGTTTTAGGTCGGCTGGATTATTTAAGAAAACTCTATAAACCTGAGCTTTCGGATTTATTTTAATTCTTTTTTCAAAGGTACTACAATTACAAAATTGATGAATTAACAGTAAATCATATTTTATACTTACTAAGGTGAGATTATATAATAAAATTGGCAATTAACATAAAAAGTTATTTTCGTTATAAATTTTTTTAAAATGTATATAACAACGCCAAATTACAACAAGAGGTAAAAATATTATGTATATAAAATATTGATAATAAATAAAAGTCAAAGTTTGATAGAAATTGTTATTAAAGGCAACCTTAAAAATGTTTATTATAACTATGTATGTACCTGCGTGTAACACTGTGAGTGTATGTATGAGTCTGTATGTTGTGTATGTGTGTGTAGTGTGTGTTTCTGTGTTTTTGTTTGTAATATATTTAAGAGAATTTATCTTATAGATCCATTGATAAAGTTGTTGTTGTATGGTTGTTTTATTTTGATATTTAGAAGATACGTGTAGATACAATTTAAGTCATTAACATCTGTTCTTTTGTTCATAGTATTTTTTGTTGGTAGATGTGGCACATTTCTAGAAACTCTCTTTTGATTTTTGTTTCCATCTGTAATATAATTGGATTGTTAAAATCTATTTTATGTTTTTTAGTATTTACGTGTACACATAGGGCACAAGCATTGGGTTTTATACGTATATCGCTTTTATGTTGGGTTATTCGTTGTTTAAGTGTTTGTTTGCTTTGCCCTACGTAACAATCATTGCAATCCAGACAATTGATCTTATATATGATATTTTTTTATTTAAAATCAGGTTTTGTCTTTCATTTTAGAAAAAGATAATTTAAGGTTAAAGTATTTTTAGAAGTTATTTTTATGTTAAATTTATTAAATACGTTAGTTAGTTTTGGTGTAAGGTGTTCAATGTATGGAAGAGATTTAAATGTAACTGTAGTGTCTATTTGTTTATTATTATTATTTGTGTTGTTTTGTGTATTATTATCCATAATTTCTGCATTGTGGTTATATAAAAGACGTTTTATTAATTGTGGAGGATAGTTGTTTTTTATTAGGATATTAAAAAGTTTGTTTAAATTTTTTTGATAAAATGTATGGTGACTTATTGTTTTAATTCTGTTTTAGCGTTAATATAAAATTTATTTTTATTTTGTAAGAGTGATATGAAGTAATTTAAGTACCTACCAGAGTTAGTTGGTTTTGATACCAATCTAATAAAATAATATTATTTGAATTTCTAATAACTAACGTATCTAAAAATGGCACTGCGTTTTTATTTTCTACTTCTACGGTAATTACATCTGTACCAGCAAATAAAATAACGGAAACACTTAGTACTTTTAACAGTTATCACGAAAAAATTCAGTTTACCGTAGAAGTAGAAAATAAAACGCAGTACCATTTTTAGATACGTTAGTTATTAGAAATTCAAATAATATTATTTTATTAGATTGGTATCAAAAACCAACTAACTCTGGTAGGTACTTAAATTACTTCTCGTATCACTCTTACAAATTAAAAATAAATTTTATTTTAACGCTAAAAAACAGAATTAAAACAATAAGTCACCATACATTTTATCAAAAAAATTTAAACAAACTTTTTAATATCCTAATAAAAAACAACTATCCTCCACAATTAATAAAACGTCTTTTATATAACCACAATGCAGAAATTATGGATAATAATACACAAAACAACACAAATAATAATAATAAACAAATAGACACTACAGTTACATTTAAATCTCTTCCATACATTGAACACCTTACACCAAAACTAACTAACGTATTTAATAAATTTAACATAAAATAACTTCTAAAATACTTTCACCTTAAATTACCTTTTCTCTAAAATTAAAGACAAAACTCCGATTTTAAATAAAAGAAATATCATATATAAGATCAATTGTCTGGATTGCAATGAATGTTACGTAGGGCAAAGCAAACAAACACTTAAACAACGAATAACCCAACATAAAAGCGATATACGTATAAAACCCAATGCTTGTGCCCTATGTGTACACGTAAATACTAAAAAACATAAAATAGATTTCAACAATCCAATTATATTACAGATGGAAGACAAAAAATCAAAAGAGAGTTTCTAAAAATGTGCCACATCTACCAAAAAAATACTATGAACAAAAGAACAGATGTTAATGACTTAAATTGTATCTACACGTATCTTCTAAATATCAAAAATAAAAACAACCATACAACAACAAATTTATCAATGGATCTATAAGATAAATTTCTCTTAAATATATTACAAACAAAAACACAGAAACACACACTACACACACATACACACATACTGACTCATACATACACTCACAGTGTTACACGCAGGTACATACATAGTTATAATAAACATTTTTTAAGGTTGCCTTTTAATAACAATTTCTATCAAACTTTTGACTTTTATTTATTATCAATATTTTATATACATAATATTTTTACCTCTTGTAATTTGGCGTTGTTATATACATTTTAAAAAAATTTATAACGAAAATTACTTTTTATGTTAATTGCCAATTTTATTATATAACCTCACCTTAGTAAGTATAAAATATGATTTACTGTTAATTCATCAATTTTGTAATTGTAGTACCTTTGAAAAAGGATTAAAATAAATCCGAAAGCTCAGGTTTATAAAAAAGAGTTTTCTTAAATAATCCAGCCGAGCTAAAACCCTCAATATTTTTGGAAAATTAGAATAAAGGAGGTCGTTATTAATAATTCATATATATATATATATATATATATATATATATATATATATATATATATAGTATTAATTATTTCTTATTTATATTTATTTAAAAACTTTATATACAAATTTTGACTCTATTTTTCGTGCTTTAATTATGTCTGGTCGGTCTACAAAACAAAACTTATATAAGTGTGCCTCGACTATTTTGAACCTCTCTCTCAGGGTATCTACACCTACCTACCGTGGGTTCGGTGATAGGTAGATGGTCACGACACCGACCAAACAGCACTACCTTAATTTTAGTATACGTAGCCTTTTTTTATGCGGATATGCCAAATTTAACAAACAGATCCGCGTAGGCTTGTGCCAATTCAAATACACTTACCAAAATGACCTTGACGTTCCGAAAAACACAGTACTCACCCGATTTATCCTCAGCTGTAGGCCTTTCCCTTAACTCTGGCTAACCATCTCGGCCACCGGCTGTATCTTCACACTACGCTCCACTATCACAAGGACTACTTGGTTTTCCAGACACCAGGTTTTTGATATTTTTGCTTTTATGTTCCACCCAAATCTATAAATAATTACGGAATTTAGAATTTAGAATACCTTTAGCTTTAACTTCCCCGCGCTAATTTTCTTATACTTATATCGTCGTTCTGTTTAACCACTTCTTCTAATCCACCAATATACGATCCAATACCAATCTTTAACCTTTTCTTTCAAATTCTGTGCTGCTTTAGACTTTCCACCCAATACCTTTCAATCGCTATGTAATACCCCAAATCACTTCCAATTCGTCTTCCTTCGGTCTACTAAATCCACTCCAAATTCTTTTTACCTCAATCCAAATCACTCTAAATACCCACTCTTATTTACACCTGTCTCGGTGCCGCTCCAATATCTAATCTTCTAACTTTCCACTCTTCTTGACTCGTACTGTTCCCTCTGACTATCTATACTCTTCTCTAATTTAATCAAAAGCTTTAACTTCCAAAAGATTTTATTTCAACTTTTAAATATTCTACTTAGTACATTTATACCAAAAACACGTATTTTTTACCAAAATTATTCAAATCGTTCTCGTTTATTATTTACCTAGGTGATACCGCCACCTTCAAAATTATTATGCCTACTCTTTATACATTTCTAAAATCCCAACACCCAATTATATCGTCACAACTAGTGTTGTGTCACTAATACCTATCAGTTATCTTTTTACACTTTACGATTATATAAATAACTGTTCGATCATTTGTATATATGATCGCGTCGCACTTAAATCATTTTTGATATATTATTTTCACATACAATTTTGATAATACAAGTTTGTCCAAAGGTTGATTCTACTAAATACGTGCCGAAATGTTTCACATATAATCCTGGTAATGTGTTGTGAACAGTGGAACTTACACAGACGCAACCGGCCTTTAGACCAGCAAATTTACACTCTATGGATTATCAACGTACAACTTAGTATAAATCCTGGAATACTGAGTTTTCTCACGTCATCAAGTCATTCTTTCACGTATTGGCACTTTTACTCTGTCTAAACTACTTTAATTACTTCACCATTTGTAAAGTACGGCAAACACAAAATTTACAATTACGTGATCTGGTTATTGGCTTGTTTTGGCATATACACAACCTTAAAAATAATAAAGTACTCTTTATACCCTTTTAGCTCTTACGTGCACTTCATGGGCCCCACTGATTTTATATAAAAGTGGAAATTTCGTCGGTCTTTATAAATCTTCTCGTGACGTGAAAAATTTCTAGTTTTATTTAAAATCACTCCACGCCTTTTATAGATTAATTATTACACCACCCCTAATTTCATCTTTTTTTTACGTCTGTATAAATACGCTATATAACAACTTACACTGTTTACGATTGCAATAAGAATGAAAATTTCCTATTGTTTAACCATTTCCCTTCCTTATAAAATGTGGTTCAAATACTTTTACGCGTGTGCAAGTGCAGTGTAGTATAATAACAATCATTGTCTTTTGAAACGTGTTCGTGTGAGTGTGGAAGACCAGGATCCCGTGCCGATCCTGAACTACACTATCTTCACTGTCTGCATTATAGTTACCCACATCAATGTGCCGGTGAGTACCACAGATTATATAAGTTCCTTTCATATTTCTTTTACCTATTTTATCCGCAATTAGCAAGTATACCAACCCTTACAGTCCGCTCTTAATATCTAACAAAAGTTCTGGTCGCAATCGAGGCCGAATTATTAAAAGACATTTTGTTTAATTGTGGGTGTATTAAAATATTTGCATTAAATATTAAAATTAAAAATTATTGATAATCTGTGCATGTGTTCAAGTGATACACAAATTATTAGAAACTTACATTTAAGTACAGAAACAGATGTGTGGGCATTAACGCTATTTATCTACACAGCTGTTTTATCACTTCTAGAGAAACCTGAGTTTATCTTAATAAACACAGTGTATTCCAATTTCTATTTGGTAACTAATTCTTGTTTATTTTGATTACAATGTCAGAAAGAGAATTAAAAGTTTTGTTAGCTAATAGAGAAAAATTATACGTCCGTGCACAAATTCTTTTTGATTTGTCAAAAAACGTTTTAAATGATCCAAGTAAAATTGATAATTTTGAATGTAGATATTCTAAACTAGACGATACTTACCGTGAATTTGAAAAAATTCAAAACGCAATTATGGATTTAACTTTGCGTATTTCACCTGATCAAGAAGTTGATATGAAACCTCTATTGTCTTTTGAAGATCTGTATTTTCAAATCAAAGCGGTAGCGAAGAGAATTTTTCCTACTGTAATATCAACTTCGGGACCGTCTCATATATCCAGTAGCAGTTTACCAAAAATTAACCTACCCCGGTTTGACGGTTCGTTACGAAACTGGAAGGTTTTTTATGATAGTTATCGATCTTTGATTCATAATAATCAAGGCCTAACTAAAATAGAAAAGTTTCATCACTTAATTAATGCTCTTTCAGGACCGGCATTGAGTATTGCCAAAAGTTTGCCATTGACAGAAGTAAACTATGATATTGTTTTTGACATTTTGCTTGCAAAATATGAAAATAAAAGAATATTAGCCGGCGATTTGCTAGATAGTATGCTTGCATCTAATCAATTTCATACGGAAAATCTAAACAATTTTACGCAGTTTATCCAAACATTTTATGAAGCAGTAGTGTCATTAAGGGCCTTGCAAATACCCAATCTTGATGATTTTATTCTGTTTCACTTGGCATTCAGAATTCTGCCCAATGACACTAGAAAACAATTTGAAGCGTCTAATATAGGCGTGGAAATTCCTACATTTGACCAATTAGTTAAGTTTGTACAAAATCAAATTCAGATTTTTGAGTTGTCAAAATTTCCAAATACTACTCAAAATGTTAAACCTTCACAAACAATAAAAGGTAACACAATTTTAACGCCAAATTCTAATTTACGGAGGTCGTTTGTTACTACTTCTTATTCGAAACCGTGCCCTTGCTGCAAAAATACGCATACGATTTACAGGTGCCCGAAGTTTTTGTCTTTGTCTCTTACCGGCAAAAAGGCCAAAGTTCAGGCTCATAACCTGTGTTTCAATTGCTTGAAAGAGGACCACAGTGTCTATAATTGCAAATCGAAAACTAGTTGTTTTCATTGTGGTCGTAGGCATAATTCATTGCTTCATCCTACATTCGATTCCGATAGCGCTAATAATGCCAATTCTGAACCCAGTATTATGACCCATGCGTCATTCGCTTCTGATAGTGAAAATATTGTTAATTCCGAATCTACTGTTTTGACCCATGCGTCATCTTGTGCTTCAGTACCACTACAAAATCAAATTGTCCTTTTAGGAACAGCTATTGTTCACATAAAAGATTCATCCAACGTCTTTCAACCAGTCAGAGCGTTGATTGACTCAGGTGCTCAAACTTCATTTTTAACCGCGTCTTGCGCTCAAAAACTTGGTCTACATATTCAAAATTGCAACTTTACTGTTGCAAGCTTGGGTCAAAAACCCATATTAAATGCCAAAGGTACATCTGTTTGTTTAATTAAACCTTACAGTAGCGAGAAACCTCAGTTTAATTTAAAAACTGTATTAGTGCCAAGTATTACTGCCGAAATGCCCTCGGTAGAAATACCTACTAATATTGTAAATCAGTTCAGGTATTTACATTTGGCGGATCCAAAATTTTATGTGCCGTCTAGAATTGAATTGTTACTCGGCGCTGACGTATATCTAGACCTGTTTACCGGCGAGAGGTTGCGTCCCAGTGCTGATTCTCCATGGGCACTTAATAGTGTTTTTGGTTGGGTTATTACAGGCAAAACTAATCTACGCTATAGTGACCCTTCTACAAATATTCAAACTGTATTATTTACATCACTAGCAGATTCGTTAGAAAACTCTTTACAAAAATTTTGGGAAATTGAAAATATTCCTGATCGTAAAATTATAAATCCAGATGAAGAGAAATGCGAACAAGTGTTTAAAAAATTTTATACTCGTACGAAGGAAGGTGCATTTGTGGTACCCTTGCCTTTCAAAACAAACAATTATCAATTTGGAAATACTTATGATCTAGCACTCAACCGTTTATATAATTTAGAACGTCGCCTTGCTCGACAACCGCATCTTAAGAAAGATTATATAAATTTTCTTCGCGAATATGAAAGTTTAGGTCATATGGAATTTTCTAAAAATAGTGAGGACGCACGATACTTCATTCCACATCACTGTGTCGTAAAGCAGTCCAGCAGCACCACTAAGTTAAGGGTGGTGTTCGATGCTTCTGCTCATTTACCTAAGTATCAGTCGTTGAATGATGTGTTATATGTAGGTCCCAAGTTACAACGCGATATTGTTGAAATTATCATGCATTTTAGACTGCATCCGTTTGTGTTTAGCGCAGATATTAGTAAAATGTACAGGATGATCCATTTAAGACAGGAGGATCAACGTTTTCAGTTTATCTTGTGGTGCGAAAACCCCACACATGCAATTAAGGCTTACCGTTTAAAAACCGTAACCTACGGTGTCTCGTCAGCCCCATATTTGGCGCTGAGAACTTTGGAGCAACTCGCTCAAGATGGGAAGGAAAAATTTCCATTAGCTGCACAAGTATTACGTAGAGACACCTACGTCGACGATATTTTAACCGGAGCTTCATCAATCGATACCCTTTTAGAAATAAAAGAACAATTGTCAAACCTGTTAGCTTCAGGTTGTTTTAGTTTACAAAAATGGACTTCTAATTGTCCTCAACTGTTGAAAACAGTTTCACCGGAACACAGAGAAACCTCCGTTTCACTTGAAGAAAGCGAAACACTTTATAGCCTCTTAGGTTTGCAATGGGATGCAAAATCTGATTCCTTTTGTTATAAGGTGCTTTCGTTATCTCCAGTTTTTTCTAAACGAGCAATATTATCGAATATTGCTAAAATATTTGACCCTTTAGGATGGCTTACTCCAGTTATTTTTAAGGCAAAACATTTTATGCAAAAATTATGGTTAGCCCAATTAGGATGGGATGATCCCATTCTTGGCAACTTAAAGGTAGAATGGTCAGAATTTCTACGAGAATATGACTTTCTAAAAAATATAAAAATCGACATATTTTTCTATACAATCGGTGGCACATAATGTTGTAGTAGGGTTTTCTGATGCGTCGGAATGCGGCTATTGCGCAGCTGTATATTTGGTCATTTTTAATGAAAAGGGTATAGTTGTTAAAACCAATTTGCTTATGGCCAAAAGTCGTGTAGCACCCTTAAAATCTATGACGACACCCCGCTTAGAACTCAGTGGAGCATTGTTGCTATCTCGATTATTTAAATATGTAATTAATTCATTGAATGGTGTACTATCACTTCAACCTAGCCTTGCCTTTACGGATAGTACAACTGTTTTAACATGGATCCGAACAGCGCCTCATTTACTTAAACCTTTTGTAGCAAACAGAGTAATTGAAATTAATGAGAATATGCCTCATATAAAATGGCACCACGTCGACTCAAAAGAGAATCCTGCGGATTGTGGCTCCCGTGGCATCTCAGCATCACAATTATTAGATCATCCTTGTGGTGGGTGGGCCTTTCTGGCTTAAGTACCCTGTTTCTCAGTGGCGGACTTCAACCGCTTATACATTGAATGCGTCAGAAATAAATACGGAATTAAAATCCTACGCGCTGGATAAAGATTGTTATATTGCAGAAATTAAACCACCTGATTGTAACATTATTCGACGCTTCTCTAATTTTTTACGTTTGCAGCGGGTTTTTGCCTGGTGTTTTCGTTTTATATTAAATTGCTGTGTCAATCCTGCGAATCGTAATTTCGGTTCCGTAACTTCTGAAGAAATACGTATTGCTACGTTTAAAATAGTAAAGCTAACTCAAAAAGTACATTTTAGCAATGAAATCGTTTTGTTATCAAAAGGAGAACCTCCGCCTCCTTCTCTATTAAAACTATGTGTTTGGATAGATCCCCTAGGTCTCCTCAGGGTGGGGGGTAGATTACAACATACGAGTATGACTCAAGATGCTAAGCATCTTTTGTTATTACAAAAAAATTGTTATTTATCTAAACTTATTATCGATTATTATCACATTTTTTATTTACACGTAGGCCCTCGCAGCTTACAAGCTACTATTTGCCAGAAATTCTGGATTCTAGGCATTAGAAATACCATCAGATCTAACTTATCAAAATGTACGGTCTGCATTAGATTGAGAGCTAAGCCTGTAAACCCGTATATGGCAAATTTACCGCCTCCACGTCGTAATCGATGGCAGTTACTGCAAAAAATGCAGTCTCATTTTTGGCATCGTTGGAGTTTAGAGTACCTTCATACCCTTCAACAACGTGCAAAATGGGATATTCATACAGCCAATTTAAAATTGGTGATTTGGTTGTAATTATCGATCTAAATCAAACGCCACTAAATTGGAAATTGGGCAGAATCAAAGAAATTATTCTAGGTTCAGACAACATCGTCTGTGTTGTTTCTGTCCAAACTGCAACCGGTGTATTCACCCGGCCTGTAATTAAGTTATGTCCACTACTCTTAAAGTAAGTGCAAGTATCACATGTTAACATTATTATTATTTGATTAAGTTTCTTCGTTTCTTAAGGTGTGAATTTTCTAATTTTTTTTAATTTGTGAAACATGCGATATATGCACAGTATTAATTATAGTTAATAGAAAACTTTTCTTTATTTTATTAGAAATCCTTTGATTTCGGTGGGGGGAATGTTTACGATTGCAATAAGAATGAAAATTTCCTATTGTTTAACCATTTCCCTTCCTTATAAAATGTGGTTCAAATACTTTTGCGCGTGTGCAAGTGCAGTGTAGTATAATAACAATCATTGTCTTTTGAAACGTGTTCGTGTGAGTGTGGAAGACCAGGATCCCATGCCGATCCTGAACTACACTATCTTCACTGTCTGCATTATAGTTACCCACATCAATGTGCCGGTGAGTACCACAGATTATATAAGTTCCTTTCATATTTCTTTTACCTATTTTATCCGCAATTAGCAAGTATACCAACCCTTACAGTCCGCTCTTAATATCTAACAAAAGTTCTGGTCGCAATCGAGGCCGAATTATTAAAAGACATTTTGTTTAATTGTGGGTGTATTAAAATATTTGCATTAAATATTAAAATTAAAAATTATTGATAATCTGTGCATGTGTTCAAGTGATACACAAATTATTAGAAACTTACATTTAAGTACAGAAACAGATGTGTGGGCATTAACGCTATTTATCTACACAGCTGTTTTATCACTTCTAGAGAAACCTGAGTTTATCTTAATAAACACAGTGTATTCCAATTTCTATTTGGTAACTAATTCTTGTTTATTTTGATTACAATGTCAGAAAGAGAATTAAAAGTTTTGTTAGCTAATAGAGAAAAATTATACGTCCGTGCACAAATTCTTTTTGATTTGTCAAAAAACGTTTTAAATGATCCAAGTAAAATTGATAATTTTGAATGTAGATATTCTAAACTAGACGCAATTAGCAAGTATACCAACCCTTACAGTCCGCTCTTAATATCTAACATACACTATAGAACAAAACAAATTTAAACTTTCCCTCTCATGAACTCTCATCATGCTAAACCTTCATCTTGTGCAATTTTATATGGGTATACATTTTCTAAATGAAAACGCCCACGACGTTCCCCTGTTATAGTATCTAATTCGAACGTATTTCCCTCAACAAAAATACGCGTGATTTTGTATGGCCCTAACAAGTGCTGCCAAAGAACTACTCAACTCAATTGGAACTACAGAAAACATATAAATCTCCCCTTGAATACTTAACCCCGTAAATTTCTTACTATTCTCATGCAACGGAATCAACCAAAATGAATTTTTTAAATCTTGCTAAAAATCTTCATCTCATACATCTTGTATAACAAATTATCCAACCCTTGTGGTTGTTCGTACTGAGCTTTCGTAATTGAATTTAACTTCCTTGCGTCCAAACAAATCCTTATATCTATTTTGTTAGGTTTAGGTACAATAACGACCGGGTTCACATATGGAGTCTTCGCTGGTTCGATGATTCCTTCTATTAACATCTTACTAATCTCGGCTTTAACCCTATTTCTAATTGCAAACGGAATTGGATACACCTTGATACAAAATCCACTATCTTCCGTGACCTCTAACTTGTGCGTATATCGCTTCGCAAATCTTGGCTCTTTATTAAATAACCCCACAAATCTATTAAATAATTCACCCAGCTTTTCTTTAATATCATCACTCACTTTTCCTATCTGTCTATCATCAATTATTTTTGCAAACATATTACATAATCTCACCTCAACCTGTCTATATTTACTTGCCCTTTTCATTCCTAATCCTAACTTATCAATATCATTTCCATCACTATATTCCGAACTAACCGTAGGCACCACCCATAACTTATCTTTATTTAACTGTATAATTATTCAACAATAAATCACTTAAACTATAACCTAGATCTTTATCTAAACCTAACAACTCTGCCTTTAGAAAATTGGCGTTTTTTTTTGGTTCGGTGGTGCTTCGTGCACTTGTACCACCTCTATCTTGTCTGGGTCATTCATCGCAGCGCTGGTCGTTATATGTTGGACGTTTATGTCCCTGTCAGTCCGGCTGTATCTGTCACGCGTTCCGCCTCCAGTAGTACGGCCGTCACACGTGTTGTCGCCGTGCTGGTACCTATTTTGTTTCCTGTAATCGTTTCCTCGGTATTCTCTATTGAAATGCTGGCGTCTATTGCCGTCGTGTCCCCAATGGTTACGATGTCCGTTGTTGAAACTTTCCTGTCTGTAGCTTTGTCTGTGCTCGTTGTGGTATGCCTGTCGTCGGTGTTCGTCATTATACCCCCGATTCTTTTCCCAATAAGTTCCACGCGTCTTTGTCTCTAGTGCTGTCGCCAAGTCAAAATTCCTCATCACCCCTAGAAATTCTCGTAAGGTCTTTACGTTTTGCACCACAACCACCTTTGTCACCTCCGGTTCCATATGTCCCGCAAGTACTAGTATGATGTCGTCTTCTCCCAATTTCGGTGTCAGATGTTGTGCCTGGTTATATTTGTCTATGGCGTATTCTTCGCGTGACCCGTTTATTTTGCTGTAGTGTCCTGTGATTAAGTTAGTACTTATGTTAGTCTGGTGCGTTTTACTCCAAAATTGTTCAATGAACAGTCGTCTGAATTCCGCATATGTGTTGTACTGTCTTCGTATGATGTTGTGCCACTTTTCCGCGTTTCCTGTTAAAGTCGCCCCAACTATTTGTAACTTCGTCCGTTCGTTTTTTGTCACTACTATTTGGTATAGTTTGTCCAAAAACCCCATCGGTTGTTCTGTCCGTCGTCCTTCAAATTTCGGTAGCGCGTCTCGGTTTAGTCTAATTTGATGTCCGTAGTCCAGTCCTTCGCGTCTCCTTTCTAGGTCGTCTAACTTGTCTTGTAGCTGTCGAACTTTGTCGCCAACTCTGTTCTCTAATGTTGTCACGTTGTCTTTAAGTTTTTCGTCAAGTTGTGTCCTAGCGTTAAAATTTTCGTGTTGTAGCGTTTCAAGCGTTTGTCCTAAATTCCGGTAATTTGTCACGTGTTTCTTGTCACATGTTTGTATCTCAGTGTCCAAATTATTACATCTCCTGTTTATGGTCTCCTCCGCTGCCTCCACGCGTGTCTCAACTTCTACTCGTATGTCAGTCCTTGCTGCGTTCAGCTCATCCTTAAATTGTACGAGTGTGTTCTCAATCTTATCGTCTACGCGGTCTACCTTTTCTTGTACCTCAGCCTTGAGCTCGTCCCTTACCTCTTGTATCGATGCCAGTAAATACGCATGAGCGCCGTCTATCTTTGCTGTCATTTTGGCTTGTGACTCTTCAATTTTGTTTGTTAACTCAGTGTGTGATGTTTTAAAATCCGCCTGCGCCTCGGCAATTTTTTCCATTAAATCAATTTTTAGTTCCGTGTGTGATGTCTTTAGTTCCGTGTGTGATGTTTTAAAATCCTCTTTTAAACTCATTAGGAACCGCATAATCTCTTGGTTTTCGGCTGTTTCTGTTCCGGTTACCTCCTGCACCGTCACCTTGTCAGTTTCCATCCTCATCACCTCCAGATCTACATGCCTCGCCTCCGTTTCCTGGACATCTCCCCCTGCCTCTAGCTCCTTATCTTTTGCTGCAATTTCCGCGTTGATTCCGTACATCCTTCCTGACCTCGTTATACGTCTGGTCTCCTGGTCTGTCATCTCTGCTTCATTTTTCGAACTCTTTTTGTCCTGTAAAATTTAACTACGGGCCCCACCTAACTTTGGTGTCCCTTATTCTACTAATACTTCTTTCGAGCCTCACGTTGGGTTTGCCACTTTGTATTAATTATTTCTTATTTAAATTTATTTAAATACTTTATATACAAATTTTGACTCTATTTTTCGTGCTTTAATTATGTCTGGTCGGTCTACAAAACAAAACTTATATAAGTGTGCCTCGACTATTTTGAACCTCTCTCTCTCTCAGGGTATCTACACCTACCTACCGTGGGTTCGGTGATAGGTAGATGGTCACGACACTGACCAAACAGCACTACCTTAATTTTAGTATACGTAGCCTTTTTTAATGCGTATATGCCAAATTTAACAAACAGATCCGCGTAGCCTTGTGCCAATTCAAATATACTTACCAAAATGACCTTGACGTTCCGAAAAACACAGTACTCACCCGATTTATCTTCAGCTGTAGGCCTTTCCTTTAACTCTGGCTAACGATCTCGGCCACCGGCTGTGTCTTCACACTACGCTCCACTATCACAATGACTACTTGGTTTTCCAGACACCAGGTTTTTAATATTTTTGCTTTGATATTCCACCCAAATCTATAAATAATTACTGAATTTAGAATTTAGAATACCTTTAATTTTAACTTCTCCGCGCTAATTCTCTTATACTTATATCGTCGTTCTGTTTAACCACTCCTTCTAATCCACCAATATACGATCTAATACCAATCTTTAACCTTTTCTTTCAAATTCTGTGCTGCTTTATACTTTCCACCCAATACCTTTCAATCGCTATGTAATACCCCAAATCACTTTCAATTCGTCTTCCTTCGGTCTACTAAATCCACTCCAAATCCTTTTTACCTCAATCGAAATCACTCTAAATACCCACTCTTATTTACACCTGTCTCGGTGCCGCTCCAATATCTAATCTTCTAACTTTCCACTCTTCTTGACTCGTACTGTTCCCTCTGACTATCTATACTCTTCTCTAATTTAATCAAAAGCTTTAACTTCCAAAAGATTTTATTTCAACTTTTAAATATTCAACTTAGTACATTTATACCAAAAACACGTATTTTTTACCAAAATTATTCAAATCGTTCTCGTTTATTATTTACCTAGGTGATACCGCCACCTTCAAAATTATTATGCCTACTCTTTATACATTTCTAAAATCCCAACACCCAATTATATCGTCACAACTAGTGTTGTGTCACTAATACCTATCAGTTATCTTTTTACACTTTACGATTATATAAATAACTGTTCGATCATTTGTACATATGATCACGTCACACTTAAATCACTTTTGATATATTATTTTCACATACAATTTTGATAATACAAGTTTGTCCAAAAATTGATTCTACTAAATACGAGCCGAAATGTTTCACATATAATCCTGGCAATGTGTTGTGAACAGTGGAACTTACACAGACGCAACCGGCTTTTAGACCGGCAAATTTACACTCTATGGATTATCAACGTACAACTTAGTATAAATCCTGGAATACTGAGTTTTCTCACGTCATCAAGTCATTCTTTCACGTATTGGCACTTTTACTCTGTCTAAACGACTTTAAATACTTTACCATTTGTAAAGTACGGTAAACACAAAATTTAAAATTACGTGATCTGGTTATTGGCTTGTTTTGGCATATACACAACCTTAAAAATAATAAAGTACTCTTTATACCCTTTTAGCTCTTATGTATATATTGCTGTGGAGTTTTAGACTCTAACTACTCGAGCCCTTCCTTTAGAAAGCCATAATACTGTGAAATTTAGCTCTGTTCAAGCCCCGTCTATATGCCGTTCTAAATACTTCTGTGAAATACCTCGGCTGCTCAAATTAACACTCCAAAATATGCATATAGCACTAACCAAGAAGCTTACCTGGATTGCTCACTCTACTAACTCCTGCTCACTGCTTAGCTTTGCCGTCATCTAAAATAAAAACACTCCCTTCAATCATACTAACAAAATAACTTAACTCACAAAATACAACCCACTCTATTTTCACAAAATAATTATAACATTTTCAAAACTCGTATCGTATTTACAATTGTATCATTTGGGTTAGTAACAAATTCTTTTTCAAAAATTTAATTGAATTTTGATAACCTCAAAAAAAACAAATACCCTGTTAAAGTAATTTTGCTTTTCTCATACCAGACGTTAAACCCTAGTCTTAACATAAGCTCATAGTAAAACTCTTTAAGCGTGAGTGCAAATTTTACATCACTGCAAAAAATAAACTAAGTCGCCATTACTTGGTACAACATCGCGGTTATCTTAATATTAATTATCCTTTTGCTACGTCAACAAATTACCCTATACATATAAAGTCCCTTAAAATACTCAGTTCATAAATTTTTAAAATAAAATCACTCCAGAGCACAAGAAAAATTAAAAAGAAACACAGCTAACAACTACCACCAAATGTTTTTAAAGCTTGTTACCTGGTAACCATTCTTGAAGTAGATGCCGTCACGTATAGTGTTAGGCTGTGGAACCGTTGCCAGGTCAAATCACCATTCCATTCGTCATGCTGCTATCCAAATCTCTCTTTATTTACATTAAACCAATTGCATACCACGTCCAAAAATTCGCATCTTCTATTCATTTATAAAGCACCAATCAAAATTGCTGCATTTACCAATAAATCCCAAATTTTAACCAATTTTGTACGTTCCAACCACCCAAATCAACAAAAGTTAGTAGATACATACACTTCGCTCTAAATAATTTCTATTCATTTAAGATTTTTAATTACTTGACTTATCACAACACATACTAACTTGTGTGTACTTATAATTAATTATATTAACTCAATTACTGCACTATTCGAAGTAAACTTGAAGACGAGCAAAGAAGTTAAGAGTTAAGAAAGTCTCCACCTCGTTGAAGGTGGTTTTATAAGAAATCCTGGACCCCCCCTGTCTTGAAGTCCGGCACGTTTTCAACCCCCAAACCGACAAACATTCCGGGAAATGCACCAATCGTCGTCCACTTATCGTTAAATCTCAAACGGTTTCAAGTTTTCCTAGAACTACAACGCTCAAAACACCTAAAATTCATTAGAAATCGTACGAAAAGTCAACCGTCTTTGCATTTTAGCGAAAACTACTTCAACGGAAATCGATTCACCGTAAAATCACGCCTCTTTACCCAAACCATACCTTTTTCATCTCAAAACGTAACAGTCGTGTCTGCGCAACACTAGTTGATATATAATACAGTGAAACGTTAAAAATTCCAGATAATTTTCATTATTTTTAAAAAATGATATAAAACCTGAATTAAGGCGTACTATTGCTGGAGCATAATCAGTAGTGGATGTATGGGATGTTAAGGTGATAGAGATATGTTAATTATAGGGAAGGACCAATTGCTTTTGTAGCAATACCGATGGCAGTGGAGCGGTTATGTAATAAATAAAGCAACTACAACGAACTACTTAATAAAGGGTATAAATACCTTAAAGCCTGTGCCGCTCGGGGCAATAAAAGTTCACACACAAAAGGTTTAACGGACACCAAGAACACGCACGTTCGGGTGATGGTGTCGCTTCCAAAAGCTCTGATACAACTTGCTTCTGCAACGGTTCGAGTACGACTCACTTCACGCACTCCCACTGTCGGTATAAATGTTTCACTAAAACTGTAGGATACCCGCACTAATAGTATTTATTGTCACCAATACCAATAAATGTTCGATGATGACGTAACAACCGCCCACCAAATTCATAGAATTTTGAAAAGGAGGGAAGTAGGTTGGGTGAAGGAAATCACATGGGATTTGACCTTGCTAGGAAAACAGGTAACGAAAGATAGGGTGGTACACTACAGCGAGCGATATTACCAACTATGCAAAAATAAAAATATATATGTAAATAAGCAAAATATTTAAAAATAATATACTACTATACATGTAAAAAATGTGTATATACATCTAAACATAAAATAAAATTAAAATACCGGTAGCGGCGCTAGTTTGACCAAAGGTCGTTTTAATGTGCCATGTGCAGTTTTGATTTCAGCGACACGTATAATACCGTCCGCACCGGGAAAGGTATTAATAATACGACCAAACTTCCATTGAAGTGGAGAAAGCTGGTCGTCCTTGATGAGGACAATAGTGTCCTTTTCAACTTGTCGGACACCTACCTTAGAGTGCCATTTAACTTTCTGATTCAGAGTACGTAAGTACTCATGGCTCCAGCGAGCCCAAAATATAAAACCATCGGCTAGGTGCAATGATTTCTTGAATGTGGCTAACACGGTTTGCCACAAAAGTTTTCCAACGAAAAGGTGGAGAACGTATCCAAGTGAGAGCGACCGTAGAATCACTCCACGCTGAAACATCGGAGATTTCAATCAAGCCTTGATAAGACCGAATGGTAAAAGAAAGTAAATCGGTTAATAAAACGGCGGCACATAATTCCAAACGTGGAATTGAAATGCGCTTAATTGGAGCTACTTTTGTTTTAGCGGTTACAAATTGTTCAGTTATTTCTCCAGTGGTTTGATTTATGAACTGGAAATATACTACCGCTGCATACCCTACCTCGCTAGCATCGCAAAACCCATGCAAATGACAAGTAAAAGGATCCGAAGGGGGTAAACAACGTGGTAACTTTAATGACGATAATAAGGGCAATTCTTCTTGATACTGCTGCCATTGAGACGAAATGTCTGCTGGTGGGATGTCATCCCAATTTAAACCTAACATCCACAGATGCTGGATTAGGCGTTTTGCAAAAAGTGTTAGTGGGGCTAAAAACCCTAATGGATCATATATTCTGGCAACTTGCGAAAGTATGTTGCGCTTTGCGCTTTGTACATGTGGGGTTTAATGGTTTAACCCGAAATGAGAAAATATCTTCTGTAGGTGACCATTGAAGACCTAATATTTTTATTGATTCGTCAGAATCGAAATCGAGAGAAGTATATTGGCAAAAATCTGACGGAATGCCTTCCAAAATAGAAACTGAATTAGAACTCCATTTTCGAAGTTCAAAACCAGCCAAATGTAAAAGTCGGATATGTTGATCTTTAATTTCTCGGGCCGATTGTATAGAATCTCCACCGGCGACGAAATCGTCAATATATAGATTTGACCGTATAGCCTCAGCGGCTAACGGAAACCTTTTGCCTTCGTCAATGGCTAATTGCTGAAGTGTTTTTAATGCAAGATAAGGCGATGACTTAATACCATAGGTCACTGTATTAAGCTGATAAGTCTGAATGGGTTCTTCTGCGGAGAACCGCCACACAATTAATTGAAACCCTCGATGTTCTTCGGTAACCAAAATTTGTCGATACATTTGGCGAACATCACAAGTAAAAACGAAACGATGAGAGCGAAATTTAAGTAAAATTGACGAAATGTCATTTTGGAGACTAGGTCCAGCCAATTGAGTGTCATTAAGTGACACGTTGTTTTTAGCCTTTGCAGAGGCGTCAAAAACCACACGAATTTTAGAAATATGACCTTCCTCTTTAAACACAGGGTGATGGGGTAAAAAATAATTATCGTTCCCAATGGGCCGAGAATCGAGTAATGCCATATGACCCGCATCAAGATAGTCCTGCATGAAATTGTTGTATTGGGCGCGTAGCTCCGGTTGAGCATGCAATTTGCGCTCCAACGAAAATAGTCTTTTTTTAGCCATCTCAAAGCAATTATCAAAAACGGGCAAAGTATCGTTGAACGGTAACGCAACAATAAAACGACCGCTAGGGTCACGAGAAAACGTGTTTTCAAAAATCAAATCTGCCTTTTCTTCTTCTGGAGAAGTATAAGGCTTGGATGGCAACTCTTCTATCTCCCAAAACCGCCTTAGAGTCTGGTCGATAGGATCTTCTACAGAAGTAAGAAAAGCTTGGACAGTATCAGACTGCAAGCTTTTTGTGGGACCAATAATAGTCCAACCAAAAATTGTATTTATGGCGGCAGGCTGAAGAAATTTGCCATGTATAACACCGCCATTGATGATGAACGGATAAACATCTGCTCCAAGGAGCATGTCAATAGTTCCTGGAGAGTTCCAGGTCGGGTCTGCAAAGTGCAGACCGCATAAGTGTTCCCAATTATTAGGAACTTCAACGCTAGGTAATTTGCCAGATATTGACGAAAGCACAAAAGTTGTGACTTCTAGGGATTTTTCAGAGTCTAACATAGAGCGAATGGTGCTGCTGACGGCACCCCTATTGACTGCTGAAGTTGTCTGTCCAAGTCCATAAATCGGAACTTGAGAACGTATGCGTGGAAGCCAAAGTTTGCTCACGCAATCGTCTCGAATAAAGCTAGCTTGAGAGCCAGGGTCTAAGAGTACCCTGATCGGTTTGTATCTACCAGAACGATCTTGAACTTCCACAACAGCAGTGGAGAGTAAGACAGTAACCCCAGAATTTAAATTCGTCTGTGAAGACAAAACATTTGCCGGAATAGGAGAGGCTGACTGCGTCCTATTGGCATTTTTATGCATATGTGTAGCGGTCGGTTCAGCTGAACGGCTAGAAGCAGGTTGCGCTTCAAAATGTAGCAAGGTATGATGCGGCTTGGCGCAAGTTCGACAGGAATTATAAGATTTGCATTGCATGGACGCATGGTCTGTTCGTAAGCAATTTAAACAAAGGCGTAAGCGTTTGACAATGTCGAAACGTTCCGTCGGAGTTTTCTTTAGAAACGATTGACATCTGTAAATTAAGTGATTGCCCTTGCAAGAAGGACAATGGTGCGAAAATGAATTCTTTGAGTCACTGGAGCTACTTGGTGTATCCAGTGAAACTAGGTTAGAAGAAACTTTTGATTTAAATTGAAACGCTGAGGATTTCTCAGACACTGATGTGTGAGATGTATGGACAGTCGTCGAATAAGAAACAGGTGCGGTTGAAGAAAAGGTTTCCAACGCTGCACATTGTTGAGTTAAAAAATATCTCAAATCCTCGAAATTAGGTATTTGCTTTGGATCCGATTGGAGTTCAAAGCGTTTTCTAGTAAACGGAACGAGTTTTTCTAAAAGAAAATTGACCAGAATAAAGTTCCAATGTTTAGTGGGAAACTTTAAGTTAGTTAGAACAGCAAGGTTCTCTGAAAAACAATCAATAAGTGCCCTAAGTTTCTTAGGGTCTTCTGATTTTAAAGGTGGAAAGTCTTTCATAGCCTTCCAATGCAAAGTCGCTAATAAACGCGAATTGCCAAATCGCTCACGCAAGGCGTTATATGAAATAATAAAATTATCTCCCGAAATGGGTACCGATTTAATAATTTTCAAAGACTCCCCGCTACAGCAATTGATAAGGTAATTTAACTTTTCAATATTGGTTAATGACGCATTATTATAAACCAGACTGTCAAATAAATCGATAAAGGATGAGAATTTCGTTACCTCATTATTAAAATGTGGGAGCTTTAACGGTAACAATTTTGATCCCATGCTGCTTGGAGCATTTTCCGTAATTTGTGCCCGCATTTCTTGCATCGTTTCAAGATGCAGCAGTATGCAATAATAAGCGGAATCTACTTTCTTCCGTAAAGCGTTGTAATTCAATAATTCTACCTCGTCACAGGACGCTAAGACATTAACTAAAATTTTATTAAAATTGGAGTAAATGTCATTGACTCCTCTTGTTTGAATATGGAACAACGTTTTTAAACTTGGGTCACTTTGTATAGCGTTACCAAGTTCCCACATCTCCATAATGCGTGCCTTAAGTAATTCGAGCTCTGCTACATGTGTTTTCTTCGGAGCCATAGTGGCTGTTATTCTGAAAGATCTACAATAAAATGTTGTAAAACGGTAACCGCTCAGATGTGCGCTGAGAAATATTAAAATATTATGAGTTGTTCAAGGCACGAAAAATGTAAAATAGCGCATAAATCGATAAATCACGTTTATGACTATTGGCCTGCAATGGGGTCATAAGCAACACGTGGAAAACTAAGGGTTTGTTAAACAAGGCGTTACGATAAAATTTACAGTTTACGGTTACGGTCGGCCTTTACATCAAAGCTCACAGGAACATGATGCAGCTTTACAACTTTATTACCCTGCAAATGTGTTCAATATTTTACCGCAAACCGACTGAAAGGTTGTATGTGATACAAAACGTGCAATGGCTTTTACACAAAGCAAATCCTTTTACCTTGCTGTGTGTTTTATATGCCGCTACAATAAATTTAAGACTGAAAACTAACAAATTTGATGCTAAAGTAATTGTTTGTAACTAAACGCTTGTTGGTTTAATTACGGCGAAATCGCTTAATTTAATTTAACGAAAGTATGTAGCTAATATTGTACATATTTTAACCCGCTAAATATGGGCTTTAAGACAAATTTAAAGCTAAAATAATTTACTAAAAAACGCTCGCTGGAATGCAAAATAATATTTAATTTAGGACATGCGTATAAACCATAGAACTAGTGAAATCCGGATCGTATTAAGGTCCAATGGATGTATGGGATGTTAAGGTGATAGAGATATGTTAATTATAGGGAAGGACCAATTGCTTTTGTAGCAATACCGATGGCAGTGGAGCGGTTATGTAATAAATAAAGCAACTATAACGAACTACTTAATAAAGGGTATAAATACCTTAAAAGCCTGTGCCGCTCGGGGCAATAAAAGTTCACACACAAAAGGTTTAACGGACACCAAGAACACGCACGTTCGGGTGATAGTGTCGCTTCCAAAAGCTCTGATACAACTTGCTTCTGCAACGGTTCGAGTACGATTCACTTCACGCACTCCCACTGTCGGTATAAATGTTTCACTAAAACTGTAGGATACCCGCACTAATAGTATTTATTGTCACCAATACCAATAAATGTTCGATGATGACGTAACAAGTAGTTATAAAAACAAATTTGGAAAAAAGAATCTGTGACTTTTTGACAAAATTGATAAATACGGCAAATGTACCACTTCCTCTTGTTCATCCATGCATCGGAATTAATTTTAAAATTTCTTCTTTGCTTGAGTAATCTTCGAAAACTATGCGGATAACTGTCATTAACTGGACAACGTTGGTGAAATCATTTTACTTATCAACTTGCACTGAAAATATTACATTTATGAATGTCCAATAGTAATAAACTATTAATACTAGAACTTAAATCTTCAACCCTTCGCATAACTGTATTCTGGATAGTTGGAAATTCTCAATAATATTGGATATAACTTTGTTTTTATTTTTAAATTTAAAAAAATAGAGAATCTGTTGCAACTATGAAAGATTCCTTTATTGACTGTCCGTAACTGAAAAACTTTATGGCATACTTTTAACGAGGCAATAATGAAGTCCCCCTTTTAAAATCGCTGTTTTTAATTTTTGTATCATATTTTTCGTTAAGCAATGATATTCAACGTTGCCCTTTTTCAGAATAGAAACGGACGTAGTACACATTTCCAACAAAAAATGTTCTGATTTTCATTCATGATAATATATTTTTTATTTTTTAGTGCATTTATAATCACTCTAAAATTTAAATAATTTTAATTATAAAACAACAAAGTAATAAATAAAATTATTATTTCTTTTCAACTTTGTGGGACGCTTAGTCCAAAAACTGGCAATGAAAATATTTTAAATACGTACGTCCGCCAATGTTTACAACTAAAGTATCAGAGCAGCTTTGAACGTGTACCGTAGACAGACTTGTTTTCTAGTCCGGTACCTAAGCCGACAGTTGTACATGTGCATCAACTTGAGTCAAATTCTCGCAGTTTGCACTTTTTGTACCAAGGTCCGCTATATGTGTTCGTTACTAAGGTATTTAATGTTTGGATTAGTGAAATAAGCAGCTAGCTGAGTACTGACACTGACGTTAGTGTATTTATATTCCATCTTCCTTTTCAGTTATTTTTAACAACATTTTTCTGCATTGTGTTACGTTTATTTTTCAACATAAATTAAATATACTTTTTTCCCCTGGTTAAGTCATTACCCGCTCGAATAAATTCCATTTCTATTCTTAAATTCTCCAACAATACCCTATATAGTGTACCTGTTCAAAATAAGCCCGCTTTAACATAATTTTAACTCAAATCCATTTTGCTTTTAAAACGAAAATTTATTCGATAAATTAAATAGTCAATACCTTGTTTTAGGTATCCGTTAATTTGTTAAACATTTCGATAACGTATAATTGCTTTCTCTTGTGTTTCCCATCTAAAGACTTGTCAAAATAATGGATCCTATTGTTATTTGATAGCGTGTTTTCCAGTCACGCTTTGATAACGCGAGGATTGCAGTTCGAACTCGTGTTATTTGAACCAATTTTTAATTTGATTCTGCAGCTTGTGCGTTGAAATATTTTCTACATTACTCGTCCCAGTACTTCAAGAGCCATTTTTTTTAACTACGCCATGTTTTGACTTATTTTAAGATAGCCCCTCTCCTTTAACAATAAAAACGCAATAAAAATATCAAAAATTTATTAATAATAATTTTTGCTCATTTAATCAGCAAAGCATGGATCCAATAAAACTTAAACGATTGAAAAGCAGAATCAAAATGATCAAATTTCCTAAATAGTATCTTCCTTAAATTCACGATTTGCTTTTATAAATACTTGATGGTGGAAATGCCATTATCTCAAAAGTAGCGCAGTTAATGGCATTAAAAATACAAGCCTTTAAATTTATAAGTTCTACAGTAGTTTGATACAATATTTTATTAAACGTAAAACACTCAAAAAACCTAAGATAGGTATTGTAATGCGGCATTGCTCTACCTTTGATCAAAATAATACAGCAGAGCGAAACGAGGCATCTATACAAATGTTACGTTTATTTTCAGCATAAATTAGTTACCCTATATAGTGTACCTGTTCAGTATAAGCCCGCTTAACATAATTTGAACTCAAATCCACTCTGTTTTTAAAAACGAAAATATATTCAATAAATTAAATAGTCGATGGCGATGCGGTGCCGATTCACTCCCGATGGCGTCTAAGCTAAGTATCCCGACACATACAGGTACACAACTTGTTTTCTTTTGTGTATATCAAAGGCATATTTTTTATTAGCGTTTGGTGGAGTTACATGATAAGAAACGTGATGCTGTAGGACTATTGTTTGTTGCTGCCAATCGATATTATCGCTCTACAGGTGTGATGTACCATTGTTGAAAATGTTTGATAAAAGTTCCCACACGCCTATTCTTTTCTACTGATTAGTTTATTTTACAAAAGGTATTATGTGCCATTTTAAAAACGCTTGACAAAAGCTCTCACATGTTTATTTTCTACTGATTAGTTTTATTTTGTGTAAAATACGAGATGCGCACTTCGTATCTAAAGTACTAAATTGTTCGTATCACATAATTGTTTGCTTTGACATAGTAATGCTTAATTAATTTTTTTGTGTACGATTGTCATAATTGTTTGTTTTGAAATAGTAACGCTTAATTTATTTCTTTTGCTTGTTTGTACAGAATCCTTTATTTATTTTTATTGTTAAAGGATAATCGTGAGCGACGTGCTTTTTTTTTTGTTTTTTTGGTATGTAGGTGAATCCCACCACTCTCCGCGTTTGGTAGTCAGTCTGGTATTTACGTTTCTTCCGGCTACGTCTAGGTACGTAACAAATTTTGCTACACCCACATATTTCTGCATTACTTTTTGCAGCAATTTCCCATACAAATCGTTTGAAGCATTTTCTTTAACATTTTTGTCGATTTAATAACAAGGCAATTATATTTAATATCTGGTCTTATAATAACGCTTTCTTAATTGAAATAATGAACATAGATTATGATCTATATGTTTTCAAACGAAAATAGTAAATTGAACCTGAACCTGAACTGAAGTATGGTACATATGTTTTAATTAATTTTCCAACTACTTCACTGTTAAATATTTAAAGAGGTGTTGCCACGTGCACCTTGGAAGTTAATTGTTGGTATTTTGTGTATACCTGCAGTTATGAATATTTAATAAATATACACAGAGCTTTCGATTTAATAATAAATCATCATCAGTGTGGAGCTACAAATTAAGTTAATTAATCTAATAAAATGTTTTTAAAATTACCGTATACTAATGAAATGATATATATGATTGTGACATTGATTTTTTGAATGAAGTTATTCGAAACCATGGATATCATAGATCACATTTTTTAGATTTAGAGTCTGGTGAGGGTGAATTATAGTCGTTTGAACAGTTGGTAGTAGTTTTTTGAATTTAGGTTTTGGGTATTACATAGTTTTGTGTTGTTTCGTTTGTGGTTGCTAATTTCTAATTCTTCTGTTAGCTCAAGTCTTGTGAGGTTTTTTGGGTGCTGTGATGTAGAATTTCTGTGTTTTTGTTTTGGTTGAATTTGTGATATTCTGTGATTAGGTGGTGGTCAAAAACTGATTGTGTGGATCTGCTGATGGGTACCTTTGTTTTTGTTTCGAGGTTTCTGAATGTTTTGCTTATGTATGCCATGTTGCATTCAGGGCAGCATAGTTGGTATATTGTCATTGGTGTTGTTTATGTATGAGTTAAAGTTTGAGTTGGATTTGTAGGTTAGCTTTATGTCAGTTATGAATTGTTTAAAAAATTTTTCTATGTTTTTTGTTTATGTTGTTGTTATGAATAGTATGCTGATGACTTTTTGGTTGATTTCTTGATTGTTGTTCGGGCATGATTCTTGCTTTAGTTTCTTTAATCTGTTTTTTTTATGAAGGATTCGATGATTTTTGGGTTTTATCCGTTGTTTGTGGCTATGTATTCTGGTATTTCTTTTTCTTTGAGGAAGTTTTCTTTGTCCAATGGGGTGTTGATTAGTCTTTATGTAATTGTAGAATGCTGCCATTTTGTGTTTGATGTGATTGGATGATATTTCGTGTATTGCGTGATCTGTTTGTGTTGCTTTTCGGTAGATGTTGAATTTAAAGTTGTTGCTTTTTGTGATTTTGAGGTCTAGGTAACTATGTAACATCCAAAACCTAAATTCAAATACTACCATCCACTATTGAAACGACTAAAATCCACCCACAATCACACTCTAAATAAAAAAAGATTGATATCTATGGTTTCGAATAACTTCATTCAAAAAATTGTCACAATCATATATGTCATTTCATTAATATAAGGTAATTTTAGAAACATTTTACTACATTAATTAACTTAATTTGTAGTTCCACACTGATGGTGATTTATTATTAAATCGAAAACTCTCTGTATATTTAGTAAATATTCAAAACTGCACGTATACACAAAATACCAACAATTAATTTATTTCATTGTTCTCACTTAAAGCCAATTTTGTGGAGGAATATACCATTAATTTAGGATTATCTTGAAACGTAAAACGTGGCAGAGGGTTCAGTTTTTAATTCTAACCATAGAAGGAACTTTGATTCCTGGTTCTTAAGAATGGCAAAGTGAATTAAGGGTAATGCAGTCGAGTGGACCTGACTAATATAATATAATTTGCACGATACGACTACTAGTCAGTGAAACGTGACAGCTGTTAGTGATATTCAAGTTCCTTAGTCGTGGACAAGTAAAGAAATTAATTACATGGATGTAAACTACCTTTGATTTGGTTCCAGATACAATGTTATCTAGTGCAAATCAAGCTACTAGTTAGTTATTATTTCCGTCTTCATTTGTTGAAATAGATGACAATGACTACTACAGTCGTTAGTAATAGCAGATGCTTTGTATAAAGCTTGGTTCTTCCATGGATTTGCTTAAACTGGAGCTTTTATTCTGTAAAAGGTGATGAATTGAGGAAGTATAATTTGTCTGAGAATGGTAGTTTATGCCGTTTTGTTAAATTGAATAATTTATAATATGTATAAAGACCGAAATTAATGTTTTTGTTGTACGTGCAATAAGTAGGTTAAAATTAATATCCCAATTCGTAGGTAAAAAATTATCCATTGGTTAAATAAATTCTGTTTTCGGTAAAATTATACATTTTAGTGACAGGTATTGTTGATGAATAAGCACATGCCTTAAATTTTAATGCCTGTATTCAGAACAACTTGGTTAAATTTTTGCTGTGATTTAAATAGAGAAAACAACTTATACTTAAGTAAAGGTAAGTTTTGCACTTGTTCTGAACTACAAAGGTAAAGGTCTGATAAATTTAAAGCTAAACTAAATGATACTAATTGTATACATGGCGTAGATCTACTAAATGTGATTTGTTCTTTTCAAATAATTTTGTGAATTCTATTATTCTTATTGATTGCATTACTGATGTGCACAAATAACAATTACTAAAATAGTTACATAATTTTGGCTAGTAATAATATCTAATGTGTAACAAAATTATTACTTTGACAGAACTTGATTTAAAATTGTAATTTAGATATACGAAATTGAAAGGCTATTTATTTTACGAAAAGACTTGTTTATGTTTTGCTTTACGTACTCTTTTAGTTGCAATTGATTATATATATTTTCATTTGCATGTCTGTACATATAAATTAAATCTTGAAGCTGTGAAAATAATAGAGAATTTGTTATTTCCATTTATACGTATTTAATTTACAGCGAATATAATATTCTTCATTGAACAAGTGCTAAAGTAAATTTAAATTAGGTCATAATTCTCAATTAAAAGTTAACAAAAGTTGTCAGGTTGGTTATTATCAGGATTATTCAGATATTCTGTGAAAATTCACACTTTCTATACTGAAGCAAAGAAAATGTCTTTCAAGAGTTCTTTGTCATCATTCTTTTACCCTCGACTCATTTATATCCACAGGAAATCCTGACCAAATTTTTAAGACTTAATTTACTAATTGTTCCATCCACACTTCGTTAATCTTTGCTTACCTTTTTTACGCAAGCCTAAAATTTTATGTTCGATAAAATAATCACGTTACAAGGTTAGAAACCCTTATAAGTTGATTGACCAAAGAAGATTTTGCGATTTATTAGTCGACTACGGGTTGTACACCACTGGTCTATTTCATTTTTTTAATCCTGACACGGTCTGCTTGAAAAATGTTAGGCGAGCATTGTTCACAAAAATACGCCCCGAGAGGTCAAATGGAGGTCCCATGTGTGAGTGTTGTCACGCACGTTAAAGATTACTACCTTGCTTGCAACAGCAAGGGTTCGGCAAAATTCAAAATTTCCAGGTAAAAAATACTCGCTTCCTGACCAATGTAGTACGTTTGGGTGGAGCATTAAAAAATCAAATGTAGGTCTATTTAATTTTGAGGATTATTAAATGTTAATACAAGGGTTATTGCAAATTTAACGGCCTCTTTATGGTATTTAACAGCATCATGTGTATTTAGATCTCCGTCCCTACAAAGAAGTTTTGAGTTTTGTTAAACGCATAAAAACTAATTTGCTAAACGCACTCGCTTTAAGCAAACTTCCAGTTTTTGCAAAATAAAAAACAATATTAGCAAAATAACCTTGAAAGACTTGAATAAGTAAGACAATTATAGAAATTAAAATGATTTAGTGGTAAATAATATTTTAGACCTTTATCTCTTTTATTATGAATTGAATATGGAAATTTAAATTTGTTATCAGGCACAAAGGCAATTGTTAAAACATTAATTTTCTTTAGGTCGCTAGTCGCAAGTAACTATAGCATACAAATTAAGGTCTATTTTACAGTTTTGGGTTTTGCAAACTTCGTTAATTGTTGTTCTAGTTCCAGGCAAATCGTAAACCGCTTTCTCTGTTGTAATCACTTCATTCGTTTTTTTTGCTTCAAAATTAACTCTTGTTTTTTTTATTAACAAATAGAGCCAGGGTTTGCTGCCTTTTACGTTTACTCACTGCTCTATAAATAAACTTTAAAAATAGAAGTAAAACCTATTAAAATTTAAAACAATCACATCAGTATTATTAAAAACTTGCTTGTGTATGTTTTACGCACAATATATTATATTAAACGTCAATATGTAAGTACTTTCTTTTATTCAACTAAACAAATTCAGCCCTGACCCACCGCCAAATCTCCTTTTGGCCAGTAGCCAAGTTAGCATAAAGCATACAGTTTTTTAGACTTTATATTTTTAAAGTATAAAACTGTAGCAATAAGACATGATTAAATGTCAGTAGGCAGGCATATTATTATTATTTTGTATTCTGCGTCTGATATGCGTATGTGGTCGGTTAGTTTAGTTGTGAATTATTTGAAATATACCGCGAGGAGTGGGGGGGTGTACTTTTACCACCCTTACCCTTTTCTGCGCCGCTGTTTGGATAAACATAGCAATTCTTGTACATACAGCTTTTCTCACTTGTAGTTTGAAAACAATGAATATATTTCGTTAAAAATTTGTAACAATTTTTTTTGTCAATTATGAAAGCTTATAAATTTAATTATAAAATACACTGCATTGTTTATTTAATTAAACAATTAATTTTGCGACGTTAATAAATGTTCAGATCAGGACCGTATAGCACAATCACAAGGCATATATTACTTAATAATTAATACTGGTATAGTTTCTATTTGTAAACGTTGGTCATTAAAATTGCATTTCCAATGTCAGGCGATTTTTATGTGTTGTGCGCATCCCGTTGACCGAAGGATCAGTCTGACTCAACCACTTGTAGAGTTACAAGCACCATGGAGACCAACAAGGTCCGTGCCAGCAATTTACGTGTGGCAATAAACATGGCGGCATAATCGAGTGCAAAATGCATTTGATTTCTGTTTTGCTTCTAATAATGGTAAGCAAATTAAATGATTAGTAAGGCAAACTAAATGATTTTATTGTAGCGCTCAATATTTTAACGAATTTAAATTCAGTATGTTAACGAATTTAAACTCAATATGTTATCTATTTTTAATCTCAACACGTTAACAAATTTTTAACCCCAGATTTAATCTCAGTAAATTACCACGTTTTATTTTTATTCAAATTCATAAAGTTAAAGAAGACTCATAAATGAGGCACTTTGTATAACTCGTTTTATGGATTGGTATTATATTTCGATTTACTTCAATGGATCGTACGATAAATTTATGAAGATGGTTCACTGTGGTGGTCCAGTATAATACACCGCTATAACATGATTCATATTTACTTTAGAAGTTCAAATTTACGCCTTGAAAATGCAGATGTAGAAATTCGCTGAAGTCACTCGCAGGATTGCACGTGTGGCTACAATAAGGTATTTGTTACAATGAAGACACAAAGTTCATCTGTCGCTAAGGTAAGCGCTAGCATAGATACTTGAGCTGACGCCAGCTGTCTCGAGTAATAAGGCCACCAAGCGGATACTTGCAACTAAAATGATAGCATTTTATAAGTTTTGTTTTATGAAACCGTAAGATCTTTCATTGTATGAATTTCATTATAGTACAAATGATTGCTTATTTTAGATATAAATGCAAATAATTATAATTATAAAGCTTTTTACTTATTTCAATAGAGTATGATTTTCAAGTTCAGTAACACTCGAAGTAATTATGAAAACTAATTTTGTTTAATATCAAATATTTAATGCATATTTGTAAACCAAGGTAACAGATCTGTGTATTTTGGGTATTTAATTTAAAAGCTTTACGGTCAAGTTTAATACATTATTAACATTTTGATTCATAGTAGAAACGATCATAATTTTCATATTTAAATATCTGCGTCTAAAGGATTAGACCACATTTCTGATGTATATTTTGTATATAAAATTTTATCATAAAGAAAGTTAAATTTAATTAAAGAACTATCATATAATTTAATTGAACAACTGTTTTATTTTGGACAAGTGAGTCCAAAGGTAGGGTTAACTGAGTAAAAAGGTAAAAGTATAATAACATATATATATATATATATATATATATATATATATATATATATATATATATATATCTACCCTTTTATAAAAATAAAGTTTTTAGCTGTAACTTGATAAAGAAACACCAAACAGCGCTTTTAAGAAGTTTAATATCTAAATTTACTTTTATAATAATGCTTAAATTATTAGTATAAATAGCTACTTCTTTTCTTTATGGTACAAGGTAGCAAGAGTGCACCTCTTGCGTCCTTGGTTATTATATTAACACTATTTTTTTTTACAGATCCTGCGTTTGCAGTAAAAGCGATTTTTTTCCCTTGAGGATTTCCAAGTTTTACCTTAGGGCAAACCCGTGCTTTAAAAATTCAAGCTATTGGTGGCGCCCCTTTTGCACCCCTATTTTGTATTAGAGAGTCAGTCTTTAGACAATGTTTTTGTTGTGAAACCCACGACAACTCTTCATAAGCTCTACCCGAGGAATAAGATCCCTAGCTTAGTCGGAAGACTGTCGATTTCCTTTCATTATAAAGGGGACCGAAATAACTGGCTAATGTAAAAAAATTAAGTTGAGTTAGTTTTACATAAAACCAGTGAAATGATAACAAATTGTCAACAGATAGCCATTTAGCGGAGGATAGCGTAAATATATGTTTTAAAGGCGCAGCAGAGCTTTAAATATGAAGGTAGCAATTTCCATCAGCAGCATTTTTAATTCTAGTGTATGACATTTTCGTTTGAGACACAAACGCTATAAATATCCCCCATCAAAGAAAGTAAGATTAATTGCTATGTTTACATTTCCTTCATGCGAACTTCTCTCTTCAGGATGACCCTCAGGTTTTCTCTAGTCGCTCCTGAATTAAGTTCCAGTTTTGAAATTCTTATAATTGGTTCTTATAGAATTTAAATTCACTTTTAGTCTTACAAGTTCTGGTCTTCACCAGTGGGAATTCGTTCAACTTTAGAACGTTCTTATTTAATACTGCACAAGAATTTATTAGAAATTATGATATAGCTTGAAAATTTGATTTATTTTTATTTCTCTTACCATAATTTCCTTACAGCATATTATTAACATTTTTGTAAAATTTCAGAATGTACCCCGTTATAATAGGAAATGGACGAAGTTTAACATCAGAGACAATAATAGGAGGTTTCAGAGTACCTAAAGGGGTATGTATATAGTATATTTATACTTGTTCGAGTAATACAGTATTGCCCGAAATAAACAGTACTGAAACTAAGTTGGCGGTGTTTTTATGCGTGCGCTGCCACACTCAAGTTAGCTAGTATAGACCTGTCAAGTAAACCTCAAACAAGTAATTAGTAGGGCCTAATTGTTAAAAATGGTGTTAAGTACAGAGGAGAAAGTGTTTCTGGTAGAGCATTATTTTCGTTCATACTGAATCGGCCGACATAATGGTGCAAGTTTGCTATACGTGTCTGATCAATTCACACAAAGGTTTAATAAACGTTCTCCAAGTAATGCTGTAATTTTGAAGGTTATTGAAAAGTTTAGAAATACAGGTAGTGTATTGTGCCAACGAAAAGGAAACTCGGGGCGTCCCAGGACAGTTAACAACAACAATAACCATGAACGTGTTTTTGAGCAAATCTTAGAAAATCCGAAAGTCAGCCAGGCAAGGACAGCGTTACAACTTGATTTAAAAGAACTTCCTTTCAAAGAATCCTGAAGGAGCTGGGTACATTTTCGTATGTGATTCAGGTACATCAACAACTACATCCTCGGGATTATCGCAGTAGAGTGGAATATTGCGCCAGAATTCTCGCGTTACAGTATGAAAATCCTGAATTTTTGAAAAATGTTTGGTTTTCAGACGAAGCACATTTTCACTTGTCAGGCTATGTGAATCGTCGCACAAATCGATTTCTGGGCTTTGCCAGACCCGATGAGGTTCAAGAGGTTCCTTTACATAGTGAAAAGTGAGTGTCTGGTGTGCTGTTTCCGGACACGGAATCATTGGTCCGTACTTTATCGAAGAGAATGGTAGGCAAGTCACACGTAATCAACAGAGGTACAGACAAATTTTAACACGATTTATCCCTGATCTACGTCAATTCTATCGTGCACGTAACTTGGCATTTCGAAACCAATTTTTCAGCAGGACGGGGCAACTTGCCATACTGCTGCCGCAATTCGTCAATTTCTTCAAGAACATTTTCCAAGCAAATTCATATCACGATTTACTGACTTCCTTATCCTTCACATTCTCCAGACCTCACACCTCCAGACGCATACATTTGGGGCATGGCTAAAAATGCCGTTTTCAAACGGGCACCACAAACCATCGATGAATTAAAGGATGCCGTTAGAGTCTTCTTCGCAGCCCTGAGACAACCCTTATTCAATAACATGACCAGAAACTTAGAACATCGTTATGAAGTCTGTCTCGAACGAGGAGGTGCACATTTAGAACATATAATAAAGTGTCAATAATATGTATTTTTTAAAAATACAAAACAATTACAATTTCAGTACTGTTTATTTCGGGCAATACTGTACATGCACGTAGGATATTTTGGTTATTTTTACAATAGTAAACGGGCTTCCTTTACTTGTAGCAGATGGTAGTTATTTATAATTAGACGCTTTAATGCGTAAAATTTGTTTTTACTAAAAAATTTGCAATAATTCCAAATTATAAGAATGAAAGTTACAAGCGAGTTAAATTTCGCAGCCACGGAAAACATATGAAATTAATAATAGCAACAGTTTATTCAAGTAAAGCACAAAACAGGTAAAGGGTAGACGCTGAATTTAACCTCACACTTCTAGTACAGAGAGAACATACACGTCATCTCCTGCATTACTTTAAACTCGTTCGACCAAAGGTAAAGCAAAATCCTGGAGTCTCTTCTAAACAACACATTCGTTATAGATATTGTTCTCCAGTGGAATTTTAACGAATGTATTTTACTTCAAACAAGCTTAAAACTTATTTTGATTAAAGAGGCTCCGATCTGCATTTGTTCACAGCAAACACTTCAATCTGAAACCGCTTCAATTTACGAGGAATTAAATTTATCCCTGTTACAGTCCAGGAAGATAATATAAAAAAGGCCAATCTGCTAATAAATGCAAGTGAAGATTTTTCCCTGAGATTATCTTCATTTTAGCATAATAAATAATGTCCAAAAAGTCCTATGCAAAATCGAGCTTGCTTAAAAAATTATGAAACGTCAAGAATTGCGAAAATCAGTTTTTCGTAAATATCTCGTAAACTATTGTTTTTATGTTAAACGAGACCAGTATAGAACCTATTTATTGTTTTATTTTCCATAAAAAAGGCCCTATATAAAATTTACGTAAGACCGGTAGTTCTCCAGATATATGGCTGGAGAAGAATTAAAGTCCCAAACAGCACTGTATATTAAAAAATATTCTTTAAATGTACTTTTATACATGAGAATATTATGTATATTCTTGCAATATGTCAAGGATATCGTCGGGTTACAAGCAAAATCAGTAACTAATTTTTTTGCGTATTGATTTATTTGAAAAACTATTAATTCGACAAAGGTTCAAGTGCTGGGGGAACTTGGCAGCTAAAGGCTGTTTACCTCCCTTCACATACCATACATGTGATTTTCCAATGCTCCACCCGAAGGTACTACATGGGCCAGGAAGCGAGTTTTTTTTACCAGGAAAATTTGGAATTTTGCCGAACTCTTGCTGTTCCAAGCAAGGTAGGGTTCATTAACGTGCGTGACAACTACTCACACATGGGACCTCCATGTTACCTCTCATCCGAACGAGGGTGTATTTTGGTGAAAAATGCTCGTCTAAGATTTTTCAAGCAGACCGTGTCGGGATTCGAACCCGGGACCTGCTCTTCACATACCACTGAATATCGGGGGAAATAGGGTACATAACTGTAAAACAATAGAAGATGACCGAACTGCATCAAACAAAAAAGAACAGCAGCTATGTTCAAAGACAACGAACATAGAAACGAAGAAAATTGTTCATAGCATATGTGTGGAGCACAGCACAGTACGTCTATGAAATAGGGGTAGTAGGAAAAGTAGGCGGAAAGAGATAGAAACCTTCTGGAACGTTGTCCTTCAGATGTATGAGGATGGTAGCATGGACAGACAAAGTTAATAACAAATAGGTTATCGAAATAGTAGAGGAATAAAGATATCTGTGGAAAACAAAAAAAAATAGAAGAAATAGAAGGGCATGATACGTTCTAAGACATTTCTGGGGAATAGTACGGGATATATTACAAGCAGACATAGGAAAAAAGAGGTAGAGGTAGACCGAGACCAGACTTTCGCATGCAGATAGTGATAGATGCAGACTGTGCAAATTTCAGGGAAATGTGAAGGTTAGTTCAGAATGGGAAACAATGAGGGAGGGTACCCGTCTAACCAGTTCCAGGACTGAAGACCTAATCATGATGATGATTTATTTACGTCTGAAAGCTTTTTGGTTGCTCTATATACTAGTAAGTTTCACTGTCTTACGATGTATTATTCGGTAACACTATTAGGACGTAATTATTTATTAAGTCGCAAACAATATTTGTTTTACAGGAAGAATCCAGTAAGTCACTTAGTGGATATTGCCTGCATTGAATTAGTTGAAACTTTGAAACTTACTAGATGCGAATGTGATAAAATAGCAGGTTCTATCTCGCAGAAAGATACAGATCTATTTAAATACCACAAATCAGTTCGGTATGTGAATTGTGCAAGTGCATACAAAATGAAGCGCATTGATAAAATAATAGAATTAGTAAAACAAAACATTATGCCTGATAATGGTAAGTATTAAATAATTATATATGTAGCATACGTTTGCTTAGTTATATAAGTTTTAAGTAATAAGTTTAACTTTTATGTCTGATTCGTTTTCTATATCGTTTTTGTAATCGACATTAAAAATTGATTCTGCCCTTTACTTGTTCACTATCTTTCTATAATTATATTCCTTTATATAATAATTATTATTATAAAAATGGAAATTTAAATATCAACCAATTTAGTTTTGCTTCAGAAACTACCAGAATTTCTACGGCTATAGGTCAAACAGCCGTAGAAGATACAGATATAAGACAGAATACATGCTTAGCAACTAAGAAAACGTATGCCGCAATGATACCAGTTGCCATACAAGAGCAAAGTATAAGCATCGCCTACTAGTATTTAAAAGGCTTTCATTATACTATTTTCTTGTGCAGTACAACATTCTAAATTGTATAATATTGTTACGAGCTACTATTAGGCAACCCATCAAACACACAAGCGCCGTAAGCAACGTATTTTCTACAGGGCCTTCGAACTTTCTAGCATATACCGGAGTATGAGTCATCTATTTATATTAGTGTAGGATTTAGTCTATATTAGAATGTCGCATATAAATCATCTCGTATATAGTTAGTTGTTCATTACGTTCTGAAAATCCTTTAGTGAATATAAATTTATGTTATGTGAACGTGTATATTGTACCGCCAGCTTGTAGAATACATAAATAGATAAAAGTGTAATAAATAAATTATAGTAGTGTTTAGTGTTTTAAGAAAACTTACGGTTAAGAATTAAGTTTAAGAAGATATTAGTGCTTGTAAATTCATTAGTGTGATAGTGCTTCATTGTTAATTGGACTGAAAACATCTATAAATAAGGCATATACTGTTAATTCGACTTGTGAATAGCGAGTAATAAAGACTTTTGTTACTATTTGTTTTAAATTAGCGAAACGCATTTTAGTTGCCCGCTACAATGTTATTTTCGGTTGTTACCGAACTGCAGTAGATGTTTTAT